>OX465289.1:113441332-113833545 GCA_949987695.1 Merzomyia westermanni
CTATTCCTCACGCAACTTACTAGAGAAGAGGAACATGCAGCACGAGATGACCGCAACGTGGTACCTTTCAATGAAGAAGAGCTAGAAAGAGCCCTGCGTAGCATGAGGGCTGGTAAAGCCCCAGGACCCGATGGAATACCTGCGGAGGCAATCAGATTAACTGCTAATAGTTGTCCAGAGCTCTTGTTACACATGTATAACAAATGTCTAGAAGCAGGTGTCTTCCCCGCCAGATGGAAGACAGCACGGCTCGTCCTCATACCGAAAGGCAAAGGGGACCCAAGCTCTCCATCATCCTTTCGCCCACTATGTATGCTCGACACAGCGGGAAAAATGATGGAGAGCCTTATAAAGCAACGTCTAACAGCAGCCATAGAAGACGAGGGTGGACTCTCCCACCGGCAACATGGCTTTCGGAGAGGGCACTCCACAATAGACGCCATAGCAGAAGTCGTAGAGGCAGTCCGGAAGGCCGAGACGGCAAGCCATCAAGCAAGGCCGGTGGTACTATTGGTGACGTTAGATGTTAAAAACGCTTTTAACTCTGCCAGGTGGGAAGACATGCTTGATGCATTAGAACGCTCCTTTAAGGTCCCGATATACTTGTTAGATATATTGAGGGACTACTTAAGAGACCGTTGGCTAATCTATGAAACGACGCAAGGCCAAAGAAAGGTGAAGCTAACAGGCGGGGCAGCACAAGGGTCGGTGCTCGGCCCTGATCTTTGGAATGCTACCTATGACAGTCTCCTTCGAATGCAGATGCCAGAAAGCACTTTTCTAGTTGCTTTTGCAGACGACGTGGCTGCGGTGATAACAGCACGAAACTGCGACCTGGCACAGCTTAAACTGAACCAAGTGATGCGCAGTGTAGACGAGTGGATGAATAATCACGGCCTCCAACTGGCTACAGCCAAGACAGAGATCGTGATACTAACGAAAAGAAGGATTCCCACAATCACCAACATGAATGTTGGGGATCAACAGATAGAGACGCGCCGCTCTACGAAATATCTAGGGGTGAAATTGGACAACAAGCTGACCTTCTCGGAGCATCTAAGAAGCTCCTGCGAGAAGGCTGTGAAGACCATCGCAAGTCTGAGTCGGCTAATGGCAAATACAGGTGGACCAAAGCCATGCATAAGAAAGCTGCTGGCGTCCGCCTCAGATTCTATACTGTTGTACGGTGCAGAAGTCTGGGCGGACGCAATGAAATTTGGGAAGTATCGGGCCGCTATTACCGCAGTCCAACGTAGAGGGGCCCTGAGAATCGCCTCAGCATACCGCACGGTCTCCGCAGATGCTGTTCTGGTCATCGCGGGGACTATACCGATATATCTCCTCGCTGAGGAAAGAAAAATGACTTACGACACTCGTGCAGAGGTACGTAGAGACGTTGCTGCAACGCAGGCGCGTGGTGATTCGATCCGGCGGTGGCAACTACAATGGAGCAGCAGTGCTGCTGGAAGGTGGACCAGGGTATTAATCCCCGAACTAGAACCATGGCTGAACCGACCTCATGGAGAAGTCGACTTCTACCTGACCCAGTTCTTAACCGGACACGGTTATTTCCGTGAATAGCTCCATAGAATGGGCAAAGTTCAAACCCCGAACTTCACCTACTGCGGAGCCATAGACGACGTACGCCACACCTTCTTCGAATGCGAGCAATTTGCAGAAGAAAGAAGGCGGGTGGAAGAGACAATTGGCGAACTTTCCCAGGGCAGTGTCATTCGCAAGATGACCTGCGAAAACGTTAGATGGGACATAGTCAGACGATACGCGAGGAATGTCCTCCTTGCGAAACGGGAAGACGGTTGTCTAGCCAGTTAGCGTGAGAGTAGCCATAGAGCTCACGTAACGCGCTTCCTTACCTGAAGTAATGCTAAGCGCGGTCCCAGGTAAGGAAGAATGCGCGGGCCGTGGGAGGTTAGGTTTTAGTGCGGTATACTTCAAGATAAGAAGGAGTCCCACACTCGGAGAGTTCCGCTGCTAGAGAATCTAGTAACGAGGGCTCAAACCCGGTTAGTACATAAAGCATTTCCTCCTCCCACGAACACAAAAAAAAAAAAAAAAAAAAAAAAAAAAGTAAAGTAAAGTAAAGTAAAGTAAAGTAAAGTAAAGTAAAGTAAAGTAAAGTAAAGTAAAGTAAAGTAAAATAAAGTAAAGTAAAGTAAAGTAAAGTAAAGTAAAGTAAAGTAAAGTAAAGTAACGTAAAGTAAAGTAAAGTAAAGTAAAGTAAAGTAAAGTAAAGTAAAGTAAAGTAAAGTAAAGTAAAGTAAAGTAAAGTAAAGTAAAGTAAAGTAAAGTAAAGTAAAGTAAAGTAAAGTAAAGTCCCGGCGGGGTATCGGTTCCCCTACCGGGCGCCTCCTCGGGTGGTGGATAGAGGAACGCTTCCCAGAAATGGGTGGCACTGAGGAAATGAAATACTCAGGGCGAACCAAAACGAATAAAGGGCGAGTGGATGCGGCCCTTAAACTCTAACTAAGCATCCTCAGGATTGAGTCCAGTAAGATCCTGAAGACCGAAACTGGAAACATGATTAGGAAAAGTATGTTACGGGCTGGCGAGGCCGGTAGTCTGCCACCTCAGTAACCAAGGGTGACACCTTGGCGAAATGGCTGGTAGGTTAATATCGGCATCGTCTCCGTCTCGTTAAAACCCTAGCAGGTCTTCAAGTACGTTCGAAGCACGTCGTCATTAAGTTGGTGGTGCAGGCTCAGTTGAGACAACTCCTGACTAATGCCGGATTCTGGCACTGAACACAGACTCTCATAAGGACCTGTGTCAACCCTAGCGTGGCCTCCCTGCAAGCGCATAGATAACCACGGGAATCAATAACGGCGACTGCACAACGTGCTGAGATAGCGGCTTGAAGCGGAGACCCAACAGAAATGAATAAATCAAATCAAAACAACGAAGAAAGAATGGAGAACGAAAGCGGCGACGAGGTCGCATTCAGAAAAAGCAGTAAACTGCTAAGATCGCCGGTTCTAAAAACGCCGGCTAGAGTGGCCACTCCAGTTATGCCTTCGCGAGGCTCTGGACCGGCACGAAACACACCAGTGGGATTCGGCACCAAAACGCCCGGCCAGTCAACACCCACTGCTACCGGCGGGAAGCTAGATCCCACCCACAAGAAGGCAACCCCCTTAAAAAGCGCAATGACACTTTTTAGCCTTAAGGGGAAAACCCAAGGCCAGTGCTTGGACCATGCGCTAACGGTGCTGCGTACAATGCAAACAGCCGCACAGAGACAGAAGACCGTGTCCATGGACATAAAGAACGGAATGGCTCTCCTCGAAGAGGTGTTGAGCTATATGAGCTCATTGAGCCCAAATAAAGAAGAGGGTGACGAACCGGGCCCATCAAATAAGAGGGCTCGGACTAACTCCGACCCTCAGCTCATAGACTCGGAAGCCAAGAAGAAAAGGGACGAGGAATCGGAGAATACCCATTCCGAAGAGGCTTGGTCCAAAGTAGTAGGTCGGAGACGGCAAGAGCGTCCTAAAGCAAAAAAGAAGCCGCCTGCTCAAGCCCCGAAGGCAGTCAAGAAGAACAAGAGGAACAGCAGAGCCGTAACGTTTCTGGTGAAACCGGCCGAAGGCAAAACCTACGCCGAAGTTCTAGGGGCAATCCGAGGTCAGCTCCGGCCTGCCGAAACCGGAACGGTGATACGGTCAGTGCGCAAGACCAAGGCTGGTAGCGTACTAATAGAAACGGCGCAGTGCAACGACCAACCGGCCTTTAGAGAAGCCATTGGTAGCGCGGTAGGAGAAGTTGGCGATGCACAACAAATCTCTAAGCGTATAAAGCTAGAGGTATTGGGCATGGACTGTCTCACAACGGCTGAGGAAATAGAAGAGGCCGTTCGAAGAGAGATCGGAGAAAGCTCAGGCCAAATCCGTATCTCTCTTTTCGCCGTAAATCAGAGAGAGCAAAAGAAGGCTGTTGTCGAAGTGGACGAAGGTCCCGGAAGCCAACTGCTCAAAAAAGGAAAAATTCCCATCGGCTGGATCCAATGTAGGATCAGACAGCGTGCGGAAGTGCAACGCTGCTTCAGGTGTCTCGGTTACGGACACCGACAGGCTAGCTGCAATGGGCCCGACAGGAGGGACGCGTGCTGGAAGTGTGGGAACTCTGGCCACAAATCCTCATCCTGCACTGAAAAGGCAAAATGCTACCTTTGCACCACGGGAAACCTCGATCATCTTCCCGGGTCTGGAGCATGTAGCACGTTTAGAGAAGCACTTGCTTCGGCGAAAGCCAAACTGTCGCCCCAATGACCAGCGTGATTCAAGGAAATCTGAATCGATGCAGGTTAGCTGATGAACTGCTAGACCAACTGGTGCTTGATCACCAAATAAACTATGCAATCATCAGCGAACCCTACAAGGCCAGAGACAGCTGGTACATTGACGAATCTGGCGCTGCTGCTATCTGGATAGTGGACGCCAATACCAATGTTACTAATCGTGCTGCCGGGCATGGCTACGTCCGTGTAACTGTAGCGCGAACAACTCTTGTTAGCTGCTACCTGTCACCAAATGACCCCATTCAGAGGTTCAAAGAAAAGCTGGAGCTATTAGAAGACGACCTACGGGACCAAACGGGCAACCTGGTCATCGCTGGAGACTTCAACGCTAGAGCAATAGAATGGGGCATGCCTCAAACTAATACCAGGGGAAAACTAATTCTGGAAATGGCAGCCCGACTCGGTGTGGTCGTACTGAATACGGGCACGACCCCAACATACAGGCGCCCGGGCTTTGGGTACTCGATCCCCGACATAACGCTCGTCTCGGAGAGACTCTTTCCAAACGCGGTTGGGTGGAGAGTGATGGAGGACCTTACTGGCAGCGACCACAACTACATCACCTTCCAACTCGACCATCCTGGTCAAAGACCGGCAGCGAACGCATCATACAAAACCCGTAGATGGGATGCAGCTAAAGTTGACGCCACCAGGTTCACCGGAACAGTGCTGGCGAAAGCCAGACGGATAACTGACGGCACCAATACGCCACATGCGGCGGTTGAAGAAACCATGCAATGCATGCGCCATGCTTGCAACGTCTCTATGCCACGAATAGGAACGTGGCGAGGCAAGAAGCAGGTATATTGGTGGAATAGCGAAATCGCGGAACTCCGGAAAACATGTCACAGAATGCGAAGACTGGCGACGCGCTCACGTGGCAGATCCGAGGCTCTTGAAAGGGCGGAGGCGTACAAGGGGGCGAAAAAGGCTCTCGGCGCCGCCATAAAAGCAAGCAAACTAAGATGCTGGAAAGAGCTCTGTAAGGAAGTGGATCAAGACCCCTGGGGACAAGGGTACAAAATAGTTATGAAGAAACTTCGACCACCAAATCAGACGATGGACGAAGATGACATGAAGAACATCGTGGAAGCGCTATTCCTCACGCAACTTACTAGAGAAGAGGAACATGCAGCACGAGATGACCGCAACGTGGTACCTTTCAATGAAGAAGAGCTAGAAAGAGCCCTGCGTAGCATGAGGGCTGGTAAAGCCCCAGGACCCGATGGAATACCTGCGGAGGCAATCAGATTAACTGCTAATAGTTGTCCAGAGCTCTTGTTACACATGTATAACAAATGTCTAGAAGCAGGTGTCTTCCCCGCCAGATGGAAGACAGCACGGCTCGTCCTCATACCGAAAGGCAAAGGGGACCCAAGCTCTCCATCATCCTTTCGCCCACTATGTATGCTCGACACAGCGGGAAAAATGATGGAGAGCCTTATAAAGCAACGTCTAACAGCAGCCATAGAAGACGAGGGTGGACTCTCCCACCGGCAACATGGCTTTCGGAGAGGGCACTCCACAATAGACGCCATAGCAGAAGTCGTAGAGGCAGTCCGGAAGGCCGAGACGGCAAGCCATCAAGCAAGGCCGGTGGTACTATTGGTGACGTTAGATGTTAAAAACGCTTTTAACTCTGCCAGGTGGGAAGACATGCTTGATGCATTAGAACGCTCCTTTAAGGTCCCGATATACTTGTTAGATATATTGAGGGACTACTTAAGAGACCGTTGGCTAATCTATGAAACGACGCAAGGCCAAAGAAAGGTGAAGCTAACAGGCGGGGCAGCACAAGGGTCGGTGCTCGGCCCTGATCTTTGGAATGCTACCTATGACAGTCTCCTTCGAATGCAGATGCCAGAAAGCACTTTTCTAGTTGCTTTTGCAGACGACGTGGCTGCGGTGATAACAGCACGAAACTGCGACCTGGCACAGCTTAAACTGAACCAAGTGATGCGCAGTGTAGACGAGTGGATGAATAATCACGGCCTCCAACTGGCTACAGCCAAGACAGAGATCGTGATACTAACGAAAAGAAGGATTCCCACAATCACCAACATGAATGTTGGGGATCAACAGATAGAGACGCGCCGCTCTACGAAATATCTAGGGGTGAAATTGGACAACAAGCTGACCTTCTCGGAGCATCTAAGAAGCTCCTGCGAGAAGGCTGTGAAGACCATCGCAAGTCTGAGTCGGCTAATGGCAAATACAGGTGGACCAAAGCCATGCATAAGAAAGCTGCTGGCGTCCGCCTCAGATTCTATACTGTTGTACGGTGCAGAAGTCTGGGCGGACGCAATGAAATTTGGGAAGTATCGGGCCGCTATTACCGCAGTCCAACGTAGAGGGGCCCTGAGAATCGCCTCAGCATACCGCACGGTCTCCGCAGATGCTGTTCTGGTCATCGCGGGGACTATACCGATATATCTCCTCGCTGAGGAAAGAAAAATGACTTACGACACTCGTGCAGAGGTACGTAGAGACGTTGCTGCAACGCAGGCGCGTGGTGATTCGATCCGGCGGTGGCAACTACAATGGAGCAGCAGTGCTGCTGGAAGGTGGACCAGGGTATTAATCCCCGAACTAGAACCATGGCTGAACCGACCTCATGGAGAAGTCGACTTCTACCTGACCCAGTTCTTAACCGGACACGGTTATTTCCGTGAATATCTCCATAGAATGGGCAAAGTTCAAACCCCGAACTGCACCTACTGCGGAGCCATAGACGACGTACGCCACACCTTCTTCGAATGCGAGCAATTTGCAGAAGAAAGAAGGCGGGTGGAAGAGACAATTGGCGAACTTTCCCCGGGCAGTGTCATTCGCAAGATGACCTGCGAAAACGTTAGATGGGACATAGTCAGACGATACGCGAGGAATGTCCTCCTTGCGAAACGGGAAGACGGTTGTCTAGCCAGTTAGCGTGAGAGTAGCCATAGAGCTCACGTAACGCGCTTCCTTACCTGAAGTAATGCTAAGCGCGGTCCCAGGTAAGGAAGAATGCGCGGGCCGTGGGAGGTTAGGTTTTAGTGCGGTATACTTCAAGATAAGAAGGAGTCCCACACTCGGAGAGTTCCGCTGCTAGAGAATCTAGTAACGAGGGCTCAAACCCGGTTAGTGCATAAAGCATTTCCTCCTCCCACGAACACAAAAAAAAAAAAAAAAAAAAAAAAAAAAAAAAAGTAAAGTAAAGTAAAGTAAAGTAAAGTAAAGTAAAGTAAAGTAAAGTTAAGTAAAGTAAAGTAAAGTAAAGTAAAGTAAAGTAAAGTAAAGTAAAGTAAAGTAAAGTAAAGTAAAGTTAAGTAAAGTAAAGTAAAGTAACGTAAAGTAAAGTAAAGTAAAGTAAAGTAAAGTAAAGTAAAGTAAAGTAAAGTAAAGTAAAGTAAAGTAAAGTAAAGTAAAGTAAAGTAAAGTAAAGTAAAGTAAAGTAAAGTAAAGTAAAGTAAAGTAAAGTAAAGTAAAGTAAAGTAAAGTAAAGTAAAGTAAAGTAAAGTAAAGTAAAGTAAAGTAAAGTAAAGTAAAGTAAAGTAAAGTAAAGTAAAGTAAAGTAAAGTAAAGTAAAGTAAAGTAAAGTAAAGTAAAGTAAAGTAAAGTAAAGTAAAGTAAAGTAAAGTAAAGTAAAGTAAAGTAAAGTAAAGTAAAGTAAAGTAAAGTAAAGTAAAGTAAAGTAAAGTAAAGTAAAGTAAAGTAAAGTAAAGTAAAGTAAAGTAAAGTAAAGTAAAGTAAAGTAAAGTAAAGTAAAGTAAAGTAAAGTAAAGTAAAGTAAAGTAAAGTAAAGTAAAGTAAAGTAAAGTAAAGTAAAGTAAAGTAAAGTAAAGTAAAGTAAAGTAAAGTAAAGTAAAGTAAAGTAAAGTAAAGTAAAGTAAAGTAAAGTAAAGTAAAGTAAAGTAAAGTAAAGTAAAGTAAAGTAAAGTAAAGTAAAGTAAAGTAAAGTAAAGTAAAGTAAAGTAAAGTAAAGTAAAGTAAAGTAAAGTAAAGTAAAGTAAAGTAAAGTAAAGTAAAGTAAAGTAAAGTAAAGTAAAGTAAAGTAAAGTAAAGTAAAGTAAAGTAAAGTAAAGTAAAGTAAAGTAAAGTAAAGTAAAGTAAAGTAAAGTAAAGTAAAGTAAAGTAAAGTAAAGTAAAGTAAAGTAAAGTAAAGTAAAGTAAAGTAAAGTAAAGTAAAGTAAAGTAAAGTAAAGTAAAGTAAAGTAAAGTAAAGTAAAGTAAAGTAAAGTAAAGTAAAGTAAAGTAAAGTAAAGTAAAGTAAAGTAAAGTAAAGTAAAGTAAAGTAAAGTAAAGTAAAGTAAAGTAAAGTAAAGTAAAGTAAAGTAAAGTAAAGTAAAGTAAAGTAAAGTAAAGTAAAGTAAAGTAAAGTAAAGTAAAGTAAAGTAAAGTAAAGTAAAGTAAAGTAAAGTAAAGTAAAGTAAAGTAAAGTAAAGTAAAGTAAAGTAAAGTAAAGTAAAGTAAAGTAAAGTAAAGTAAAGTAAAGTAAAGTAAAGTAAAGTAAAGTAAAGTAAAGTAAAGTAAAGTAAAGTAAAGTAAAGTAAAGTAAAGTAAAGTAAAGTAAAGTAAAGTAAAGTAAAGTAAAGTAAAGTAAAGTAAAGTAAAGTAAAGTAAAGTAAAGTAAAGTAAAGTAAAGTAAAGTAAAGTAAAGTAAAGTAAAGTAAAGTAAAGTAAAGTAAAGTAAAGTAAAGTAAAGTAAAGTAAAGTAAAGTAAAGTAAAGTAAAGTAAAGTAAAGTAAAGTAAAGTAAAGTAAAGTAAAGTAAAGTAAAGTAAAGTAAAGTAAAGTAAAGTAAAGTAAAGTAAAGTAAAGTAAAGTAAAGTAAAGTAAAGTAAAGTAAAGTAAAGTAAAGTAAAGTAAAGTAAAGTAAAGTAAAGTAAAGTAAAGTAAAGTAAAGTAAAGTAAAGTAAAGTAAAGTAAAGTAAAGTAAAGTAAAGTAAAGTAAAGTAAAGTAAAGTAAAGTAAAGTAAAGTAAAGTAAAGTAAAGTAAAGTAAAGTAAAGTAAAGTAAAGTAAAGTAAAGTAAAGTAAAGTAAAGTAAAGTAAAGTAAAGTAAAGTAAAGTAAAGTAAAGTAAAGTAAAGTAAAGTAAAGTAAAGTAAAGTAAAGTAAAGTAAAGTAAAGTAAAGTAAAGTAAAGTAAAGTAAAGTAAAGTAAAGTAAAGTAAAGTAAAGTAAAGTAAAGTAAAGTAAAGTAAAGTAAAGTAAAGTAAAGTAAAGTAAAGTAAAGTAAAGTAAAGTAAAGTAAAGTAAAGTAAAGTAAAGTAAAGTAAAGTAAAGTAAAGTAAAGTAAAGTAAAGTAAAGTAAAGTAAAGTAAAGTAAAGTAAAGTAAAGTAAAGTAAAGTAAAGTAAAGTAAAGTAAAGTAAAGTAAAGTAAAGTAAAGTAAAGTAAAGTAAAGTAAAGTAAAGTAAAGTAAAGTAAAGTAAAGTAAAGTAAAGTAAAGTAAAGTAAAGTAAAGTAAAGTAAAGTAAAGTAAAGTAAAGTAAAGTAAAGTAAAGTAAAGTAAAGTAAAGTAAAGTAAAGTAAAGTAAAGTAAAGTAAAGTAAAGTAAAGTAAAGTAAAATAAAGTAAAGTAAAGTAAAGTAAAGTAAAGTAAAGTAAAGTAAAGTAAAGTAAAGTAAAGTAAAGTAACGTAAAGTAAAGTACAGTAAAGTAAAGCAAAGTAAAGAAAAGAAAAAGACAGGAAAGAAAATTAAAGGATAGGAAAGGAAAGGAAAGGAGCGTGCATGTCAACAAAATGACCCTTATCAACAAATGCATAAAAGAAATATTGGATTTGTTTGTGTGTTTAATTTAAGCTTATCCGATCTAATGCGTCTTTTTAGTGCGAATGAAACAAGTTTATTCCACTACACTGCTCAAAGTTTCACCAACTTCCTTGGCTTCCTCAGGAGCGATTCGATTTTTTTATATTATCACAGTCATAAAAATATACAAAAACAACATTAATTATTAATATAAACACAGAGAGACGTTATTACATACAGAAATGCGATTATTTAAAGCATTTTTACTTACATTTACGTTACTACATTAAAAGCAATAAAAAATTCTAATTTTTTTTAATTTTAAAAACAATGAAAACTTAAAATTTTTTATAACAACGATACAATCTACTGTGGTACACTTGTCATACTGAATATGCGTGACACTGTAGTATTGTTTTGTTGTTTGTTGTTGTTGAAGGTTGATTACACTGTGGGACAAATTCAGGTTAGCTAAGGTTAGGTTAGGTTAGGTTGCAAGGGCAGGACAGAGTACCTAGACTCTGCCCGACACTTAGGCCACTAAATAGGCCCATTGTGATACCCTATACGGTCTCTACCCACCTCTATGCCCCAGAGATGCGAGCAAGTCATCCCCGACGCCGACAGCAGCTCAGCCGCTTAACAGTTAGCCGATCCAACAACCCTAGAGTATCCGAGTTCAAAGGTCTCCCGAGAGCTGAGAAGGACCAGTCGACTCACACGGTTGCGCTGCCGTCGACGCCAGGGAAAACCAACTCACACCCTGTTCAAGGCAGGGGATCGAACCACTTCGTGGAGTCAATAAATTTAGATAACGCTTTTAATTCCATTTGTGATACCTCAGCGAGGTTATTGAGAAACGGTTGGCCCAAGATAGCTAACCGTCGCCTGCTGAGTGCAGGGCATTGACACATCAGATGCTGAACACTTTCCTCCTCCTCAATACATCTGCAGCTGCGACAGTAATCATTAGACATTGCGCCCATTCTGGCGCCGTGAGTGCCTATTAAACAGTGCCCTGTTAGAACCCTTACCAGGGATGAAATGTCCGATTTATTGAGGGACAGCAGGGAGTTTGTACGTCTTTTGTTGTAGGAAGGCCAGGTTAGCCTGGATATCTCACACGTCGAGAGCCCTGACCAGAGCATATTTGCTATTTCCATTGTTTTTGTGCTAACACTAAATTTAAAGGAGGCCATGGGTATGCCTACCGAGCTATTTCCTGGAAGGAGATGGGTGGTGGTACCCCGTCTAGCCAGCTCATCCGCTCTGCAGTTGCCTTCAATATCCCTGTGCCCAGGTACCCAAATAAGGCTAATACTGAAGTGCTGAGCCATCTCGTTGAGAGATCTGCGACATTCAGTTAACGACTTTGCATTGTCGACATATGAGTTCAAGGCTTTAAGTGCGGCCTGACTGTCTGAGAAGATATAGATCTGTTTACCATTTTGGGGCATGGATACCAAGCTTTTCACCGCGCCGTGTATTGCCAGCATTTCCGCTTGGTACACGCTGCAGTGGTCGGGAAGACGGAAGGAGATCTCTAGTCCCAGGTCCGGTGAAAAGATTCCTCCCCCCACCTTCCCCTCAAGCTTGGAGCCATCAGTAAAGATGTTGATGGCGCCCCGAACCGTATGTGGTCCGCTGTCCCATTCTTGTCTTGTCGGTATTATAACCTCGTAGTTCCTGACAAACACGTTATTTGACGCGCAGTAGTCCGTGTGTGGTGGAATGTTAACAGGCGCGTGGTTGCCCAAGATTGTGGCGTGCCCACTTTGTCCATTTATCCAGACGCCAGTCTCCCTTATTCGCAAAGCTGTGATCGTGGCTACTTCCTTCGCCACCAAATCAAGCGGTGGTAGATGCAGCATAGTGTTGAGTGCTTCTGTCGGGGTGGACCCAAGGGCCCCGGTTATGCAGAGTTCTGAACTCCTTTGGACTTTTTGTATCTGTTTGAGGTACGTATTCTTAGTAAGTGCAGGCCACCAGACTAGCACTCCGTAGAGTAGGATCGGGCGAACAATGGCTGTGTAGATCCAGTGCACTACCCTGGGAGAAAACCCCCACGAAACGCCAATTGCTCTCTTGCAAGTAAACAACGCGCACGTTGCCTTTTTAACCCGTTCTGTTATATTGTCACCCCAGAGTAGTTTCCTGTCTAGAGTAACTCCTAAATATTTGACTTTGTCACTGAATGCCAAAGTCGTGTTACCAATTTTTGGTGGTATAAGGTTCGGTATTTTGTACCTTCTAGTAAAGAGGACTAGCTCGGTTTTCTCGGGGTTAACCCCAGACCTGTTGACTTTGCCCAGTCACAAATTTTAGATAAGGCTGATTCCATTAAGTTGCATAGAGTTTGAGGGAATTTTCCCCGCATCATAACGCAGATGTCATCGGCGTACGCAATCACTTGGTGGCCTTCCGCTTCCATGAGGCGTAGAAGCTGGTTTACAGTAACCACCGAAAGTAGCGGTGAGAGAACACCTCCCTGTGGGGTACCTCTGTTAACGAGTCTGTGAATCGAGTTCCCACCTAGCTCGGTTGTGATCCGTCTGCTAGTAAGCAGTTTACGAATGAACTCCACCAGACAGGTATCGACCCGCAGACCCGTCAGCGCAGAGGTGATAGCTTCCGGAAGGACGTTATTGAAAGCGCCTTCAATGTCGAGGAAAGCCACCAATGTATATTCCTTTAGGTTAAGTGACTTGTCTATAACAGGTTAGCTAAAGTTGGGTCGATTTTGAGAGTGAGGGGTTCGAATTTTTTTTTAATCGACCTTCGAACTTTGCAGTCAAATGCCGTTTTTCAGCACATTGTTTGTATGGTTTTTGCTATAACTCGTTGACTAATTGATATTTTTTCAATCTGTTAAAGCCACCAGTTACTTAAAACTCTTCGTAACTAACATTTCAAAGTTATGTTTTTTCCCGTATTTTTATAATTTCTTTTTCAATGTTTCTTCAAAACCAACACTGAAAACATTGAGAAGCATATTATAGATCAAACAGAAAGAAAAAAGACGTGGTTTTGTGGAAAATATGTTCAAAAAGCATGAAAGCATTTTTATAAAAATTTTAATTGTTTCACAGCAATAATTTGTCTTTAACAGATTGACATACAAACATTATCCTGACAATCGGCAGTTGACTGCAAAGTTCGAAGGTCGATTAAAAAAAAATTCGATCCCCGCGGTACGGGTCTCTTAATTTAGCCTCTATTTTCACTCCTCACTCTCAGAATCGACCTAACTTTTGCTACTCTGAATTTGTTGTGTTATGGGAGTTTTGCATTTGATGTTGTATTACGTCGAAAATGAAGTGGTTAGGATAGTTATTTCTTTTAAGTGTAGTTTTAATTTTTTCTATATTGGTTTCATGAAATTTGCTACAGCTTATTGTTAGGATTTTCTGGATAAGATTTTTGGCCGTATTAATTTTGTATTTTCGGGGATGTGATGACAAAGAAATAATTAGGCGCCCAGACGCCGTTGATTTGGAATTCCAATCTAATATTATTTGGTGGTTCGATTTATGAATACGGGCATCTAAGAAAGGGATGTTGTTTTTTTGTTCCATTTCCATAGTGAACTGTAGTCTATTGTGGTATTTGTTTAGCATATTTAATATTGTATCAGTGTCATCTCTGATAACAGCCAATATGTCATCTACGTATTTTACTAAGAATTTTATGCCTTATTGTTGCTGTCTGAGTTCCGAGTATGTGTTATTTAAAAGATCGTCCATTATTATGTCGGCGATCGTGGGGGAGTGGGGGTAATTCCAAAGGATTGAGAGTATATTTTAGCCTTGTATATAAAGTAGTTATTATCCTTTAAGCAGAAATATAAGATATTTTGAAATTGGTTCTTTGCTATGTTTGTGCTTGTTTGGATTTTTTCCCATTTGTTCATGATTATCTTTATGGCCATAGTAGTTGGTATATTGGTGAAAAGGGAAATGACGTCAAAGGACACTAGGACATATTCATCGTCTATCTTTATATTTTTCAGTCTATCTTTCAATTCAAATACTTCTTTTATATTATACTTTTCTGAAATGGGTGTCTTTAAAGTTTTTCCTATGTATTTGGACAGCTGGTAACACGGGACGTTTATAGAGAACGCAATGGGACGTAGTTGAAAAGCAGGTTTGTGTATTTTGGCAATCCATACAATCTAGGTGATGCTTTTCTCTCAGTGTTATTTGACCGTTTTGTTGCCTTTGTCCGCGTCAGTCACGATTTTATCATCTTCGTGTCGGTGTAGAAAGGCTTTGGTTTTGTGGTATGCTTCGAGTATGAATTTTTCGGTCGAGTTATGTCTAAGATGCCGCTTGAATTGAAGAATTTGATTCCTCAGTTTATTTCTGGCTACATCTTTGTCGTTTTCGTTGTCCTGTCCTTGTATTATCTGTTCTCTTTCTGCTATTAAGTGTACCGGTGAAAATTTTGTTTTAGTTGTTGGTAGTGTGAACTTCTTTCCAAGCGAGAGAAGCCACATTACCTCTTCGGGGAACTCAATATTTGTTTAATTGACGAACCACTCTCTATTCATGCCAATTCCAAGTTTTCGTATTTGATGATGAACGCATTGAACTCTTCTTCGCTTAGTGCCCGTCTTAGTTGTTGTTGTGCGTGGTAAATTGCGTATTTGATGGTTTTTATATTAATATTTGTTTGTGTATTTTCTATGTTGAGTATCTTAATCAGAAAGTTTAGCTTAGCTTTTTCAATTTGTTTGCTTATTTTTCCGGAAGTTGGTTTAATTATTATACCTAAGGTGGTTAGGGGTTAACTCATAGCTTTTGCATTCTAATAAAAATTTCAATTGTTGAATCTGTTTACCGAGCTTAGTTTGCTCCTTGCTATAGTGTTTGAGTGTGATACAGATGTGCTCACCGCGCTTAAGTTTCATGTGCTTGTAGTAGTTTTTCATTTTGTTGCGTTTGTGTTTTTGTAGTTGATGTGAAATTAATCAGGATTATTGATTCCCGGCATTTTTTCCGGCATGTAGAACTATATAGTTATATATTAACACCCACTCTTCTCTCACCCCATTCTTTTATTCACTCACTCTCTTAGTTTAATCTCTTTGTTAATAATTTCTCAGTGATACTCTTTAAACATTAATACTCATTAATAGTCTTACTATAACTCTCTCACTAACCGTTATTTTTAGATTCAGTTTTAAGCTTAATTAGTTGTAAGAAAAATATGTAAAGTTAGTTGGAAAATAAATGTCATAGTGAACATAACCAAATCCACTCTTTAATTGGCGCAGTTTGGTAAAAATTAAAAAAGTGTCACGATTTGCTTGCAAAAAAAGAAAAAAATGTATAACCGTGCACAATTATTCGAAGAGAACTAAAATCTAAAATACGTTTTGCCTTTCACGTTTTAAAGAAAATAAAAAGAAAAAAACAGCGTTTTATCGTTTGTAAAGAAAGCCCAGTAATTAAAATTGGACAATTTTTGCTAATTTGAACAAAAAAAAATATATATATACGTACATACGTATTAAAAAATAATAGACAAAGTGAAACTATTTCTTTTTGAAAAGTGCTGAACTTCAAATTTTAGCTATTTTAACTATTCAATAATAAAACTTTTAATAGTTAATTAAAAATGATTTTTAAAAAATAAAAACAATAATAATTTTCATAAAAACTCAAAAAGTGAAAAATTATTATTCTTGGCCTTGAGCTCGTTTCATGAATACTTGAAAATATACAGGCCGTAAATCAACAAATATTGTTGGTATAAAAAAGCAATAATAAAAAACCGAGAGCACACGGTAAGGCAGTTCTACTGATAAAACAGATCTGTCAAAAAATCCATCATGATCACACTACTAACTGCCAGATGGCAGGGTTTGTTCATGCATATGGTAAAGAAGAATAGAACTAGGAGTTTAGGGGACATCAAAACCAGCTTATTGTTAGCTTATGGCAGTTGTCTCTAAACATTTTTCCTACTCTATTCAATAATAAAACTTTTAATAGTTAATTAAAAATGATTATTAAAAAATAAAAACAATAATAATTTTCATAAAAACTCAAAAAGTGAAAAATTATTATTCTTGGCCTTGAGCTCGTTTCATGAATACTTGAAAATATACAGGCCGTAAATCAACAAATATTGTTGGTATAAAAAAGCAATAATAAAAAACCGAGAGCACACGGTAAGGCAGTTCTACTGATAAAACAGATCTGTCAAAAAATCCATCATGATCACACTACTAACTGCCAGATGGCAGGGTTTGTTCATGCATATGGTAAAGAAGAATAGAACTAGGAGTTTAGGTGACATCAAAACCAGCGTATTGTTAGCTTAATGGTTAGCAATGCGTGCCAAAATTTCTCTGATGAGTGAAGTCTAGCAGCTGGTGACTGGCAGCAAGAATAGCAGCTATTAAAATATAAGTATATTAGAATAATTTGAGCACGCCTTATGGCCGCTAAACCAGTAGCAATTAAATTTGCTTAGGGATTATAAATAGTTTAATTACATGTTAGTATCAATAATGCAAGAAATTGAGACTCAAAAAGAATTTGACAAAATTTTTCATCAATGTTAATAAATTGAGTAAATTGGAATGTAAAAATACCTATTTCTTATGGATAATGCACTACCACCTGATCTTGATTATGAATTAATCAATGATATTGTTGATAAGCTAGAGCATGAAAACGAAGAAATAGGAATACAAAGGTCAAGACCTCGTAACAAGGGAGGCAACAGGAAAAATTTAGAATATTTAAAACACGTTTGGTCCTATATAGGAATGGGTAGAGAACCCACAATGAAAGACTTAGTATACCCTTCCACATTAGAAGAAGAAATAATAATTAATAAGGAAACTGAGTAAATAAAAATAAAAATGTAAGAAGAAAAATTTTTTACTGTTTTAAAATGGCAGCATGGTGGAAAATTGCTGTAAACAGCATTCTAGTAGGTATAGCAGGATATGAAGTTGGTAAAGAAAGTTCAGCAGAGAAAAACTCTGAAAATAGAATAGTTAAGTACGAACCACACCCTATACCTGTTGAAAATAAAGAAGAACTGTCGGATAAATGGGTAGTTTTGGTCGCATTTATGGTTACATGTTTAATTATCGCAATTATTATTTTAATCAAAAATTATATAAAAAATAAATTGAGACGATTAAACACTGTACAACAACGCGTATAAACCAACACCCAATACACGCCCCAATAATAAACGTCACAATGCCACAAACAGTAGTTGAATTTATCAAAACTGCTTCGTCAGTATTACCAGAGTTTGATGGTAAACCGGAAAATCTACATAGTTTCCTAGATGCACTCGATATACTTGAGCAAATCAAGGATACACACGAGGCATTGGCCATTACCATGATAAAAACAAAACTGAAGGGTACGGCAAGGAATTTTATAAGCAACGAAAGCACGATAGAACAAATAAAATTAAAATTAAAAACCGCGATTAAGGGTTAATCAGTAGAAGTTTTAACCGCTAAACTCCTGAACATCCAGCAGCGTAGCAAAACTGCAAATCAGTACACAGCGGAAGTAGAGAAAATAACAAGGTCGCTAGAAGGAGCGTATATCTCGGATGGATTAAACCCAGACCTAGCCACGAGATATGCAACACAGGCAGCAGTCAAAGCCATGTGCAAAAACTGCTCTAATGACAAGGTCAAAATGATCATGCAAGCAGGAACGTTCACAACGATGAACGACGCAATCTCTAAATTTACAAACAGCTGCACCGAAATTACAGGCAGCTCTAATACAATTTTAAATGTACAACAACAAGGTCAGTACAGGAGTAATTTCCGTGGAGGTTACCGAAGTAACAACTATGGGAATTACCAAAACAGGAGATTTAGACCGCAACCAAGGTACAACTACAATTCTAGACCAAGTAGTACCAACAATAATAGTTATAACAATAACCAAAGAGGATCACAATCCCGAAATAGCAACAGACCCTACAACCAGACCCGTAACGTGCGCAGCTGCACGCGGACGGAAAACCAAGAAGCTCCACTTCAAGAGTAAAAGAAAGAAAAATATGCGTACTAAACTTACTTTTAAACAGCTATATAGCAACAAGGACATCTCTAAATAATGTAATTTCAAACTTTTTAATCGATACAGGAGCAGACATCTCCATTATAAAAAAGAATCAAATTAATCAAAGTCATAAAATAAATACGGAACAAATTACAAATCTAAAAGGCATTGGTCAGGGAATAACCAGCACTCTAGGCACAATTAAAGCAGACTTAAAAGGCGATGACCTTCTTATTTACCATAAATTTCATGTCGTAGACGACGATTTCCCAATTCCATGCGATGGAATAATAGGGCTGGATTTCATAAAAAAGTACAATTGCATTCTAGACTATGGAAAAACAGAGGATAAATTAATCCTAAGACCATATGATTTTCCCCAAACAATAACAATGCATCTTACAAATTGTCTGTCCGTCAACACAATCACAATTCCGGCTAGATCGGAAGTTATTAGACAAATTAAAGTAAATACCGATAACAAAAACATTTTTATCCCACACCAAAAATTATCTGAAGGCAT
Organism: Merzomyia westermanni; assembly: GCA_949987695.1. Classification (NCBI taxonomy): domain Eukaryota; kingdom Metazoa; phylum Arthropoda; class Insecta; order Diptera; family Tephritidae; genus Merzomyia; species Merzomyia westermanni. Next base: position 113,459,961 of record OX465289.1, read on the forward strand.
TTTCATAGCAAACACAATAACAAATAAGGATCAAACTTTCGTTAAAAACACAACTATCCAAAATTACAAAATCAATACCGAAAACTTAGATGATTACACACTAATTAAAACACAAACACACAGTAAAAATTGCACCGATACAGAAAAATTAAAAAGATTAACAAAAAATTTTCCTAAATTCATCAACCCTCAATTAACAACACTTTGCACAGAATTTATAGACATATTCGCATTAGAAACCGAACCAATCTCCTCTAATAATTTCTATAAACAGAAATTACACATGAAGGATGACACCCCAGTCTACATAAAAAATTACAGATTGCCTCAAACCCAGAAGGGAGAAATCAGCAAACAAATAAATAAGCTAATAGAAGATGATATAATAGAACCTTCCATATCGGAATATAATAGCCCAATCCTACTAGTCCCTAAAAAATCACTTCCAGGAAAAAAAGAAAAAAGATGGAGACTAGTGGTCGATTACAGACAAGTAAATAAAAAGCTAGCAGCGGACAAATTCCCACTTCCAAGAATTGATGACATTTTAGACCAACTTGGAAGAGCAAAATATTTTTCATGCCTGGACCTTATGTCAGGTTTTCATCAAATCGAACTACACCCAGATTCGAGGGATATAACTTCATTTACAGCCGAAAATGGCACATATAGGTTCAAAAGACTACCCTACGGTTTAAAAGTAGCACCAAATTCATTCCAAAGAATGATGACCCTAGCATTCGCAGGTCTCAAACCATCCCAAGCATTTCTCTACATGGATGACTTAGTTGTATTAGGCTGTTCCGAAAATCACATGCTAAAAAATCTAAGAGACGTATTCTCCACTTGCCGAAAATACAACCTAAAATTACATCCAGATAAATGCCTATTTTTCAGTCAGGAAGTAACTTATTTAGGACATAAATGCACAAACAAAGGAATATTACCAGATCCAAGCAAATTTGAAACCGTTCAAAACTATCCAATACCGAAAACAGCCGATGAAGTTAAAAGATTCGTAGCTTTCTGCAATTATTACAGAAGATTTGTACCGAATTTTGCAGAACATTCTAGAAAGTTAACTAGGCTATGCAAAAAGAATGTTGCCTTCGAATGGACAGAAGAATGTCAAAAAGCTTTTGTCTACTTAAAGGAAGCATTAATTAGTCCAAAACTCTTGCAATACCCAGATTTCGGAAAAGAATTTTGCATAACAACAGACGCTAGTGGATACGCTTGTGGTGCAGTCCTTAGCCAAGAACACGATGGCAAACAGTTACCAATTGCTTACGCTTCAAGGTCCTTTACAAAAGGCGAAACCAACAAGGCTACAATAGAAAAAGAATTAGCCGCAATCCATTGGGCCATAACTTTCTTCAGACCATACGTATATGGCAGAAAATTCCTAGTTAAAACCGACCATCGCCCACTAACATACCTATTTTCAATGAAAAGTCCTTCCTCAAAGCTGACACGAGTAAGACTAGATTTAGAAGAGTACGATTTTGAAGTGGAGTATATAGCTGGTAAAGAAAATCATATCGCGGATGCATTATCCCGCATAACAATTACAAATTTAAAAGATATGTCAGTAGAAGCAAATAAAATATTTAAAATAACAACAAGATCAGCAGCTAAAAAGATCAGTAATAAAACTGAAATTAAAGAAAGTCACAAAGAGAACCCCAAAATATACGAAGCGCTAAATAAATTTGAAGTAAAAAGACATGTCGAGCTCGTTTTCAATTATCCGAAATTTTATTTCAAAAAAGGAAAGAAAATTTGTAGCAATTTTGATACAAGCAACCTAATTGTTGAGGATAAGATTGACTTAGGACAAGTCTTTACCAGGCTCGAAATAGAAGCCGGCAATTTAGGACTTGTACAAGTACAGTTGTCCTTAGGGGACAAATTGTTTAAAAAGAATTATACTGCAGTAGGCAAATTTATAGAAATGGGTAATAAAGTTCTCAAAAAGTTAACAATAGCTCTAACCCCAGAGGTTATATACGTGACAAATCCCGGGAAAATAAAGGAAATTCTGCATAAATATCATGACGATCCTATTAGTGGTGGCCACCCAGGAATAAATCGCATGACAGATAAGATCAAGCAGAAGTATAGCTGGCTGAACATGAAAAATGATATAAGAAAATATATAAAAAACTGCATCCACTGCAAGAAAAATAAAATTAATAAACATATCAAAGAACCAATGACAATAACGGAGACACCTCCGAAGGCATTCGATATTGTACAAATCGATACAGTAGGCCCTTTACCGAAGTCGATAAATGGAAACGAATATGCAGTTACCATTATATGCGATCTAACCAAATACTTGGTAGCTATCCCAGTCCCAAGCAAACACTCAATAACAGTCGCTAAAGCCGTGTTCGAGCATTTCATATTGATTTATGGACAAATGAAAACAATCTTGACAGACATGGGCACGGAATATAAAAATAGCTTATTCAAAGAACTGTGTAAATTGTTGAAAATTGAACATAAAACTTCAACACCGTACCATCATCAAACTTTGGGTACTGTAGAACGCAGTCACCGAACATTCAATGAATATATACGCGCATACATATCCAGTGACAAAGACGATTGGGATGAATACCTCAAATATATTGCTACAATACGACGCCATCCACCACACATAAATATTGCCCTTTTGAACTCATATTTGGAAAAAACCCACCAAATTACGAATTTTTAAAAGAAAATATAATCAGCCCACTATACAATCACGAAGCTTACTACAAAGAGGTAAAATATAGACTCCAAATAGCCGAGCAAAGAGCTAGGAAATTAGTCCAAGAGGCTAAAGAAAAACAAAAAACGAATTATGATAAGAACAGCTATAGTGAGGAAATTAACATAGGAGATTTAGTATTAGTTAGAGAAGAGGCCTCCCATAAGCTAGAAAATAGATATAATGGACAATATAGAGTTAAAAATATTGATAAGAACAACAATTTTACTTTAATTCCACATAGCATAGGAAATAGCAATAAAAACAAAAAAGAAATCATAATTCATAAGAATAGACTTAAAACAGTATAACACCACTCACCACCAGCAATCCAGTTTACTCACTTTAATAAACAGGCACAAGCCAAAGAAAATAAAAACCACATATTATGTTCAAAATACAACTATACACTAAATAAATAAATGTAAACGACTGAAAATAAAAAGAAAACAAAATATATATAAATGCAATAATGACAAACGAGAAACAAATGTAAACAAGTGAAAAAAAAAAAATTCTTATGCAATAATGGCAATAAGAGCCGAAAAACAATTAAAATTTTGTAAATGCAAACAAACCCTAAGTAGGTCAATAAGTCGCTTTAATAGTCGTATACAATTGCCTTCAAGTGTATACGACTATTCATAAGGCGGATGGTGTAGCATTACTCAGAATGCTTTTCACTGTCAATGCACTTCAAATATTGACCCACTTAAATTATGTTGAACCCACGGGAGTTCAACAGCATATACCAACTGACACCTATCAAATTGTCAACCCATTACTCAATGCGTCGCTTTGACCAACACACGTATCGATCAGCACGACTGATCGACACTATCGGTTGGTCAACGTGAACTACCAAATTATGTGCTGACATTGCACACAATGCAAATACTTTTAGTGTCTAAGTATTAGTGTAAGTTTGTATACGTAAGTTAAGCTAGAAATGTATAAAAGAGAAAGCTTTTGAATAAAGAACAATCAATTCTGATCATACGCTACTCATCAGCGATTCAATCACATTACACCGAGTTTTTTGCATTTTTATTTGTTGTTATTGAAAGGCTTTATTTCATATTGCAATTGTTGTTGTCCTCTGACTTGCCTTTCTTATTTCTTTTTCGTTACAGCTGTTTTGCGTGGTTTGTTAAACGTCAGATACAGTGTGTTTAAAACTGTTCGCTCAGTACTGTGTCACTTAAACTGTCAGGGTTGTTTTTTTCCTTTAATCCGCTAAATTGTTTCTAACTTATAATTTTTCTTATAAATTTATATTAGTATTTATACGAAAATGTCGTGCATGATAGCAAACTGCCAGGTAAAAAGCGAGTCGGAACGCTTTGTGGCATGCAGGTTGTGTGATGGACTTGTCCACGCCAAGTGCACTGGGTTAACCGGTAGAATAGCTGACCTGCTTAACGAAGGAAAAGGCCTGCGCTGGTCTTGTTCCAAATGCCGGTCGACGGAAGTTGATCTCTGTAAAATCTTTAGGCATATCAGAAACGGGTTTTCTGAAATAAGCAAAGATATTTCATTGCTGACCAAAAAATTCAAAAAATATGAAAATATTTTCAAAACCTTGGAAACTTTGGACAGTTCGCCTCATTTGGAATGTCCTAATAATCGCGAAAACAAGCGCAGGCGTACGGATGATCGGCCTACTACCTCAACAGTGCCGAACTTGCCTCAACCCCTTGAACTTATCGATTTGGCTTCTCCAATTCCCAGTACGGTTGTCCGAGCAACGTCAAAGAACGCCCATTCAAAAACGTCCACTAGGAAAAACCCGGAACCTCCAACTATTGCAATGGAGTCTGAACCAATCGTTGGTAAGCTGGTTGTGGTTCCTCGCAAAAAATCTATTAATGTGTCTAGGTTCCATCCAGACACTACCGAGTATGATTTGATGTACCATAGTTCTTCTAAAGTTAAAGATCAAAGCGTAACTGTTAGAAAATTTACAAATTTGTTACAAATCAACTTACGGGTCCGATCTTTACTTTGATAGCTGACTGCCAACACGGGTTCAGTAAGAGAAAGTCCACAGTTACGAATTTACTTGAGTTTACCAGTCATGTCTCAAATGCCTTTAGAAAAAATCTGCACACCGACGTTATTCATACGGATTTCAGCAAAGCTTTTGACAAAGTGTGTCACTCATTACTTATTCATAAACTCGATCAGTTGGGCTTCCAGCCGGGTCTCAATCGCTGGATCTCTTCTTACCTTAGTGACACGACACAAAGAGTAATGTTTAAAAATTTAGTATCCGATGTCATTTATGTCTCTTCGGGGGTTCCTCAAGGAAGCCATCTTGGCCCGATTCTGTTCTTGTTGTTTATAAATGATATTTCTACAATAATAAAATTTTCAAAAATGTTAATGTATCCCGACGACGTAAAGCTTTTCATGTCATTCGCGTCATTTGAAGATAGAAATAAGCTACAATCAGATCTAGATGCACTAGTTACTTGGTGCGATTTAAATTATATGTCACTTAACCTTAAAAAATGTAAACACATGGGTTTTTCGCGTGGAATTTCTCAGCCGGCTTCCTATACAATTAAAAATTATAGTCTTGAGCAAGTGTATGATTTTGTTGACCTGGGGGTTACTATGGACTATAAACTCAGTTTTACTTAAAGTAAAGTAAAAACACATGGGTTTTTCGCGTGGAATTTCTCAGCCGGCTTCCTATACAATTAAAAATTATAGTCTTGAGCAAGTGTATGATTTTGTTGACCTGGGGGTTACTATGGACTATAAACTCAGTTTTACTTAAAGTAAAGTAAAGTAAAGTAAAGTAAATTAAAGTAAATGGAAGTAAAGTAAAGTAAAGGGAAGTAAAGTAAAGTAAAGTAAAGTAAGGTAAAGTAAAGTAAAGTAAAGTAAAGTAAAGTAAAGTAAAGTAAAGTAAAGTAAAGTAAAGTAAAGTAAAGTAAAGTAAAGTAAAGTAAAGTAAAGTAAAGTAAAGTAAAGTAAAGTAAAGTAAAGTAAAGTAAAGTAAAGTAAAGTAAAGTAAAGTAAAGTAAAGTAAAGTACAGTAAAGTAAAGTAAAGTAAAGTAAAGTAAAGTAAAGTAAAGTAAAGTAAAGTAAAGTAAAGTAAAGTAAAGTAAAGTAAAGTAAAGTAAAGTAAAGTAAAGTAAAGTAAAGTAAAGTAAAGTAAAGTAAAGTAAAGTAAAGTAAAGTAAAGTAAAGTAAAGTAAAGTTAAGTAAAGTAAAGTAAAGTAAAGTAAAGTAAAGTAAAGTAAAGTAAAGTAAAGTAAAGTAAAGTAAAGTAAAGTAAAGTAAAGTAAAGTAAAGTAAAGTAAAGTAAAGTAAAGTAAAGTAAAGTAAAGTAAAGTAAAGTAAAGTAAAGTAAAGTAAAGTAAAGTAAAGTAAAGTGTCCGGCGGGGTATCGGTTCCCCTACCGGGCGCCTCCTCGGGTGGTGGATAGAGGAACGCTTCCCAGAAATGGGTGGCACTGAGGAAATGAAATACTCAGGGCGAACCAAAACGAATAAAGGGCGAGTGGATGCGGCCCTTAAACTCTAACTAAGCATCCTCAGGATTGAGTCCAGTAAGATCCTGAAGACCGAAACTGGAAACATGATTAGGAAAAGTATGTTACGGGCTGGCGAGGCCGGTAGTCTGCCACCTCAGTAACCAAGGGTGACACCTTGGCGAAATGGCTGGTAGGTTAATATCGGCATCGTCTCCGTCTCGTTAAAACCCTAGCAGGTCTTCAAGTACGTTCGAAGCACGTCGTCATTAAGTTGGTGGTGCAGGCTCAGTTGAGACAACTCCTGACTAATGCCGGATTCTGGCACTGAACACAGACTCTCATAAGGACCTGTGTCAACCCTAGCGTGGCCTCCCTGCAAGCGCATAGATAACCACGGGAATCAATAACGGCGACTGCACAACGTGCTGAGATAGCGGCTTGAAGCGGAGACCCAACAGAAATGAATAAATCAAATCAAAACAACGAAGAAAGAATGGAGAACGAAAGCGGCGACGAGGTCGCATTCAGAAAAAGCAGTAAACTGCTAAGATCGCCGGTTCTAAAAACGCCGGCTAGAGTGGCCACTCCGGTTATGCCTTCGCGAGGCTCTGGACCGGCACGAAACACACCAGTGGGATTCGGCACCAAAACGCCCGGCCAGTCAACACCCACTGCTACCGGCGGGAAGCTAGATCCCACCCACAAGAAGGCAACCCCCTTAAAAAGCGCAATGACACTTTTTAGCCTTAAGGGGAAAACCCAAGGCCAGTGCTTGGACCATGCGCTAACGGTGCTGCGTACAATGCAAACAGCCGCACAGAGACAGAAGACCGTGTCCATGGACATAAAGAACGGAATGGCTCTCCTCGAAGAGGTGTTGAGCTATATGAGCTCATTGAGCCCAAATAAAGAAGAGGGTGACGAACCGGGCCCATCAAATAAGAGGGCTCGGACTAACTCCGACCCTCAGCTCATAGACTCGGAAGCCAAGAAGAAAAGGGACGAGGAATCGGAGAATACCCATTCCGAAGAGGCTTGGTCCAAAGTAGTAGGTCGGAGACGGCAAGAGCGTCCTAAAGCAAAAAAGAAGCCGCCTGCTCAAGCCCCGAAGGCAGTCAAGAAGAACAAGAGGAACAGCAGAGCCGTAACGTTTCTGGTGAAACCGGCCGAAGGCAAAACCTACGCCGAAGTTCTAGGGGCAATCCGAGGTCAGCTCCGGCCTGCCGAAACCGGAACGGTGATACGGTCAGTGCGCAAGACCAAGGCTGGTAGCGTACTAATAGAAACGGCGCAGTGCAACGACCAACCGGCCTTTAGAGAAGCCATTGGTAGCGCGGTAGGAGAAGTTGGCGATGCACAACAAATCTCTAAGCGTATAAAGCTAGAGGTATTGGGCATGGACTGTCTCACAACGGCTGAGGAAATAGAAGAGGCCGTTCGAAGAGAGATCGGAGAAAGCTCAGGCCAAATCCGTATCTCTCTTTTCGCCGTAAATCAGAGAGAGCAAAAGAAGGCTGTTGTCGAAGTGGACGAAGGTCCCGGAAGCCAACTGCTCAAAAAAGGAAAAATTCCCATCGGCTGGATCCAATGTAGGATCAGACAGCGTGCGGAAGTGCAACGCTGCTTCAGGTGTCTCGGTTACGGACACCGACAGGCTAGCTGCAATGGGCCCGACAGGAGGGACGCGTGCTGGAAGTGTGGGAACTCTGGCCACAAATCCTCATCCTGCACTGAAAAGGCAAAATGCTACCTTTGCACCACGGGAAACCTCGATCATCTTCCCGGGTCTGGAGCATGTAGCACGTTTAGAGAAGCACTTGCTTCGGCGAAAGCCAAACTGTCGCCCCAATGACCAGCGTGATTCAAGGAAATCTGAATCGATGCAGGTTAGCTGATGAACTGCTAGACCAACTGGTGCTTGATCACCAAATAAACTATGCAATCATCAGCGAACCCTACAAGGCCAGAGACAGCTGGTACATTGACGAATCTGGCGCTGCTGCTATCTGGATAGTGGACGCCAATACCAATGTTACTAATCGTGCTGCCGGGCATGGCTACGTCCGTGTAACTGTAGCGCGAACAACTCTTGTTAGCTGCTACCTGTCACCAAATGACCCCATTCAGAGGTTCAAAGAAAAGCTGGAGCTATTAGAAGACGACCTACGGGACCAAACGGGCAACCTGGTCATCGCTGGAGACTTCAACGCTAGAGCAATAGAATGGGGCATGCCTCAAACTAATACCAGGGGAAAACTAATTCTGGAAATGGCAGCCCGACTCGGTGTGGTCGTACTGAATACGGGCACGACCCCAACATACAGGCGCCCGGGCTTTGGGTACTCGATCCCCGACATAACGCTCGTCTCGGAGAGACTCTTTCCAAACGCGGTTGGGTGGAGAGTGATGGAGGACCTTACTGGCAGCGACCACAACTACATCACCTTCCAACTCGACCATCCTGGTCAAAGACCGGCAGCGAACGCATCATACAAAACCCGTAGATGGGATGCAGCTAAAGTTGACGCCACCAGGTTCACCGGAACAGTGCTGGCGAAAGCCAGACGGATAACTGACGGCACCAATACGCCACATGCGGCGGTTGAAGAAACCATGCAATGCATGCGCCATGCTTGCAACGTCTCTATGCCACGAATAGGAACGTGGCGAGGCAAGAAGCAGGTATATTGGTGGAATAGCGAAATCGCGGAACTCCGGAAAACATGTCACAGAATGCGAAGACTGGCGACGCGTTCACGTGGCAGATCCGAGGCTCTTGAAAGGGCGGAGGCGTACAAGGGGGCGAAAAAGGCTCTCGGCGCCGCCATAAAAGCAAGCAAACTAAGATGCTGGAAAGAGCTCTGTAAGGAAGTGGATCAAGACCCCTGGGGACAAGGGTACAAAATAGTTATGAAGAAACTTCGACCACCAAATCAGACGATGGACGAAGATGACATGAAGAACATCGTGGAAGCGCTATTCCTCACGCAACTTACTAGAGAAGAGGAACATGCAGCACGAGATGACCGCAACGTGGTACCTTTCAATGAAGAAGAGCTAGAAAGAGCCCTGCGTAGCATGAGGGCTGGTAAAGCCCCAGGACCCGATGGAATACCTGCGGAGGCAATCAGATTAACTGCTAATAGTTGTCCAGAGCTCTTGTTACACATGTATAACAAATGTCTAGAAGCAGGTGTCTTCCCCGCCAGATGGAAGACAGCACGGCTCGTCCTCATACCGAAAGGCAAAGGGGACCCAAGCTCTCCATCATCCTTTCGCCCACTATGTATGCTCGACACAGCGGGAAAAATGATGGAGAGCCTTATAAAGCAACGTCTAACAGCAGCCATAGAAGACGAGGGTGGACTCTCCCACCGGCAACATGGCTTTCGGAGAGGGCACTCCACAATAGACGCCATAGCAGAAGTCGTAGAGGCAGTCCGGAAGGCCGAGACGACAAGCCATCAAGCAAGGCCGGTGGTACTATTGGTGACGTTAGATGTTAAAAACGCTTTTAACTCTGCCAGGTGGGAAGACATGCTTGATGCATTAGAACGCTCCTTTAAGGTCCCGATATACTTGTTAGATATATTGAGGGACTACTTAAGAGACCGTTGGCTAATCTATGAAACGACGCAAGGCCAAAGAAAGGTGAAGCTAACAGGCGGGGCAGCACAAGGGTCGGTGCTCGGCCCTGATCTTTGGAATGCTACCTATGACAGTCTCCTTCGAATGCAGATGCCAGAAAGCACTTTTCTAGTTGCTTTTGCAGACGACGTGGCTGCGGTGATAACAGCACGAAACTGCGACCTGGCACAGCTTAAACTGAACCAAGTGATGCGCAGTGTAGACGAGTGGATGAATAATCACGGCCTCCAACTGGCTACAGCCAAGACAGAGATCGTGATACTAACGAAAAGAAGGATTCCCACAATCACCAACATGAATGTTGGGGATCAACAGATAGAGACGCGCCGCTCTACGAAATATCTAGGGGTGAAATTGGACAACAAGCTGACCTTCTCGGAGCATCTAAGAAGCTCCTGCGAGAAGGCTGTGAAGACCATCGCAAGTCTGAGTCGGCTAATGGCAAATACAGGTGGACCAAAGCCATGCATAAGAAAGCTGCTGGCGTCCGCCTCAGATTCTATACTGTTGTACGGTGCAGAAGTCTGGGCGGACGCAATGAAATTTGGGAAGTATCGGGCCGCTATTACCGCAGTCCAACGTAGAGGGGCCCTGAGAATCGCCTCAGCATACCGCACGGTCTCCGCAGATGCTGTTCTGGTCATCGCGGGGACTATACCGATATATCTCCTCGCTGAGGAAAGAAAAATGACTTACGACACTCGTGCAGAGGTACGTAGAGACGTTGCTGCAACGCAGGCGCGTGGTGATTCGATCCGGCGGTGGCAACTACAATGGAGCAGCAGTGCTGCTGGAAGGTGGACCAGGGTATTAATCCCCGAACTAGAACCATGGCTGAACCGACCTCATGGAGAAGTCGACTTCTACCTGACCCAGTTCTTAACCGGACACGGTTATTTCCGTGAATATCTCCATAGAATGGGCAAAGTTCAAACCCCGAACTGCACCTACTGCGGAGCCATAGACGACGTACGCCACACCTTCTTCGAATGCGAGCAATTTGCAGAAGAAAGAAGGCGGGTGGAAGAGACAATTGGCGAACTTTCCCCGGGCAGTGTCATTCGCAAGATGACCTGCGAAAACGTTAGATGGGACATAGTCAGACGATACGCGAGGAATGTCCTCCTTGCGAAACGGGAAGACGGTTGTCTAGCCAGTTAGCGTGAGAGTAGCCATAGAGCTCACGTAACGCGCTTCCTTACCTGAAGTAATGCTAAGCGCGGTCCCAGGTAAGGAAGAATGCGCGGGCCGTGGGAGGTTAGGTTTTAGTGCGGTATACTTCAAGATAAGAAGGAGTCCCACACTCGGAGAGTTCCGCTGCTAGAGAATCTAGTAACGAGGGCTCAAACCCGGTTAGTGCATAAAGCATTTCCTCCTCCCACGAACACAAAAAAAAAAAAAAAAAAAAAAAAAAAAAAAAAAAAGTAAAGTAAAGTAAAGTAAAGTAAAGTAAAGTAAAGTAAAGTAAAGTAAAGTAAAGTAAAGTAAAGTAACAGCTGACCTTCTCGGAGCATCTAAGAAGCTCCTGCGAGAAGGCTGTGAAGACCATCGCAAGTCTGAGTCGGCTAATGGCAAATACAGGTGGACCAAAGCCATGCATAAGAAAGCTGCTGGCGTCCGCCTCAGATTCTATACTGTTGTAGGGTGCAGAAGTCTGGGCGGACGCAATGAAATTTGGGAAGTATCGGGCCGCTATTACCGCAGTCCAACGTAGAGGGGCCCTGAGAATCGCCTCAGCATACCGCACGGTCTCCGCAGATGCTGTTCTGGTCATCGCGGGGACTATACCGATATATCTCCTCGCTGAGGAAAGAAAAATGACTTACGACACTCGTGCAGAGGTACGTAGAGACGTTGCTGCAACGCAGGCGCGTGGTGATTCGATCCGGCGGTGGCAACTACAATGGAGCAGCAGTGCTGCTGGAAGGTGGACCAGGGTATTAATCCCCGAACTAGAACCATGGCTGAACCGACCTCATGGAGAAGTCGACTTCTACCTGACCCAGTTCTTAACCGGACACGGGTTTTTCCGTGAATATCTCCATAGAATGGGCAAAGTTCAAACCCCGAACTGCACCTACTGCGGAGCCATAGACGACGTACGCCACACCTTCTTCGAATGCGAGCAATTTGCAGAAGAAAGAAGGCGGGTGGAAGAGACAATTGGCGAACTTTCCCCGGGCAGTGTCATTCGCAAGATGACCTGCGAAAACGTTAGATGGGACATAGTCAGACGATACGCGAGGAATGTCCTCCTTGCGAAACGGGAAGACGGTTGTCTAGCCAGTTAGCGTGAGAGTAGCCATAGAGCTCACGTAACGCGCTTCCTTACGTGAAGTAATGCTAAGCGCGGTCCCAGGTAAGGAAGAATGCGCGGGCCGTGGGAGGTTAGGTTTTAGTGCGGTATACTTCAAGATAAGAAGGAGTCCCACACTCGGAGAGTTCCGCTGCTAGAGAATCTAGTAACGAGGGCTCAAACCCGGTTAGTGCATAAAGCATTTCCTCCTCCCACGAACACACAAAAAAAAAAAAAAAAAAAAAAAAAAAAAAAAAAAAAGTAAAGTAAAGTAAAGTAAAGTAAAGTAAAGTAAAGTAAAGTAAAGTAAAGTAAAGTAAATTAAAGTACAGTAAAGTAAAGTAAAGTAAAGTAAAGTAAAGTAAAGTAAAATAAAGTAAAGTAAAGTAACGTAAAGTAAAGTACAGTAAAGTAAAGCAAAGTAAAGAAAAGAAAAAGAAAGGAAAGAAAATTAAAGGATAGGAAAGGAAAGGAAAGGAACGTGCATGTCAACAAAATGACCCTTATCAACAAATGCATAAAAGAAATATTGGATTTGTTTGTGTGTTTAATTTAAGCTTATCCGATCTAATGCGTCTTTTTAGTGCGAATGAAACAAGTTTATTCCACTACACTGCTCAAAGTTTCACCAACTTCCTTGGCTTCCTCAGGAGCGATTCGATTTTTTTATATTATCACAGTCATAAAAATATACAAAAACAACATTAATTATTAATATAAACACAGAGAGACGTTATTACATACAGAAATGCGATTATTTAAAGCATTTTTACTTACATTTACGTTACTACATTAAAAACAATAAAAAATTCTAATTTTTTTTAATTTTAAAAACAATGAAAACTTAAAATTTTTTATAACAACGATACAATCTACTGTGGTACACTTGTCATACTGAATATGCGTGACACTGTAGTATTGTTTCGTTGTTTGTTGTTGTTGAGGGTTGATTACACTGTGGGACAAATTCAGGTTAGCTAAAGTTGGGTCGATTTTGAGAGTGAGGGGTTCGAATTTTTTTTTAATCGACCTTCGAACTTTGCAGTCATATGCCGATTTTCAGCACATTGTTTGTATGGTTTTTGCTATAACTCGTTGACTAATTGATATTTTTTCAATCTGTTAAAGCCACCAGTTACTTAAAACTCTTCGTAACTAACATTTCAAAGTTATATTTTTTCCCGTATTTTTATAATTTCTTTTTCAATGTTTCTTCAAAACCAACACTGAAAACATTGAGAAGCATATTATAGATCAAACAGAAAGAAAAAAGACGTGGTTTTGTGGAAAATATGTTCAAAAAGCATGAAAGCATTTTTATAAAAATTTTAATTGTTTCACAGCAATAATTTGTCTTTAACAGATTGACATACAAACATTATCCTGACAATCGGCAGTTGACTGCAAAGTTCGAAGGTCGATTAAAAAAAAATTCGATCCCCGCGGTACGGGTCTCTTAATTTAGCCTCTATTTTCACTCCTCACTCTCAGAATCGACCTAACTTTTGCTACTCTGAATTTGTTGTGTTATGGGAGTTTTGCATTTGATGTTGTATTACGTCGAAAATGAAGTGGTTAGGATAGTTATTTCTTTTAAGTGTAGTTTTAATTTTTTCTATATTGGTTTCATGAAATTTGCTACAGCTTATTGTTAGGATTTTCTGGATAAGATTTTTGGCCGTATTAATTTTGTATTTTCGGGGATGTGATGACAAAGAAATAATTAGGCGCCCAGACGCCGTTGATTTGGAATTCCAATCTAATATTATTTGGTGGTTCGATTTATGAATACGGGCATCTAAGAAAGGGATGTTGTTTTTTTGTTCCATTTCCATAGTGAACTGTAGTCTATTGTGGTATTTGTTTAGCATATTTAATATTGTATCAGTGTCATCTCTGATAACAGCCAATATGTCATCTACGTATTTTACTAAGAATTTTATGCCTTATTGTTGCTGTCTGAGTTCCGAGTATGTGTTATTTAAAAGATCGTCCATTATTATGTCGGCGATCGTGGGGGAGTGGGGGTAATTCCAAAGGATTGAGAGTATATTTTAGCCTTGTATACAAAGTAGTTATTATCCTTTAAGCAGAAATATAAGATATTTTGAAATTGGTTCTTTGCTATGTTTGTGCTTGTTTGGATTTTTTCCCATTTGTTCATGATTATCTTTATGGCCAGAGTAGTTGGTATATTGGTGAAAAGGGAAATGACGTCAAAGGACACTAGGACATATTCATCGTCTATCTTTATATTTTTCAGTCTATCTTTCAATTCAAATACTTCTTTTATATTATACTTTTCTGAAATGGGTGTCTTTAAAGTTTTTCCTATGTATTTGGACAGCTGGTAACACGGGACGTTTATAGAGAACGCAATGGGACGTAGTTGAAAAGCAGGTTTGTGTATTTTGGCAATCCATACAATCTAGGTGATGCTTTTCTCTCAGTGTTATTTGACCGTTTTGTTGCCTTTGTCCGCGTCAGTCACGATTATATCATCTTCGTGTCGGTGTAGAAAGGCTTTGGTTTTGTTGTATGCTTCGAGTATGAATTTTTCGGTCGAGTTATGTCTAAGATGCCGCTTGAATTGAAGAATTTGATTCCTCAGTTTATTTCTGGATACATCTTTGTCGTTTTCGTTGTCCTGTCCTTGTATTATCTGTTCTCTTTCTGCTATTAAGTGTACCGGTGAAAATTTTGTTTTAGTTGTTGGTAGTGTGAACTTCTTTCCAAGCGAGAGAAGCCACATTACCTCTTCGGGGAACTCAATATTTGTTTAATTGACGAACCACTCTCTATTCATGCCAATTCCAAGTTTTCGTATTTGATGATGAACGCATTGAACTCTTCTTCGCTTAGTGCCCGTCTTAGTTGTTGTTGTGCGTGGTAAATTGCGTATTTGATGGTTTTTATATTAATATTTGTTTGTGTATTTTCTATGTTGAGTATCTTAATCAGAAAGTTTAGCTTAGCTTTTTCAATTTGTTTGCTTATTTTTCCGGAAGTTGGTTTAATTATTATACCTAAGGTGGTTAGGGGTTAACTCATAGCTTTTGCATTCTAATAAAAATTTCAATTGTTGAATCTGTTTACCGAGCTTAGTTTGCTCCTTGCTATAGTGTTTGAGTGTGATACAGATGTGCTCACCGCGCTTAAGTTTCATGTGCTTGTAGTAGTTTTTCATTTTGTTGCGTTTGTGTTTTTGTAGTTGATGTGAAATTAATTAGGATTATTGATTCCCGGCATTTTTTCCGGCATGTAGAACTATATAGTTATATATTAACACCCACTCTTCTCTCACCCCATTCTTTTATTCACTCACTCTCTTAGTTTAATCTCTTTGTTAATAATTTCTCAGTGATACTCTTTAAACATTAATACTCATTAATAGTCTTACTATAACTCTCTCACTAACCGTTATTTTTAGATTCAGTTTTAAGCTTAATTAGTTGTAAGAAAAATATGTAAAGTTAGTTGGAAAATAAATGTCATAGTGAACATAACCAAATCCACTCTTTAATTGGCGCAGTTTGGTAAAAATTAAAAAAGTGTCACGATTTGCTTGCAAAAAAAGAAAAAAATGTATAACCGTGCACAATTATTCGAAGAGAACTAAAATCTAAAATACGTTTTGCCTTTCACGTTTTAAAGAAAATAAAAAGAAAAAAACAGCGTTTTATCGTTTGTAAAGAAAGCCCAGTAATTAAAATTGGACAATTTTTGCTAATTTGAACAAAAAAAAATATATATATACGTACATACGTATTAAAAAATAATAGACAAAGTGAAACTATTTCTTTTTGAAAAGTGCTGAACTTCAAATTTTAACTATTTTAACTATTCAATAATAAAACTTTTAATAGTTAATTAAAAATGATTTTTAAAAAATAAAAACAATAATAATTTTCATAAAAACTCAAAAAGTGAAAAATTATTATTCTTGGCCTTGAGCTCGTTTCATGAATACTTGAAAATATACAGGCCGTAAATCAACAAATATTGTTGGTATAAAAAAGCAATAATAAAAAACCGAGAGCACACGGTAAGGCAGTTCTACTGATAAAACAGATCTGTCAAAAAATCCATCATGATCACACTACTAACTGCCAGATGGCAGGGTTTGTTCATGCATATGGTAAAGAAGAATAGAACTAGGAGTTTAGGGGACATCAAACCCAGCTTATTGTTAGCTTATGGCAGTTGTCTCTAAACATTTTTCCTACTCTATTCAATAATAAAACTTTTAATAGTTAATTAAAAATGATTATTAAAAAATAAAAACAATAATAATTTTCATAAAAACTCAAAAAGTGAAAAATTATTATTCTTGGCCTTGAGCTCGTTTCATGAATACTTGAAAATATACAGGCCGTAAATCAACAAATATTGTTGGTATAAAAAAGCAATAATAAAAAACCGAGAGCACACGGTAAGGCAGTTCTACTGATAAAACTGATCTGTCAAAAAATCCATCATGATCACACTACTAACTGCCAGATGGCAGGGTTTGTTCATGCATATGGTAAAGAAGAATAGAACTAGGAGTTTAGGTGACATCAAAACCAGCGTATTGTTAGCTTAATGGTTAGCAATGCGTGCCAAAATTTCTCTGATGAGTGAAGTCTAGCAGCTTCCGAAATGGATCTATAAGAAAAGCTATGGCAGTTGTCTCTAAACATTTTTCCTACTCTATTCAATAATAAAACTTTTAATAGTTAATTAAAAATGATTATTAAAAAATGACAACAATAATAATTTTCATAAAAACTCAAAAAGTGAAAAATTATTATTCTTGGCCTTGAGCTCGTTTCATGAATACTTGAAAATATACAGGCGGTAAATCAACAAATATTGTTGGTATAAAAAAGCAATAATAAAAAACCGAGAGCACACGGTAAGGCAGTTCTACTGATAAAACAGATCTGTCAAAAAATCCATCATGATCACACTACTAACTGCCAGATGGCAGGGTTTGTTCATGCATATGGTAAAGAAGAATAGAACTAGGAGTTTAGGTGACATCAAAACCAGCGTATTGTTAGCTTAATGGTTAGCAATGCGTGCCAAAATTTCTCTGATGAGTGAAGTCTAGCAGCTTCCGAAATGGATTTATAAGAAAAGCTATGGCAGTTGTCTCTAAACATTTTTCCTACTCTATTCAATAATAAAACTTTTAATAGTTAGTTAAAAATGATTATTAAAAAATAAAAACAATAATAATTTTCATAAAAACTCAAAAAGTGAAAAATTATTATTCTTGGCCTTGAGCTCGTTTCATGAATACTTCAACTTTCAACTTTACAAAGTTTTAAAACATTATATGACTCAAAGTTAAATCGTTTATTGAAAAAAGAAAGAAAAAAATTAAAAACTGTACTGAAAAAAAAAAACCATAGAACTGGAATTATATATGTATAATACATATCTTCTTCTTTAAATGGTCATCTAACCGCCTGGGCGATTTTGACCGTCCAACATAGCTCGCCAGTCGTTTCTTCGTTGCGCCAACTGGCGCCAATTGGAAACACCGCGGGATCGCAAATCGGTCTCCACTTGGTCCTTCCATCGGAGTGGTGGTCTCCCTCTTCCTCTGCTTCCACCGGCGGGTGCCGATAAGAATACCTTCTGGGCTGGAGCATCTTCGCTCATTCGCACTACGTGGCCTAGCCAGCGAAGCCGCTGTGTTTTAATTCGCTGAACTATGTCGGCGTCTGCGTAAAGTTCATACAGCTCATCATTAAATCTTCTTCGGTACTCGCCGTCGCCAACGCGTAGAGGTCCACAAATCTTTCGAAGAACCTTTCTCTCGAATACTCCCAGAGCCGCCTCATCAGATGTTGTTAGTGTCCACGCTTCTGCACCATATAGCAGGACGGGTGCGATGAGTGACTTGTAGAGTGTTATTTTCGTTCGTCGAGAGAGGACTTTACTTTTCAATTGCCTACTCAGTCCGAAGTAGCATTTGTTTGCAAGAGTGATTCTTCGTCGGATTTCTAGGCTAACATTATTGTTGGTATTAATGCTGGTTCCCAGGTAAACGAAGTCCTTTACTATTTCGAAATTATTGCTGCCAACAGTGGCTTGGTTGCCAAGGCGCGAATGCGCTGACTCTTTGCATGATGACAGAAGGTACTTCGTTTTGCCCTCGTTCACCACCAATCCCATTTTCTCCGCTTCTTTTTCCAATTTGGAGTAAGCAGAAGTTACGGCGCGGTTGTTAAGGCCAATGATATCAATATCGTCAGCATATGCCAACAGTTGGACGCTTTTATAAAATATTGTTCCAGCGCGGTTAAGTTCTGCAGCTTGTATTATTTTCTCCAGCATTAAATTAAAGAAATCGCACGATAGGGGGTCACCCTGTCTGAAACCTCGTTTAGTTTCGAACGGCTCGGAGAGGTACTTCCCAATTCTGACCGAGCTGGCGGTGTTGCTCAAGGTCATTTTGCATAGCCGTATAAGTTTTGCGGGGAAACCAAATTCAGACATAGCGGCATATAGGCAGCTCCTTTTCCTGCTATCGAAAGCGGCTTTAAAATCAACAAAGAGATGATGCGTGTCGATTCTTTTTTCACGGGTTTTTTCCAAGATTTGGCGTATTGTAAAAAATCTGGTCGATGGTAGATTTACCAGGTCTGAAGCCACACTGATAAGGTCCAATCAGTCTGTTCACATCAGGTTTCAGTCTTTCGCACAATACGCTTGATAGGACCTTATATGCGATATTCAAAAGGCTGATTCCGCGATAGTTGGCGCAGTTTGCAGGATCGCCCTTCTTGTGGATTGGGCAGAGAACACTTAGATTCCAATCTTCAGGCATGCATTCATCCGACCAAATTCTGCATAGAAGCTGATGCATGCGCCTTACCAGCTCCTCGCCTCCGTGTTTGAATAGCTCAGCAGGCAAACCATCAGCGCCAGCTGCTTTATTGTTTTTCAATCGGGATATTGCTATTCGCACCTCATTGTAGTCGGGTTGTGGAACGTCAATTCCATCATCTTCGATTGTGGGCTCGGGTTCGGCATCTTCTCTGGTTTCTTGCTCAGTTTCTCCATTTAAAAGGGCAGAGAAGTGATCCCTCCATATTCTGAGTGTTCTCTGAACATCGGTCACCAGGTCGCCGTTCTCATTCTTACAGGAGCTTGCCCCGGGTTTGAAACCTTCTGTCATTCGCCGAATTTTTTGATAGAATTTTCGGGCATTATTCCCGTTGGCCAGCATCTCAAGCTCCTTTATTTCACGCTTTTCTGCCTCTCTTTTTTTCGCCCGGAAAAGCCGCCTCGCTTCCCTCTTCAACTCGCGGTAGTGTTCACACACACTCCTCGTTGCATTCGATCTCAGCGTTGCCTTGTAGGCTTCGTCCTTTCTTTTCGTTGCAGCGCGGCACTCTTCATCATCATACCAGTTGTTTTTTCGCGTTCGCCGGAATCCAATTACTTCTTCGGCTGCGGTACGGAGTGCTCCTGAGATATGATCCCACTGCTCATGCATTCCACTAGGTTGAATTGTGCTCTCGGAGAGCAGGTGTGAGAGGCGATCTGCGAAATAATTGGCGGTCTGTTGCGATTGCAGCTTTTCGACGTCCAGCTTTCCCTGCGTTTTTTGTTGCACCTGTTTTGTCGTACAGAGGCGGGTACGAATCTTGGCTGCTACTAGGTAGTGATCAGAGTCGATGTTAGGTCCTCGTATTGTGCGAACATCTAAAACGCTGGAAGCATGCCGTCCGTCTATTACAACGTGGTCGATCTGGTTGCGTGTTTTTCGATCGGGGGACAGCCATGTAGCCTGATGGATCTTCTTGTGCATAAACCTAGTGCTGGATATGACCATGTTTCGGGCACCGGCGAAGTCGATCAGCCTGAATCCATTTGGCGAAGTCTGATCGTGGAGACTGAACTTCCCGACAGTGGGGCCAAATACACCCTCCTTACCCACCCTGGCGTTAAAGTCGCCAAGCACGACTTTGATATCATGACGGGGGCAGCGCTCGTATGCTTCTTCCAGGCGCTCGTAGAATGCATCCTTTTCCACGTCGTCCTTCTCTTCCGTCGGTGCATGAGCGCAGATAAACGATATGGTGAAAAATCGTACTTTTATGCGGATTGCAGCGAGACGCTCGTTCACGGGTGTGAACGACAGTACTCGGTGACGGAGTCTCTCTCCCACCACAAATCCCACGCCGAATCTGCGCTTGTCTTCATGCCCACTCCAGTAGATGTTGCAAGGTGTTTTGATCGTGTTTCCTCGCCCCGTCCATCGCATCTCTTGTATGGCGGTGATGTCAGCTTTTGCTTTCCTCAGGACCTCAACCAGCCAGGCAGCGGCACCTTCCCCATTAAGGGACCGGACATTCCAGGTACATGCCCTTATCTCATAATCCTTATTTCGTTTGCGGGTGTTGTCATCTAAAAAAGGGGTTCTCATATCCGACGCTTTGTTGTTGAATTTCATTGGAACGTTGTTTTATGTGGTGGGTCCCAAACCCAACGCACAACCCGTTTCACGGGAGGTTGAATTCTATTACACGTTTGTATAGCGAGCCGCTTGATCCAAGACAGACGCCCGCTTGCAGCCGCACCACCTGGTGATCAGACGCTGCTGTTTGAACCCCCCCAGCAAGCCCTTAAACCGATTATGTCGGAGTGGCCTTACCAGGTTGTCGCCTTCTCACGTTTAGCTCACCACCAAACGGGTGTTCGGTGGTTACCCAGAGGATACTTGGGCGCAAAGCCCGGAAGTAGTGAGCTGCTTGAACCGCATGCAAAAGAATCGCTCTGGCCATTCCCAGGTGAATGGCGATCAGAAACTTTCCCCACTTGCGTGGACTTCTGCACACGGCCCCACCCTAATACATATACGTGTCTATAAAACACCGTTGCGAAACTTTTGCCGAGCGTGGAGATAACCGAATATATAGCTTCACCAACGAGCAATATTATATTTGGAAGAGAAGTGTTACCTACAATTTTATGGAGAAGTGATACATGCATCATGCCAACGGATCCCCATATAGCAATCAATCGACATTTTTGAAGGAGAGGTGCTGTAAGCATATGAATAAGAGAGCAGAGAGATAGTGAGAGTTAACAAAATAAGAAAATAAAACAACAAAAATTGTTTGTTGAAGTAAATCAAAAGTAAGGTATTTTATTATTAATATTCACGTATTTAAACAAAAGAGTAAAATGGAGAACCTCGACGAGAGCAACAAATTTAAGATTATTTCCTCCAACCTTCAAAATCTTGCCAATTTTGATGGCGATAGTAATGCTTTAATTAAGTTTGTTGAGAGAATAGATTCGATGAGCCATATTCTTGATTAATTTCAAGATACTTATAAAACAATGCTGTTAGGTCTTTTAAAAGATAAAATAACCGGAAATGCATGAAAAACATTGCTTATTAATGGTACCTTAAATACTTGGCCGGAAATAAAAGCAATTTTAATTGAATATTATGGCGAAAAAAATTCTGCAGATGAACTTATAGATAAAATTAGATCGTGTCGTTGTGATTCTACCATAGAAATTTTTTATAATAAGTTACTATTTGTGTCGATTAAATAACGCTTTGTATATCAACAACAACGGTCATGGCTTGGAAGTAAGTAGTAATGCAAGAATCGCTTTACATTCATTTACACATGGTTTGCCAGAACCAGTTAAGAGTATTATAGTTAGCCGCAATCCTAAGAGTTTAAGAGAGGCATTTGAAATTATTAAAACTAACGGCTATGTAAAATATAACAACAATAATGAAACATTTTTCAACAATCAGGCAATATTCACGTAACAGTAGTAGAAATTTTAGTCGAAATGTTCAGCAACAATATAACAATAGATTTCTCTGTGAACAACAGCGAAATTACAGTGATAGATATGGACATCAACAAAGTTATGTTAACAGAAATGTACATCAACATCAACCGACTTACGATAACATAGATTTACAACAGCAGCAAACGTCTTGCTTTAACAGACCTTTACAACAAAATCAAAATTACGATTGGTACGAACGTCAACCAAATTCTTCGACACAAAGTAGAACGTACAACAGTAATCAGACGAGAAGGTCCAACAACAATTATAGAGCAAATCCTATGGAAATACTTAAGTGTTAACCAAACAGGGCCAAATTTTCAGACGGTGCCACTTTTTGCGGAGTTCGAAAAGCCAAACGAATATATAGAACTTCTTGAATATTATTTCCACACTAGTTTTGATGGAATAATTGGCAATAATATTTTACTTCCATTGAATATAATACTTGACTATAAAACGAGAAGATTGATTACTCCAGAAACAACTTTACCAATATATTTTAATGCAAATGAAGAGTTATCGATAAATGAATATAACAAACAGCAATCTGTACAAATATTTTCATGCGAAGAAGAAAATGAATGTGGTAAAAGTTTTTTTGCACCCCATTTAAATTCAAAAGATAAACTAGTTTTAAAATCAGTTCTAAATTCGTTTAAAGATATTTTCTATACGAATGGTGAATATCTATCTTTTACAACCGTAGTAAGACACAATATTATAACGCGAACTGATACTCCTATTTACAGTAAGCTTTATAGATATCCAATTATACACCGCGAAGAGGTAGAAAACCAGATTCAGGAAATGTTGAGGCAAAAAATTATAGTTCCAAGCACCAGCCCATGTAACTCACCGTTGTGGGTGGTGCCAAAAAAACTTGATAATAGTGGTAAGACTAAATGGCGGATAGTAATAGACTACCGCAAACTTAACGAGCAGACAGTGGATGACAAATTTCCAATCCCAAACATGGAAGACATGTTTGTCAAATTAGGAAAGTGCTCATATTTTAGTACTATTGATTTGACAAAGGGTTTTCACCAACTTGAGATTCACCCTAATGATCAAGCTAAAACAGCATTTTCCACCGCAAACGGTCATTATGAGTTTACACGAATGCCGTTTGGGCTCAAAACGGCTCCAGCAACTTTCCAAAGGTTAGTTAATACGGTGCTGAAAGACTACATCAACAAAATATGTGTAGTCTATATGGATGATGTGTTAATCTTCTCAACTAGCTTCCAAAAACACGTAGAGTCAATAAAAAAATTTTTTTGTACGCTTCGTAAATTTAATTTAATAATTCAGATAGACAAATGTCATTTCGCGGAGCTTAGCACAAAATTTTTAGGACATATCGTATCGGCCGAAGGTATAAGGCTGATCCAGGTAAAATTTAAGCTATTCAATCGATGAAACCTCCAGCTAGTGAAAAAGAAATCAGGAAATTTCTAGGTATTACTGGAAGCTATCGTCCCTTTATAAAGGATTATGCAAAAGTAGCATATCCAATTATAAAATATTTAAAACAAGGTATTAAGCTCGACATTTCAGACAAAGAATATTTGAACGCATTTGAGAAGTTGAAACAATTAGTAACAAATGACCCCGTTCTTAAACCACCAGATTTTACAAAAAAATTTGTTTTAACAACTGACGCATCACAGTTCGCAATTGGCTCAGTTCTATCACAAGATAATCACCCAATTAGCTATGCTTCTGTCTAATCACGAAATTCGATACTTCACCATTGAAAAAGAATTGCTCGCAGTTGTCTGGTCAATTAAGCATTTTCGTACATATCTTTATGGAAGGCATTTTATTATTCAAACGGATCACAAGACATTGTTTTGGCTTCATAATATCAAAGAGCAAAACATGAAATTACAAAGATGGAAGATTCAATTAAACGAATATGATTTTGATGTTACGTATATTAAAGAAAAGGACAACACAGTCGATGCTTTGAGCAGGTACTTAAAAAGAGATGAGAAAACTGAAAATGTAGCTGTTTTTAACAATGAAATTTCCTAATAATAAAGATGATGAGATAGATAGATGGTCTACTGACGCAACTATTCACAGTGCGGTAGAAGATAATTTGAGATATATTTTTATAACAGATAAGAGTATAAACTTGTATAAGAATCCAATTTATTTAGAATATGGAAGGCACGAACGTTTTATTACGAAGATAATAAATAGTAAGTGTCAAAATTTTATAACCGTAACAGAAAACTCTGATTTAAAAAAGCTAATGTATGTTATTTCAATTTCAATTTATTCAAAAAATATATTAGGTTGTACATTTAAGACTTGTAGTATGTCTTTCATAGTACATCAATAGGAGGATAATTAATTCATTCATGTGAATCATTACACAGATACATTCAATAAAAACTATTTTCCTTAAACTGTTTAGCCTACAAAAAATGAGTATGCTTACAAAAATAGAATTAGCTTAGAAACAGGAGAAAGGATACATAGACATAGAAGATAGTAGAGTTGCGTTACAATTACAATTACATTTATCTATGATTATTAAATTAGCTATGTTTTACCACTTTGTAGTTAGTCGCATTCATTGCCGCCTTGATTGACTCAGGAATGGAATTCCAAAGCCTCAGAGCATTGACGAAAAACAGCCTAGACGAGGACAAGTAGGAAAACTTAGGGATAACCAGGCTACGAAATGGAAAGAGTTTTAATTAACAGAGGCTTTATGTGTGTTTTCTGTGAAGATGATAATTTGTTTGTAAGGTTACAGGAAATATATGTCAATAACTTCCAAAATAATAATTAAACACTGTATAGGTCCTACAAAAAATTAATTGATATTAGTGACAAAAATGAGGTATTAACAATTATTAAAAATGAACATACGCGAAATAATCATCGCGGTATTAATGAAATATTTTTCGAATTGAAATCTAAAATATTTTATCCTAAACTTTTTGAATTAATTACATTGACTATAAATAATTGTAAAATTTGTCAAATCGCAGAACATGACAGGCATCCTACAAAATGTTCCTATCAAATAAGCGAAACCCCTACACATTTTAATGATATCGTGCATATAGATATATGGTATACTTCTAGAAATTGCATGTATTTGACTACGATTGACAAGTTTTCCAAATATGCTACATATCACAAATTAAGTGACAGAACATGGATTTCAATTTTAGAAGCTTTGAAGCAAAGAATTTGAAATTTAGGAAAAATGAATAAGCTTATTCTTGACAATGAAAGATGCATATTACACAGCGCAGTAGCTCTTTTTAAGTGAACAAAATACTCGCACTCACAAAACAACTCCTTATTTAAAAACAGGCAACTCTGATTTCGAAAGGCTGCATGGCACGCTTAACGAACACTTACTAATCATGGAAGTTGATAAAACCTATAAATCTCCTGGATGATAAAATTTTCAAAATATTCACTTTATATAACTGCACAATACACACAACAACACAAAAAAGGCCAATCGATTTCTTACAAAAAAATTTTGATAAAGAATGTATTGAAAAATTAAGTAAAGAATATGAGAACAATAAAGTCAATAAAATAAGCTATCTAAATAATAAATAGAAACCAAGAATGTAGTTATGTAGATAATATTGTGAAAAATAGAAATATTGCTAAATGTACAACGAAGTACAAAGAACTTAGCAACTACATTAAGGAAGGAAGTTACATAATACGAGGTGTGTTCAAAAAGTATCGCGAATTTTGTGTTTTTTCAAAAATTATTTATTTATTCATGAATATCTATTTTGTCCCCTTCAAAGTAATCCCCATGAGATATTATACACTTGTGCCAACGGTTTTTCCAATCTTCGAAGCACTTCAAAAAATCATTTTTTTGTATCTTGTTCAGCTCCTCCTTCGATGCCGTCTTTATCTCGTCAACAGAAGCGTAACGTCGTCCTTTCATGGGCCTCTTCAGTTTAGGGCACAAGAAAAAGTCACTGGGGGCCAGATCTGGGGAATACGCTGGCTGCGGCATCATTAGTGTGTTGTTTTTGGCCAAAAAGTCGCGCACAAGCAACGATGCGTGAGCAGCGGCGTTATCGTGGTGCAAAAGCCAATTTTTGTTCTTCCACAAATCCGGGCGTTTCTGGCGGATTGCTTCGCGCAAATTGCGCATAACTTGCAGGTAATAATCCTTATTGACCGTTCTTCCCTGTGGCAAGAACTCATGATGCACCACGCCCCTGCAATCGAAGAAAACTGTCAGCAAAACTTTCACATTCGACCGAACTTGGCGCGCTTTTTTCGGTCTTGGTTCGTGCGGCAGCTTCCATTGAGAGGATTGAGCTTTGGTTTCCACGTCATAACCATAAACCCACGATTCGTCACCAGTTATGACCCTCTGGAGCAAATTTGGGTCGTCGCGGACAGAGTTTAACATCTCATTAGCAATGTTCATGCGATGCTGTTTTTGGTCACAATTGAGCAATTTTAGTACGAATTTCGCGTAAAAATCGAAGACGATCCAAAACACGTGCAAGCAAAGCAGCTGTCAACAATTAACTGAACATTCAAAATGGCCAAGCTTGTCGGCATAAGTGAGAGACATGAGTACCAACATAACGCCACAAAAAATTCGAAATTCGAATATACGTAACCAGCGAAAATTCAAAATTCGCGATACTTTTTGAACACACCTCGTAGATACATCAAACAAAAGAAAAGTGAAATACCATAAATCTCAACTAAAACGCAAATATAAAGGACAAAAATCAGAAATTGTTTAGTTGAAATATGGAAAAAAACAACAACAAAAAAATATTAAAGAATGTGAATAAATGTTTAGTTAGTTTTTATGTTACAAACATTTTATTATATTTTTATAAAATTAAGTTAATTTTTGATAATATTTGCAGTGGCGCAAATATCTTGGGGGTGGAGGAGTTATATATTAACACCCACTCTTCTCTTACCTCATTCTTTTATTCACTCACTCTCTTAGTTTAATCTCTTCTTCTTCTTCTTTAAATGGTGATCTAACCGCCTGGGCGACTTTGACCGCCCAACATAGCTCGCCAGTCGTTTCTTCGTTGTGCCAACTGGCGCCAATTGGAAACACCGCGGGATCGCAAATCGGTCTCCACTTGGTCCTTCCATGGGAGTGGTGGTCTCCCACTTCGTCTGCTTCCACCGGCGGGTGCCGATAAGAATACCTTCTGGGCTGGAGCATTTTCGCTCATTCGCACTACGTGGCCTAGCCAGCGAAGCCGCTGTGTTTTAATTCGCTGAACCATGTCGGCGTCTGCGTTAAGTTCATACAGCTTATCATTAAATCTTCTTTGGTACTCGCCGTCGTCAACGCGTAGAGGTCCACAAATCTTTCGAAGAACCTTTCTCTCGAATACTCCCAGAGCCGCCTCATCAGATGTTGTTAGTGTCCACGCTTCTGCACCATATAGCACGACGGGTGCGATGAGTGACTTGTAGAGTGTTATTTTCGTTCGTCGAGAGAGGACTTTACGTTTCAATTGCCTACTCAGTCCGAAGTAGCATTTGTTTGCAAGAATAATTCTTCGTCGGATTTCTAGGCTACCATTATTGTTGGTGTTAATGCTGGTTCCCAGGTAAACAAAGTCCTTTACTATTTCGAAATTATTTATTTATTTATTTATTTATTTATTTATTTATTTATTGAGTCTATGGTTTACAAACCTTACAGACTGGGGCGTAAATAAGTTTTAATTATATTAAAAATAGTACAAACAAAGTTTTTCTTTAAATACATTGCGATTTACAAATATATCTAAATTTATTACTCTACATAACAAATTAAATTCCGCTAATAGTCTGATAATTGGTTCATTTTGAGCATACCTGGTTTTGCAGAGGTCAATAGCAAATAAGTCATGGTGTCGCAAGTTTCTAGCTGGAACATTGAGTTTAATACAATGCAATAAGAACGGGCAATCAATAGTCCCATTGAGGACATCTCGAATAAAAACGAATCCAGAAATCAATCGCCTACTAGCAAGAGTAAGCAGACTGATCAGTCTACAACGCGGAACATAAGACGGAATAGGCATGATAAACCTAATACTGGATAATGCAAATTTCAAAAACTTTTTCTGTACACGTTCAAGTCTATTGGAATGCACTACATAGAACGGATTCCAGATTATAGAGGCATATTCCAATTTGGACCTTACAAATGTACTAAACAGTAATTTTTTAGTATAAGGATCTTTAAATTCCGAACTATTTCGTCTAATGAAAGCCAGAGAGGAATATGCTTTAGGTATGATGTAATTCAGGTGATCAATAAACGTGAAATTCGAATCAAAAACTACCCCAAGGTCTTTGATTTTATAACTGGAACTGAGAACAGATCCAGAAATAGAGTACGAAGATAAGAATGGCAATCTAATTTTGTTGTAGGTGACCGAGCAGCATTTTTCGATATTAATCATTAGCATATTTCGATCACACCATTCCTGGAATTTGTTAACCTCATTTTGCATTATTTCAATATCAGAGCAACTTGTTATTTTTTTAAAAATTTTTAAATCATCGGCATAAAGTAGATGCTCACACAGAGTAAAACATTCTGAGCAATCATTGATGAAAATAACAAAGAATAGAGGACCAAGGATACTACCTTGAGGAACCCCAGAGGTAGCTCTATATGAAAATGATTTTGCGCCATCAACAACAACATAGTTAATTCTATCTATTAGATATGATTTAACCCATGACAAGGAAGTAGAATGAAAACCGAATTTTTCAAGTTTTTTAATTAATAGGTCGTGAGACACTCTATCAAATGCTTTTGACAAATCAGTATAGATTGTGTCTACCTGAAAGCCATCCACAAAGGCAGAAATGCAAAAATTTGAGAAAACAGTCAGATTGGTGACCGTAGATCTGCCCGATATAAAACCATGTTGAGTATACGAAATATAGGGTTTGATAGCAAATGATATTTTGAAGCTAATAATTTTTTCAAATAATTTAGCAATATTAGTAATTTTAGAGATAGGACGATAGTTTGAAGCCAGATTCTTACTCCCACTTTTGAAAACTGGAGTAACAGAGGTCACTTTCCATTCATCCAAAAAACAACCTGACCTAAGAGACAAATTAAACAACAAAAGTAGCGGATACACTATTGATGACTTGTATTGTTTGAGAAAAAAAGCAGAAAGATTGTGGGCATCTAATTGCTTGGAGCAATTTAGGTCATTTATAGCTACGAAAATGTCTTCCTCAGTTAAAACTAGGGAGCCAAAATCAAGAGAAGACGCTAATTGCCCAACACTAGAAGTATCCCTCTGAACACCATTATCAACAAAATTAGATTTAAAAAATTCAGCAAAAAGATTTGCCCTTTCATTAGCGGTGCTTGCACTCATACCATTGTAAGACACTATGGACGGAATAACTGACGAGGAACGTTTTGAATTAACAAAACTCCAAAAGGCCTTGGGGTTAGATTTAATATTCATTTCAAACCCGAGTAAATAATTTTTGTAAAGAAATTTATTTAGACAGTTGAACTCAGTCAAATATTTCTCATACATTACTTTGTGCTTCAAATTACCAGAACATTTAAAAAGCTTATGAAATTTGTTACGAAGATTCTTTAATTTTTTGAAGCTCCGATTATGCCAGGGAAGTTTATGGACCCTTGGCGATAAGCGTGGAATATTTCCAAAAGATATACTACTTATTTTACACTTAAAAATATCAAAACAATCAGCTAGAGGCCGATCTGCAAATGAGGTTGGCCAATTCTGACTTAATATAAGATTATTAACAAGATCAAAATTACACCGCGAGTAATCGAACTTAAGCATCGAGTCAGTGCAAAGATTTGGATATTTATAAAACTCAAGTTCCAGGATAAGTGGAATGTGGTGTTTATCAGTTACAGATAAAGGAACCACTGACTTATTTAATAGAAATTTTAAATCAGGACAAATGAAAATAAGATCCAAAATCCTGCTCAACTCATTCATAAAGCCATTAATTTGCATTAATTGTATACTAAATAACCCATCAATTAGACATATTTCACTACAACTATTCACATTACTTGGAATAAGCATATCTTCATCAGCAATAGTAGACCACCCAATTTTATTTAAATTAAAATCACCCAAAACACAAAGTTGCGCATTATCATTCGGGAGATTTAAATTTAAAATATTATCAATATGATCAAAATACAAACCATCAGAGCTATTAGGAGGAATATAAGAAACACAAATGAAAAGCAAATCATCACCACTCGAAATTGACACACATAATTGTTCAATGCAGGAATCAGTATTACTTAAAGTTACTTCTGCAGCACATAGGATAGACCTTACTGCTATCAAAACACCACCCCCACGCGTAGTATTCGTTGCCACACCATCTATGTCTCTTCGAAAAACAGAATAAAAGTTCCTATTAAAGAACTCCTCACTGCAGAAATCAGCATTAAGCCATGTCTCTACCAACACGATGACGTCATAATCACATTGGGATGTAGCAGCATAAATAGAATTGGCTTTTGTTCTCATACCAGACATATTTTGATAAAAAATGTTGAGGTTTTGATTAAGATGCATATTACGAATTCGCTTATTATGACTAACTTGTAGGGTCTCACTTGTAACTATGTTTCCTGCATATTCTGATCTCTCTTTGGAAAAAACCGAAACGGTCTAACAGAAACATTTGTTGGCCACAGAGAAGCATCAAAAACCTTACTATAATCAGTAGATAAAACGCGTAATTTGAAAGAAACTCTTACAAGAGAGTTAAAATCAGCATCTCTTTTAGTTAATTTAAAGCAGGCAATTCTTGATGGAACGATGTTGGTATGTTGAGAAATATATTGAATAATGTTCTCCTCTTTAACAGACGGCCTAAAAGAAGATAAGTGAAGCCATCTGTATCGCACGAACACATCCAAATCAGCATTATCATTAGTACCACTAACAACATTATATGGCTTATCAACAGTTGTTTTACACGCAGACTCCCTCTGTCCCTGTAAACCAAAGTCATTCGATGGAAGACAATCAGCAGCAGAGGCAGCGGCAGCAGCAAGTGCTGGAGAGATAACACCATTAAAGTTAGCAGCATCATTATTTATAGTTATACAAGCAGAAGTAGTATCATTATCATTAACACCCTCAAGTAGAGTAGGTAGCGTATTTGCCTCAACAGAATGCTCCGGTACACCACTAGCAGTCACATAGTTAATGATAAGATTAGCACACTCAGGTAGAGTAGACAGTGTGTTTCTCTCAGCGCTCTCAGCAGAATGCACAAGTTGATCAGCAGGCAATGGCAGAGGAGATGATTGTTTCTGCGTTGTCTTAAGTTGGTCTGTGGTCTTAGGTGCACCGACCTTTGATTGTGAGCGCGTACGGATTGCGTTGTTGGAATCGACCGTAAGCTCAGAATGCCTCTCACTTGCTGTGAGAACTTTAAAGAAATTTTGTAGCGAATCAACACTTTTGAGAGCTTTATATATTCTGGCGCGCGAAAATAAAGCAGCACACTTGTCACATTTATACACAACATTTTTGTTGTTTTTGAGCAAATTAATTGCATTATCCATAATATTAGAGCAATTCACATGAACTTTATTAGAACAAATGCCACAAATTATAGAGTCATTCGGTAAACATTGATTATTACATTTAAAGCAGTTATCCATTTTTTGGAAATTAGCAAACTAATAAGAAATAAATAAAAGCTAAAGTAGCACAAGAAAACACGTCTGTTCGCTTCGACAGATTGCATACGAGGTGTGTTCAAAAAGTATCGCGAATTTTGAATTTTCGCTGGTTACGTATATTCGAATTTCGAATTTTTTGTGGCGTTATGTTGGTACTTATGTCTCTCACTTATGCCGACAAGCTCGGCCATTTTGAATGTTCAGTTAATTGTTGACAGCTGCTTTGCTTGCACGTGTTTTGGATCGTCTTCGATTTTTACGCGAAATTCGTACCAAAATTGCTCAATTGTGACCAAAAACAGCATCGCATGAACATTGCTAATGAGATGTTAAACTCTGTCCGTTGCTCCAGAGGGTCATAACTGGTGACAAATCGTGGGTTTATGGTTATGACGTGGAAACCAAAGCTCAATCATCTCAAAGGAAGCTGCCGCACGAACCAAGACCGAAAAAAGCGCGCCAAGTTCGGTCGAATGTGAAAGTTTTGCTGACAGTTTTCTTCGATTGCAGGGGCGTGGTGCATCATGAGTTCTTGCCACAGGGAAGAACGGTCAATAAGGAATATTACCTGCAAGTTATGCGCAATTTGCGCGAAGCAATCCGCCAGAAACGCCCGGATTTGTGGAAGAACAAAAATTGGCTTTTGCACCACGATAACGCCCCTGCTCACGCATCGTTGCTTGTGCGCGAATTTTTGGCCAAAAACAACACACTAATGATGCCGCAGCCACCGTATTCCACAGATCTGGCCCCCTGTGACTTTTTCTTGTTCCCTAAACTGAAGAGGCCCATGAAAGGACGACGTTACGCTTCTCTTGACGAGAGAAAGACGGCATCGAAGGAGGAGCTGAACAAGATACAAAAAAATGATTTTTTGAAGTGCTTCGAAGATTGGAAAAACCGTTGGCACAAGTGTATAATATCTCATGGGGATTACTTTGAAGGGGACAAAATAGATATTCATGAATAAATAAATAATTTTTGAAAAAACACAAAATTCGCGATACTTTTTGAACACACCTCGTATATGCATTGCTGCCAACAGTGGCTTGGTTCCCAAGGCGCGAATGCGCTGACTCTTTGCATGATGACAGAAGATACTTCGTTTTGCCCCCCGTTCACCACCAATCCCATTTTCTCCACTTTTTTTTCTAATTTGGAGTAAGCAGAAGTTACGGCGCGGTTGTTAAGGCCAATGATATCAATATCGTCAGCATATGCCAACAGTTGCACGCTTTTAGAAACTATTGTTCCAGCGCGGTTAAGTTCTCCAGCTTGTATTATTTTCTCCAACATTAAATTAAAGCAATCGCACGATAGGGGGTCACCCTGGCTGAAACCTCGTTTAGTTTCGAACGGCTCGGAGAGGTACTTCCCAATTCTGACCGAGCTGGCGGTGTTGCTCAAGGTCATTTTGCATAGCCGTATAAGTTTTACGGGGAAACCAAATTCAGACATAGCGGCATATAGGCAGCTCCTTTTCATGCTATCGAAAGCGGCTTTAAAATCAACAAAAAGATGATGTGTGTCGATTCTTTTTTCACGGGTGTTTTCCAAGATTTGGCGTATTGTAAAAATCTGGTCGATGGTAGATTTACCAGGTCTGAAGCCACACTGATAAGGTCCAATCAGTCTGTTCACATCAGGCTTCAGCCTTTCGCACAATACGCTTGATAGGACCTTACATGCGATATTCAAAAGGCTGATTCCGCGATAGTTGGCGTAGTTTGCAGGATCGCCCTTTTTGTGGATTTGGCAGAGAACACTTAGATTCCAATCTTCAGGCATGCATTCATCCAACCAAATTCTGCATAGAAGCTGATGCATGCGCCTTACCAGCTCCTCGCCTCCGTGTTTGAATAGCTCAGCAGGAAAACCATCAGCGCCAGCTGCTTTATTGTTTTTCAATCGGGATATTGCTATTCGCACCTCATTATAGTCGGGTTGTGGAAGGTCAATTCCATCATCTTCGATTGTGGGCTCGGGTTCGCCATCTTCTCTAGTTTCTTGCTCAGTTTCTCCATTTAAAAGGGCAGAGAAGTGATCCCTCCATATTCTGAGTGCTCTCTGAACATCGGCCACCAGGTCGCCGTACTCATTCTTACAGGAGTTTGCCCCGGGTTTAAAACCTTCTGTCATTCGCCGAATTTGTTGATAGAATTTTCGGGTATTATTCCCGTTGGCCAGCATCTCAAGCTCCTTTATTTCACGCTTTTCTGCCTCTCTTTTTTCGCCCGGAAAAGCCGCCTCGCCTCCCTCTTCAACTCGCGGTAGTGTTCACACACACTCCTCGTTGCATTCGATCTCAGCGTTGCCTTGTAGGCTTCGTCCTTTCTTTTCGTTGCAGCGCGGCACTCTTCATCATCATACCAGTTGTTTCTTCGCGTTCGCCGGAATCCAATTACTTCTTCGGCTGCGGTACGGAGTGCTCCTGAGATATGATCCCACTGCTCATGCATTCCACTAGGTTGAATTGTGCTCTCGGAGAGCAGGTGTGAGAGGCGATTTGCGAAATAATTGGCGGTCTGTTGCGATTGCAGCTTTTCGACGTCCAGCTTTCCCTGCGTTTTTTGTTGCACCTGTTTTGTCGTACAGAGGCGGGTACGAATCTTGGCTGCTACTAGGTAGTGATCAGAGTCGATGTTAGGGCCTTGTATTGTGCGAACATCTAAAACGCTGGAAGCATGCCGTCCGTCTATCACAACGTGGTCGATCTGGTTGCGTGTTTTTCGATCGGGGGACAGCAATGTAGCCTGATGGATCTTCTTGTGCATAAACCTAGTGCTGGATATGACCATGTTTCGGCCACCGGGGAAGTCGATCAGCCTGAATCCATTTGGCGAAGTCTGATCGTGGAGACTGAACTTCCTAACAGTGGGGCCAAATACACCCTCCTTACCCACCCTGGCGTTAAAGTCGCCAAGCACGACTTTGATATCATGACGGGGGCAGCGCTCGTAGAATGCATCCTTTTCCACGTCGTCCTTCTCTTCCGTCGGTGCATGAGCGCAGATAAACGATATGGTGAAAATTGTACTTTTATGCAGATTGCAGCGAGACGCTCGTTCACGGGTGTGAACGACAGTACTCGGTGACGGAGTCTCTCTCCCACCACAAATCCCACGCCGAATCTGCGCTTGTCTTCATGCCCACTTCAGTAGATGTTGCAAGGTGTTTTGATCGTGTTTCCTCGCCCCGTCCATCGCATCTCTTGTATGGCGGTGATGTCAGCTTTTGCTTTCCTCAGGACCTCAACCAGCCGGGCAGCAGCACCTTCCCCATTAAGGGACCGGACATTCCAGGTACATGCCCTTATCTCATAATCCTTATTTCGTTTGCGGGTGTTGTCATCTAAAAAAGGGGTTCTCATATCCGAGGCTTTGTTCTTGAATTTCTTTGGAACGTGGTTTTATGTGGTGGGTCGCAAACCCAACGCAGTTTAAACTCTTAGTTAATAATTTATCAATGATACTCTTTAAACATTAATAGTCTTACTATAACTCTCTCACTAACCGTTATTTTTAGATTCAGTTTTAAGCATAATTTTATCAAAAATTTTAAGTTTTCATTGTTTTTAAAATTAAAAAAAAAAATTTTATTTTTAATTGTTTTTAATGTAGTAACGTCAATGTAAGTAAAAATGGTTTAAATAATCGTATTTCTGTATGCAATAACGTCTCTCTGTGTTTATATTAATAATTAATGTTGTTTTTGTATATTTTTATGACTGTGATAATATAAAAAATAGAATCGCTCCTGAGGAAGCCAAGGAAGTTGGCAAAACATTGAGCATGCATAGTGGAATAAACTTGTTTCACTCGCATTAAAAAAACGCATTAGATCGGATAAGCTTAAATTAACCACACAAAATAGAAACGTACCGATCGGAATCAAATATATAGTAACATTGAATTGTTGCTATTTTTCAGGGTTAACTAATCGTGATTGGGAAATGCAGTTTTTAAAAATAAAATAACAGTCAATCTCCAACGGAATCGTTATGAAGCTGCAACAATGAAAATGGCGAGCAATAATAACGTGGTTAAAAATTGCAGTTCTTAAAAAATTTAGTTACAAAGAACTTGTTTAAATTTTTGAATATAGTGAACTACTATTTATTTTGATAGACATATATTTTATATCTGATGACTGAGTTTTTGGACATGGGCACTAATGACATCTGCCGTGGAAGGCTATAATGGAGCCCTGGCCAAGATGATACCCAAACACGGAAACTTTTATAAATTTGTTAAAACTTGCAAACAGAGGAGTTTAGCAGGTCCCGAGATTTCGAATTGTTGGCTAATAGCGGTGGAGCTTTGGGAAAAATTAACAAAAAAGAAAATTTGTAGAAAAGCAGAACTGATTGCCAAAGCCAACGAAGATTTAAGTTCTAGAACTATAAAAGCTACTGCTTTCGTGAATCGATGTGTTTTCGAAAAATGGAATTGTTAGTGATATGGAGCCAGAAGAAGATATTTTTGAAGATCACTTGTATCTTGAAGACGGGGGAGGGGGAAGAAGAAATTGCGCCGAAGCCATCCGAAATACCGCGCTCTCAAATTCTATGCGGGATTTGTTATGAGGTTGAGCCCAATATGCTGCTGATTCCTTATAAACATTTGAAAATCTGCAATGCTTGCGTTCTAAAACTGCAAGCTTAAAGTATTGACGAAGGACTTCAAAACTTTAATTGGTCTATTTGTCGAGAAAAAGTCAACGACTCGATTCAGGTTTTTATGTAATTGCATATTTCATATATCTGTTGGCATATGCTGACGATATTGATATCATTGGCCTTAACAACCGCGTCGTAACTTCTGCTTACTCCAAATTAGAAAAAGAAGCGGAAAAAATGGGTTTGGTGGTGAACGAGGGCAAAACGAAGTACCTTCTGTCATCGTGCAAAGAGTCAGCGCACTCGCGCCTTGGCAACCCAGCCACTGTTGGCAGAAATAATTTGGAAATAGTAAAGGACTTCGTTTACCTGGGAACCAGCATTAACACCAACAATAATGTTAGCCTAGAAATCCGACGAAGAATTACTCTTGCAAACAAATGCTACTTCGGACTGAGTAGGCAATTGAAAAGTAAAGTCCTCTCTCGACGAACGAAAATAACACTCTACAAGTCACTCATCGCACCCGCCCTGCTATATGGGGCAGAAGCGTGGACACTAACAACATCTGATGAGGCGGCTCTGGGAGTATTAGAGAGAAGGGAACGGCGAGTACCGAAGAAGATTTAATGATGAGCTGTATGAACTTTACGCAGACGCCGACATAGTTCAGCGAATTAAAACACAGCGGCTTTGCTGGCTAGGCCACGTAGTGCGAATGAGCGAAGATGCTCCAGCCCAGAAGGTATTCTTATCGGCACCCGCCGGTGGAAGCAGAGGAAGAGGGAGACCACCACTCCGATGGAAGGACCAAGTGGAGACCGATTTGCGATCCCGCGGTGTTTCCAATTGGCGCCAGTTGGCGCAACGAAGAAACGACTGGCGAGCTATGTTGGACGGTCAAAATCGCTCGGGCGGTTAGATGACCATTTAAAGAAGAAGAAGATATTTGATATATTTTTGTATTTTTTGTAATATTTTTATGTATAATATACACATAAATTTGTAACATTTTACAAAATATATTATTTACGAGTATGGCTATGTATAAATTTACACATAATAAATAAATAGAGTTTGAAAATAAGATTTGGGAGTTATTTCATGTTTCTCGGGACTTATTTCATTTGGGAGTTATTTCTTTTTTTTTTTGGGACATGTAATTTCATTATGAATGACTCCCAAATATTGGGACTTATTTCAGTTACTTGTTTCGGAGTTATTTCATTTTTACATGCTGGGTGTTGTCTCATTTTCAGTGGGACTTATTTCATGGTACCGATTTCTAAAGAGTGTGCTCTCTCACGGAACTGGTTTTCCAGACTTCAAACACTTCATCTCGATCCCATATGCGTCATGTTAGAAGCACCAATAATAGCGGATTCAGCAGCTTCTACATCAGCTGCTCCGATAAAGCTTTTAAAGCTGCTTGATACATTTGCTACGCATGACGTATTCCGGAGAAAGCGGATTATGCATGAGTGAGCGTCACGCCGGTTTTCTCAAGAAGAAAATCGTGAGGGGTCAGGTATTGTTGCCACCAGTGGCGACTGGATCAATGGTTGCACCTCCACATGGCAGATGATTTCCGTTTCAGTTCAAATTCGCCGAGAGACACTTCCCTTCATTTTGTAGTCGAAATGGTGGCCCTGCAAAACACCGATTTGTGTTGAATTCTTGGATTCATTTTGTACCCTTATCTGCGACGTTGTCCGCTGATTGGGCCGAGCGCCACTCATCAGCCTTGGAGTCTTCTAATATTTAACCCACCCGTACTGCAACACATTGTTAAAACATCCTTGCCTCTGGCCCAATCCAGAAGAACACGCTCTTAGAGTCCGACCAGAATATACGGCGGTAAATAGATACCGTCATTCGCAATAAATCGAGAAAGACGAAGACCTGGAACTGGGACCTAGAATTGCAACCTATCAAAATGTTTGACACTGTTTGTCGAACTATCAATAATTTTGTTGTGTAAAACTATCAATAATTGTAAATAATAAAGCAAAGTGTATCAATTGTTAAATACATGTCTGCATTGCTTTGAAATTGGACAACCAACCAGCCCCGTGTTCATACCACGTAGGATGAGCCGTATACTAGCCACCACCACCACCATATCGGCCAGTGCGTAAGCTATCGAAGAAACACCACGATTTGCCGCTGACCAGATTTTCTTCGACAAGAAACGATTTTAGATCCCAATCTCGCATTATTTTACCTTCTGGGCAGCGAAGGCGACGGTTGATGGTGACAGGTATAAAGTACATCTTGCGCTGTTATTTATAGCAGGATTATTTTACCAGGAATAAAAGTAGTGCTAGGTACACGTTTGGGTATATTTTTATGCTGTGATCACTGGTGAGCATTATCTGTTATTTGGAAAGAGTTATGCTATTTTTAAGGATCTAAACGTGATCACCCCGTGATACCACCCCTGCGGGTTAGGGGCTTAGAATATGCCCTAGGTAGGCATACCGGTCGTAAGAGGCGACTAATATGCACAAAGGTAATGACGTGCAACTCGATGGTTGATCACCATGATGGGTGACATGATGGGTGACATGACCTAGAAGGTTTCACTGGTCATACCAAATCGCTAAACTTCGGGGAGTGTTTGTGTCGTTACAACAACAACAACCCCGTGATACACTGCCAACGGGAGGTAGTTTTTTGTTGTGATCACCGGTGATACACTTACAGTCAACTTGTTAAATAACGGTTCGGTCCAAACGCTTGCATGGTCGCGCGGTCATTTTGCACTGAGAGCAACATTTATCAGAGTGTCCATCTTTTCCATTTTTACAATTGGATGCTGTCGTAGCTTTCGTTGCAAAGTATGATGTATAACGTCAGGCCGCCTATATAGCACTCTCAATGTTTCGATGGCAAACCGTACTTAAGATCATTAGTTTTCCGCTTAGTCAAACCGCATCTTTCCATATACTTTTCGAATGAAGACAAGAAACTCTTCAGGGTAACTAGAAAACGTCGGTAGGTCCTTGGGCATAGTTGAAAAGTTGTTTACCGTCAGTATTAGCGGGACCCATACCCGGAATAAAGGCGATGTTATGAATGGCGCTAAGCCCGACAACCCTACCTGCCCAGGAATATTGCGACCTCATATACCCCGGGTCGTCACCAAAACCCTCTAAACCTATAGAATATCTAGTGGTATTTGGACCTGCGCTATACGGACTACCAACGCATTCGGCGTATAAGGCAATTGTTGGAAAATTTTGGGATTGTCAATATTGAGGTTGCCTAATTCACCACATGTATTCAGTGATAAGCCTGAACCTACCGCTTGGTGCGATGCACGTTACTTGCGATCCCTCTCCGCCAATGGGAGCACTAGTAAGTGCTCGGCGTGTATGTTTACACTGCTGACCCGTACGTCAAATTCATGGCCGGGTACAAAGCGGTGAAGTTTTATTACTTCAAAGGCACATTCAGCCTGACGAAGCGTTGACGCGAAGATTAGACCTGTTGTTGGTGTAGTATCCAATCGAGCCATCGTTCTTAGCGCATCAGCACGATCCCGGTAATTCGTACCGTGTCGCCTGTAGATGTGGCCGTTCCACCCATTGATGCCGTGACGGTGGTGATAGCAGGAACAAATGTGACGGTGACCTAACCTTCAGAGGACATGGTAGTGACCTTCTACGAACTGTAAGTCATTTCAAGTAGTACTCACCCACTCACTGGAGGTTTTGAGGCTAAAATTTATGGTATAATAAAGAAATTTAAAATATGCACATCCCTGTGTTTCTACAAACTTATTACGAGCTTCCGAGGGAAATTTTAATACAAAAGTATTTCAGAAATGTTACCGCAGTTGTCAATTAAACAATATCTTCAGCAATAATTATGAATATATTGTGGCGATTGTTCTCAAGCATGTACCATCCCTAACTCAATAACACTCCCACCACTAGTTAAACACAACAGAGATAACGATGGCTACGCTTATGCAAGCGTGTACCAAGCAAGAGGAAGAGAGATTGCGAGTGTTTGCGAATACGATGCAAAGAGGAGATGCCAATAAATAACACCGATCCTTCGAGAACACGAAGAGCGAATAACCAAGAAAGTTTTCGGTGCGTAGGCAAGCACCCTGTCGGACTATATAAGGCAGAAACCAAGCAAGGCAGGTTGATCAGTTCATTTTCAAGTGTTGTTCAGTGAACTACTGCGAAGTCACCAAACTCTTAAATTTGTATTACTAGTAAATAAAACTATCTATTAGTTACAATATCTGTGCGTGTTTATTTGACTTTATAGTGATCGAACCCAGGACTGATAATCAAGGAATCATCGAATTCATCACAATTGGTGTCAGAAGCGGTATTGTTAAATAAATACCAGTGGTTGCAAGGATAACAAGGGCATGGCTAAGTTGAATGAATTAAAGATTCAGAAACTCAAAACTGGCAATAAATACGAGCTACAATCACGACTACGGGAGGCAATGGAAGCGATAGGAATCAACGTTGATGATTATGTTCTCCATCTTGTGGAGGAGGCATCGACGAAAATGGAAAAGAAAAAGGAGCCTCCGAATCCAGTGGAAAGTGTGGATACAAACGCGTTGTTGTCTGAATTGACTCAGATGTCGTCAAGCATTTTACCACAGCTGGAAGAACAGGAGACGCGCATTACATCTCGACTGGAAGAGCAGAAGTCACGAATGTCATCAAAATTTGAAGCCCAAGAGACTCGTATTTTGGAAATGTCGACGAAAATTTCTGCCCAGGTTTCATCACAAATCTCTGCTCAGCTAGAAGAACAAAGGACTTATATGTCATCGCAGCTGGAAGCGCAAGATGCAAAAATAACAGAAGCGCAAGAGGTATTCAGAGAACGGCAGGACAAAATTGAAGCCGAAGTGGATGCTTTGAAGGGCCGTATCCAGGAATTGCAACTTAATCGTCCATCTGCTTTAGCGAATACTCCCAAGGTAAAATCCCCTTCCTTTGATGGTTCTGTTCCATTCCAGGCATTGAAGCGGCAATTTGAGAAGACGGCTGCGGTGAATAATTGGTGCACTGAAGATAAAGTTGCAGCACTATTCGTGGCATTGAAGGGACCTGCAGCAGAAATCTTACAGACTATTCCCGAGTCCGAAAGGAACAGTTAT
Organism: Merzomyia westermanni; assembly: GCA_949987695.1. Taxonomy (NCBI): domain Eukaryota; kingdom Metazoa; phylum Arthropoda; class Insecta; order Diptera; family Tephritidae; genus Merzomyia; species Merzomyia westermanni. The sequence goes on from OX465289.1 coordinate 113,501,452, forward strand.
GATGCATTGATGGGTGCGGTGGAGAGACGCTATGGTAGCGCACATTGAAAGCAGATATACCAAATAGAGCTACAGAATCGCTTTCAGAAGGCTAATGAGACATTGCAGGAATTTGCATCGGATATCGAGAGGTTGGCCGATCTAGCAAACGCGGACGCATCCGTAGAATACACAGAAAGGGTAAAAATCCAAAGCTTTATAAATGGAATACGTGACGTGGAGACGAAGCAAGCCACATATGCAAATCCGAAGAGATCATTTGCTGAGACGGTATCACATGCTCTAACGCAGGAAATAGCCTCGCTATTAAGTGAGCCGGCGTACAAAGCTCACCGCGTGGAGGTAGAATGACCAGACTGGGTAGACACAATTCTGGAAGCGTTGAACGGAGTACAGAAAAAAAGTAATGGTGCCATTAAATGCTTTAAGTGCGGAAAACCAGATCACATAGCACGTTATTGCGGCACTGGCTCCAGTAACCCCAGCAATTCAAGTGGACGAAAACGCAAAGCTGAAGGAGATGAGCAAACCTCCCAACCAAATCAGTCGTTAAACTAAATCGAGCCAGCCGAAAGGGGCGTGGACTGGCTCCCGCAACTAAATGCCCCATAATCGCTGTCTCACAGATCGGAAGGAAAGCTGGTAATGTAACTGTTGTTGCGTATGTGGATGGAAAAGAGCACTTAGTAACTGTGGATACAGGCGCAACGCATTCCATAATTCGACCTGATTTAGTCAACAAGGAGGTGAGACCATTGCATGGAGCAAAGTTGCGTACGGCCACTGGTGAAGACACCCATGTCCTAGGAGAAGTAACATGTGAAATCGCAATTGGGAAGTTTTATAGTAGCAGATATTGTTGACGAAATCCTAGTTGGTGTAGACTTCTTAAGCGAGCAAGGTATCAAGATTGACATGCAAAACAGGATTATGAATTACCAGAACATGGATGTGCTATTAAATTTTGGTTACGAAAACAAATACGTTAGTAAGCGAGTGCTTGTGGAGGAGAGCCAACAAATTCCACCGAAGCCGGAAGCAATCATATGAGCAAAGATTGATGGAGATTATGGGAGAAACAAATTGTGGGTTGTCGAGGCAGCAAACAAATCACGGACGAACATATTAGTAGGAAAAACCCTGACCATGCCAAAACAATGGACGTGTGCCAGTAAGAGTACTTAATGAGTTCAAATCGCTTTGCACAGGAGCAATATTGGGACAATGCCAAGAGGTCGAGGTAGTTATCAATTGTGAACAGCTTCAGGAAAATGATTCTACTATCAAGATTAATCTTTCAGATGATATCACGTCGTGGACGGCAGGCCTCGAAAAAGATCATCAGAAAAAGGCAAAGGAACTTCATACAAAGTGCTCGAGCATATTTGACAAGGATGGTTCTAAACCAGGTCGGACCAAAGTTGTGAAGCATCAAATTGATACTGGTGATGCAAGGCCAATCCGCCAAGCTCCTCGTAGTATTCCATTGGCCAAGCGCCAAGTAGTAAGAGAAATTATACAGGAAATGAGTGACAGCGGCGTGATCGAACCATCAGCTAGTCCATGGAGCTCACTGGTAGTACTAGTGAAAAAGAAAGATGGAAAAATGAGGTTCTGTGTGGATTACCGGAAATTAAATTTTATTAATTACGCCTAGTGACAGGCATCATTTGCCCCTGATTACTACAGGTAATTTTTATTGTTTTGCCGCGGAGAACTTTGAAAGCAGTGTTTCTTTCAATTTTAACTCATTTGATTTCTCAGGTTTAAATGATTGTTTATCTCAAATAAACTGGGAGGAGCTACTTGAGGGACTAGATACCGCCAATAGTTTCCGCACTTTCAAAACTATCTTGTACAACCACTGTTTAGATTGGATTGCGGTTAAAAGAAAAAGACCCAATAAATTGCCTTGGTATTCAAGGGACTTAAAGAAATTGAAGAATCTTAGGAACAAATACTATAAAAAATTCAAAATCACGAAGACTCATTTGTTGTTTACTAAATACAAGTTTTATCTTAGGAGTTTCAACAATTTGGATAAGTGTCTTTACACCAATTACATTCGTAACATTGAGTCGAACATTAAATCGAACCCGAAATCCTTCTGGAACTATATAAAGTCAAAAAAATGTTGCGCCAGTGTCCCAACAGGCGTTTTTCTTGGCGACAATTCTGCGAATTCTCCAACTGACACAGCTAATTTATTTGCGGAGTTCTTCAAGTCGAATTTTGACCCAGAAGATAATAGTAATCAAATTTTTGAATTTCCGACGAGTTAGGACTGTGCTGTTAACTTTGGATCGCTACGTCTCACTTCTGAGGATATTAGTAAAGCCATTCTTAAGTTAAAATCCTCCTATCGGTCTGCTGTTGATGGATTGTGCCCTGTAGTGCTAAAGTGCTGTCCAGCTGTAATATATCCGTTAAGACTGATCTTCAATGAATCCTTGTCTTCTGGGACGTTCATTAATGATTGGAAAATAACTTCCATTACCGCCGTCTTTAAAAGTGGTAACAAGAACGATGTCCGCAACTACAGGCCCATACCCAAGCTGTCTACTATTTCAAAGATTTTTGAGCATGCCGTCAATGCGAAGCTAAGTTTTGCTGTTAAATCTCTCATTTCTCCCTATCAACATGGATTTGTCGCTGGCAGGTCAACTGTTTCTAATCTCGCTGTGTTCAGTGAATATTTTATAGAGTAATTTTCTGCTGGGTTCCAAGTGGATTGCATCTATACAGATTTCTCAAAAGCTTTTGATAGAGTTTCTCATAGAGTTTTAATAGGGAAATTAGCTTTTCTTGGCTTTCATTCCTCGTTTCTGCGATGGATTGCCTCTTATTTATTTAACAGGCAATGTGTTGTTAATATTGGTGGTGTATCCTCCAGGCCATTTGTTGCCACTTCCGGTGTGCCCCAGGGTAGTATATTAGGACCGTTATTTTTTATTCTCTTTATCAACGACATTAGTAGTTCCTTCTCGTTCGCCAGGTGTTTGCTTTACGCTGATGACTTAAAGTTATTCTCAGCAATTAAGGGGCCAGATGATGCCTCAAGATTACAAAATGACATTACCAAACTCTATCGCTGGTGCGAGGAATCTCATCTTTCCTTGAACCCCACCAAATGTTTCCACATAACTTATGCAAAAGTAACTAATACACTACATACGACTTACAGAATTTCAAACTGTGAGCTTCAGTGTGTTAATGAGATTAAAGATCTTGGATTTATCTTTGATAGTAAGTTCTCGTTTAACAATCACGTAAACTATATAACTGCTAAATCTTATTCCATGCTTGGTTTCGTTAGGCGTAATACTATAAAATTCTCAGACCCGTATACGATCAAGTTATTATTCACGGCCTTTGTTAGGTCGCGTTTGGAATATGCAGTTTTTATTTGGAGGCCAAGCCAGCAGACAGCTGTAAATAGAATAGAGCGTATACAGAAGATCTTTCTTAAATATGCTCTTCGACCTGTAAGCTTCTCTGAACCTATGCCTCCCTATTCTTCTCGTCTCTTGCTACTTAACCTTAAGTCCTTGTTGGATCGTAGATCTATTATCTGCTTAATTTTCGCTTATAACATTATTAATGGCTTTAGTGACTGCCCATACTTGCTGGAGCGGTTTCGATTTAATGTTCCTCAACGTTCTCTCCGAAATTTCTATCCCTTTTATGGAGATAATCTTAGAACTAATTATACCTGTAATGCTCCTATTGCCCGTGCTATACGTGAGTTTAACTCACTGAGCATTACGGTTTCCTTGGATTTTTCACTACCAAGGTTTAAATTTTTAATTATTTTAAACTCTGCATTTTCAGTTCTCCGGTCCATACATGTATATGAGTTTTATACTATGAGTTTTATACTTTAAGTTCTACACTTAATTTAAGTACTATCTGATATATTTTGGTCTGTCAGGATTTACTCCATTGACTGCAAATAAATGAAATATGAAATAAACGACGTAACGAAGAAGGACAGTTATCCATTGCCAAGAATCGACGATACTCTGGACTCGTTATCTGGCACGAAATGGTTTTCCACGCTGGACTTGAAAAGCGGCTATTGGCAAGTGGAGGTAAAGGATGAAGATAAAGAGAAGACGGCCCTCAGCGTTGGAGAAGGGCTTTGGCAATTTGCAGTAATGCCCTTCAGGCTATGTTGTTGTTGTTGTTGTTAACAGTGCTTCGCCCTGCCCCAGATTGGACAGGGTTACACTGGCTATGCAATGCTCCAGCTACTTTTGAGAGACTCATGGACCAGATACTAAAAGGATTGCACTGGCAAACATGTTTGGTGTACCTCGACGACATCATCGTGCTGGGAAAAAGCTTTGAGGAACACCCAAAGAACTTGGAGGAAGTTTTCCAAAGAATAGCTGGTGCTGGTCTGAAACTAAGTCCCAAGAAGTGTTCCTTGTTTAAAAAGAAAGTAAGTTATTTGGGTCACAAGGTAACTACGGAGGGAATCTGTACTGCTGAGGAAAAGATCGAAGCCGTAAAGGATTGGCCAAGACCGAGAAATGTGCATCAGTTACGGAGCTTCCTTGGGCTGTGCACGTATTATCGCCGATTTGTACCGAATTTTGCCAGCGAAGCTAGTAGTCTCCATGACCTTACCAGGAAGAATATGCGATTTGAATGGAAGAGAAACAGGAGGTGGCTTTTCAAACATTGAAGGAACAACTATGCGCTGCCCCGATGTTAGCATATTCAATTCCAGGTTCAAAGTTTATTCTGGATACAGATGCGAGTGGTTATGCTATAGGAGGTGGTTTGTCCCAGATTATTGCTGGACAGGAGAAGGTAGTTGCATACTATAGCCGAACAATTGTGAAGCCTGAAAGGAACTATTGTGTAACCCGGAGAGAAGTGTTGGCATAGGTAGAGCGCGTTAAGCATTTCCACAAGTATCTCTATGGGCAGCGATTCCACGTCAGGGCAGACCATGCAGCGTTGAAATGGCTCTTACAGTTCCGTAATCCGGAAGGTCAATTGGCACGGTGGATAGAGCGCCTGCAAAGTTATGACTTTTCCATAGAGCATCCCAAAGGTAGCACCCACGGAAATGCTGATGCAATGTCACGAAGACCATGTAACTTGGAATGCAAGCATTGTTCGAAAGCTGAGGCCAAGGAAGACATTATATATGCGCGGCTCATGACTATAACATCTACGGACAAATGGAACATGGATCAATTAAGGAGGTGTCAGCACGAAGATCCAGATCTTATGTGAAGTATGCATCAAAGCTAAAGGACCGAAATCAAGGAGCCATGGCCAAATGAAACAGTATAACTCAGATGCGCCATTTGAGAGGATAGCCATGGATGTAGCTGGTCCATTTCCAACTAGCAAACTCGGAAACAAATATGTACTGGTAGTTATGGACTATTTCAGCAAATGGCCAGAAGTGTACCCTATTCCAAATCAGGAGGCAAAAACCATAGCAGAAGAGTTTGCTAACAATTGGGTAGCTAGGTTTGGTGCACCGATGGAGATACATTCTGACGAAGGCCGAAATTTCGAATCAGCTGTGTTCCAGGAAATGTGCAAGACATTGGGCATTCGGAAAACTTGAACAACTGCACTGCATCCTCAGTCAGATGGCATGGTGGAACGATTCAATAGAACCTTGGAAGAGCACCTGAGGAAAGTAGTGAATAGGTTCCAAAAGGATTGGGATACTCACATCTCCTTATTCCTAATGGCATATCGCTCTGCAGTACATGAAACAACTGGTCAGACTCCTGCAAAGGTAATTTTCGGGATTGATCTGCGGTTGCCAGCTGACTTGAAGTTTGGGATAAACGCTGATGCAGGAGTAAATGCTCGGAAATCTATTACCGTATTGGAAGAGGATATGAGAGAAATTCACGACCTTGTGAGACAACGTACTAAGATCATGAGCGATAAGATAAAGGCCAGGTACGACAAAGCAATAAATTCGAAAGGTTGTATAGAAGGAGATTTAGTGCTGCTATACAACCCACAGCATAAGCAAGGTTTGTCCCCAAAACTACAATGTAACTGGGAAGGCCCATACAAAGTCATAAAACGAATCAACGATGTGGTATATCACATACAAACTATGGGAAGGCCAAGGAATAAGATGAAGGTGGTCCATTTGGAAAGGCTAGCTGCGTTTGGTTCCGCCAATGTGTCTGATCGGGACGATCAGACTTAGGAGGAGGGCAGTGTGGCGATTATTCTCAAGCATGTACCATCCCTAACTCAATAACACTCCCACCACTAGTTAAACACAACAAAGATAACGATGGCTACGCTTATGCATGCAAGCATGTACCAAGCAAGAGGAAGAGAGATCGCGCGAGTGTTTGCGAATACGATGCAAAGAGTAGATGCCAATAAATAACACTGATCCTTCGAGAACACGAAGAGCGAATAACCAAGAAAGTTCTCGGTGCGTAGGCAAGCATCCTGTCGGACTATATTAGGCAGTAACCAAGCAAGGCAGGTTGATCAGTTTATTTTCAAGTGTTGTGCAGTGAACTACTGCGAAGTTACCAAACTCTTAAATTTGTATTACTAGTAAATAAAACTATCTATTAGTTACAATATCTGTGCGTGTGTTTATTTGACTTTATAGTGATCGAACCCAGGATTGATAATCAAGGAATCATCGAATTCGTCACAATATGTATGGTGCTAAAATCTGCAATTCATTTACATACACTGAAACTCACTGATTTATACAACTTGCTAGTTCAACTTACACTTGTGTTTACTTGTGCAAACCCTATGGCAATTGATTACAACGATTCTTAATGATAAAAATATATGCAAGTTCATCAAGTACCAAAGAAAAAGATGTCAACAAAGAGAGAAATAAGTAACAATGGAATGACAGTTGGTGATCGAAATTTGCTTCATAAGCAGAGCTTAACGCGCTCTCTACTGCGTTAATAAACGCTCAATGCGGGCGACATAACACTTGTGTTGAACCTTGCGTTTTAGGTCGTCAAGGCACAAGCAAGTTACCAAGCATATTTATGTATTCAAGTTCACTGCTGGTGGAGTCAAGCGCTTTTTGCTTTGTAAAAACGTTAAAATTACGAAGAGCTATTTTCTCATCATTTGATTCGAAAATTAAAAAGTTTGGGTTTCTTATAAGGGTTTTTACTGTCGGTAGCGAGGGGAAGAATTCTTCGGTAATGCGTTGATTTTTCCCAACTTTCTTTTTTTTGTTCTTGGGAAAGGCGGCTTGGCAGGTGACATTTTGCTTTTTTAAAGTAACAAATGAATTGAAAATATTTTATTTAAAAAAAATTCTTGCTTATTGAAGTATTTCAACAATTTGATTCTGAAGTACTCACGTGAGGATAATATAGGAGAGCGCGCAATATAGAGTAATAGAAAATACTACACACAACTCTTTGCTCCGACGGGTGGCTGGTGACTGTATTATTATTAAAATGTTTCCAAACAGCATTCTTTTCGGATATTTTAAATAATTCCACTTGCTCTCAATAAATTGATATATATATTCAATAGTGTTATCGATAACTGCAGAAATAAAATGTGTTCCACAAAAGGCGCATAGAAAGGTAAGTTTTATAGAGTTTTATAGACTGGGCGACTTAAAACGGTAATTTTACGGGCGCATAATGTAAATGCCACGCGAGTCGATGAGTCACTTCTTATCGTTTGAAGATGTTGGATACACTGCAGGTTATCCAATAATAATTGATACTGGCAACACTGTCAACAAAGCGCAACATCTGACAGAAAATCATATTAACGACGATTTTAGATAGACAACCATCAGCCGAAGCAGACATGAAAACTCTTGACTAGTTGTGTTTCATTGAATAATTACAATTGTTGTTACTTCACTATCTTTTATTAAAATAAACGTAAAATTATATTGTTCGCATAAACTTAAACGCGTGTAAATCCGTAACAAAACTTGGCGACGAGAGTAAAAAAAAAGTAAAAATAATAATAAATTGCGGACATCTATATAAAAAAAAAAAAATGGCAAATGCAATTGAACAAGTGCTAGCACGATTGCTCGTACAGCAGACGGAGACACAATAAGCTACGCAGGAGCTACTTCGAAATGTGGTGACACAAATTTCAAACAGTCAATCAACAAATGTAGCATCATCGCCAAAAGGCCTCAGCAGGGAAGAATTAATGGACATTCGTCACAACAAATACAGGAATTTGTTCACACACCCGAAGAGGATCACACATTCGAAGCTTGGTATACAAGGTACCAGGATATTTTCGAAAAAGATGCTAGCCAGCTATGCGATGCAGATAAAACAAGGTTTTTGCTGCGTAAGGTCAGTCCGCAGTGTACCAGCAATATGCACACATAATATTGCCTGCCAAACCAAACAAGATTGATTTTAAAACCACTTTAAGCAAGCTAACTTCTATGTTTGGTGAAAAACAATCACTTTTCAGCACTCGCTATAAATGTTTCCAAATAACCAAAAATTATTAGGAAGAGTATACGGCGTATATAGCAAGAGTAAATAAACAATGTGAAAAATTGAATCTGCAAGAGTGCACTAGTGACAATTTAAAGTGTTTAATGTTTGTCAGCGGGCTACAAGCTACAAGAGATGCAGTATTTCGAAATGGAATAATTAAGATGTTGGATGAAGAAAATCCTACTAAACCAGTTACTTTAGACTTAATCAATCCTGAAATTCAACGTATACTGCAACGCCAACAAGACAATAAGATGATCGGAAATACAACATCGATTACACGCGCAGTTCGTACACAGGTGAAACAGTTTAAAACAGACGTTACAAAAGCACCACCTTCTCCATGTTGGTTCTGCGGAGCAATGCATTATGCTCGTTTCTGCTCTTATACGAGTCACAAGTGTACACAATATGGAACCACTGGCCATAAAGAAGGATATTGCTCTGCAAAGAAAAAAACATTCAAAAGCAACAAGCAACAAAAAGACAGTTCGCAGCAGCAGCAGCAACAACAACCAATTCCGGAAACACAGCAAACACATCAAAACTCAAAGTCCACTGAAGCAGCCGCACAAACGAGAACGATAACCGACTTCTCACAGCTAAGAGGGCACATACAAATTTGGTGTAAAAACTCAATTACAGTTGGACACAGCTTCAGATTGCACTATGATTTCCGATGACGTATGGAAAAATATAAACATGCCAACATTATGTGCAACAAAACATACAGCACGTGACGCTAATTGCAACAAAATTAGTTTCAAAGGCGAATTTTTTGCAAATATCACACACCGAGGTGAAACAAAAAAAATTAAGGTTTTAGTCACATTGGTTGATGGACTCAATATAGCCGGCGCGGATTTCTTTGAAGAGTTTGGTCTTTGGGATATACCTATAAATGCATTTTGCATGAAGGTACAACTCTCAGAGAATGAAGTAGAACAAATAAACAAATTCAAATCAGAATTTCCATCAGTTTTTCGGAAAGAGCTTGGTCACTGCGAGAAAATTAGTATTCATCTACCATTGAAGCAAAATGTGGTACCGAAATTCTGTCCAAAACGTCCAGTCCCGTATTCAGTGACAACAGTGGTAGAAGCAGAGTTAAACCGACTTCAGGATGCAGGCGTCATCACACCAACAAACTCAGATTGGGCTGTACCAATTGTTATTGTAAAACGTCCAAATGGTAAAATCAAAATTTGTGCAGACTACTCTACCGGTCTCAACGCATGTATCCTTCATTACCATTACCAGGAGACATCTTCGTGAATCTTAAAGGACGTAAGTATTTCACAGGTTTTGATTTTAATGACGCATATATGCAATTTGATGTTGACGAAGCAACTAAAACTATTTTGACATAAATACACATCGTGGATTATATAAATTGAACAGGCTTGTACCTGGAATTAAAACAGCACCAGGTGCATTCCAACAAGCGATCGAAAAAGTTTTACCAGGTGTTCCAGAAGCAACTCCATATTTAGACGACGTTATTGTCGCAAGCAATAATTTCAGCCAACATATAAAATCGAGTACACAAGTACTACAATGTCTTACAGAATATAACATTACTGTGAACTTTGAAAAATGTGAATTTTTCCAAAACAAGATTAAATACTTAGGTGATATTGTTGATGCAGAAGGTATTCGTCCTGACCGTAATAAAAAAATGGCTATCATAAATTTGCCAAGACCATCCAATGTTAGTGAACTTGGGGCATTTCTCGGTTCAGTAAATTTTTATGGCAAATTCATTCCAGCTATGAAAACGATTCGAGCACCACTGGATGAATTGCTACAAATATAAAAGAAATGGGATTGGTCAACAAAATGCGAAGAATCTTTTCAAAAGTTCAAAAATATTTTAACATCACACTTAATACTAACACATTTTAAACCAGTTACAAATTATAGTGGCAGCAGATGCTTCTATGCAGGGTCTTGGAGCACAAATTTCTCATGTCATGCCAACTGGTACAGAAAAGGCTGTAGCACACGCATCGAGATCACTGACTCCAGCAGAGAAAAACTATAGCCAAGTGGAAAAAGAGGCACTAGCTTTAGTTTTTGCAGTAAAAAAATTTCACCACATGGTATATGGTCAACAATTTATATTGCGCACTGACCATAAGCCATTACTTGCAATTTTTGGATCAAAAAAAGTCATTCCTGTACATTCATCAAGTAGACTACAGAGGTGGGCTCTCACCTTAATGTCGTATAACTTCACAATTGAACACGTAAAAACTGAAAATTTTGGAAATGTGGATATCCTGTCAAGATTGATACCATTAAATCAAGTTGAGGATGAAGACTTTGTTATAGCTTGTGCCACATTAGAATATAGTATCAGGTCAATCGTACATGACAACATGAATACAATACCAATTACTCACCATATGATTGAAGAATCTACACGTAAAGATCCGCTATTACAACAAGTAATGTTTCATGTCCAGACATCCTGGCCAAAAGACACAAAATCTTTGCAAAACAACGAACTGGCACCATATTTCAATCGCAGGGAATCACTTTCAGTTGTTGATAACGTATTTTTACAGGGTGAACGTTTAGTTATTCCATCGACATACCGGAATCACATTCTGAAAACAATACATAAAGGCCGTCAAGGACAACAGCGAATGAAAGCACGCAGTCATGTCTACTGGCCGAACATAGATAAAAATATTGCAGACTATGTGCGCACTTGTGAAAAATGTCAGCTGAATGCAAAAACTCCTACGAAATCCACCTTAAGTTCATGGCCCATTGCAGCTAGATAAATTCAGCGAGTTCACATTGATTTCGCAGGCCCTATTCGTTCAAAATATTATCTCATTATAGTCGATTCATTTTCTAAATGGCCTGCAGCATATCAGTGTACAACCATTTCAACAGTTAAGGTCAAAGAAATTCTATCAGACTTTTTCAACCGTTTCCGTTATCCGGAATGTATCGTATCAGACAATGGTACTCAATTTGTCAGTGCAGAGTTTGAGCAATTTTGTGACGAACGTAATAAAAAGCATTTTAAAACAGCTCCATACCATCCGCAAAGCAATGGTCAAGCAGAAAGATATGTCGGTACAGTAAAGCGAGCGTTAGAAAAATGTTTTACAGAAGAAACAAAGGACAACTCAAATCTACAAGAATTTTTACTACAATATCGGTCAACGCCCAATCCAAACTGTGAGCAGGGAAAAACACCAGCGGAAAAATATTTAAAAACAACAAAATGATGTGACAACCTGGCATAGTATTAGAAAAGATTGGAAATGTTAATTACAGCGGCGAAGTTACTGTAGATGATCGAACTCGTCAGATTATGTCACATGCAAATCAAATTCGAGAGCGCAGTTATGACATTAATCAGGCTCAGTCCGAACCTGACATGAATCCATCATTTCAACGGTCAACACCGCCGGAAAGTGCAGATACGGGGCAACAAGATTATAATGATGCTGATACAACAAAGGCAAACGTTCGAGGCTCAAATCGTAGTAGGCGTGCACCAGCCTGGCTTCAGCAATACACAGTCTAGCTAAAAGAGAGATGTTGGATACAAAGCGGAACATCTGACAGAAAATCATATTAACGACGATTTTAGAAAGACAACCATCAACCGAAGCAGACAAGGAAAACTCTTGACTAGTTGTGTTTCATTGAATAATTACAATTATTGTTAATTCACTATCTTTTATTAAAATAAACGTAAAATTATATTTTTCGCATAAAGTTAAACGCGTGTAAATCCATAACAGAAGATAAATTCTTTCATATAAAGGCGCCCACTTCCTTTAGTGACTGTCAGTATATGGGAGTTGCTATGTGACTTTGTTTGGAATTACATACAGGTGAGAGTGCCTAATATTGTAGTGGATTGCTGGATCAAGGCAACAAAGTGACAACTTAAAAACGATTTAATGGGGACCCCCATAGTCGGTGAAAATGTTTGGATGTGCTCACCGGCGAAATATTAAAATTAGGTCGACAGTAACAAAATGTTCAAATAACATATTTTTATACTTTTGATTAGTTCGTGGGACAAAGCTTGCAGTTTTAAGTGTCCGATTCCTATAATAGCCTAAGGTTTTATGATGGCATAGTGATCTAAAACAATTCCTTAGCACTCACAATTGACAACAATTTGGTGCCCTAAAAAATTACAAAAGTGGCACAAAAGTATTTAAAAACTTCCAATATGAATATTATCAAAATGGGCTCAACAACAGAACATTTTGTTAAGGGTTACTACCTACATTTTTGTATCATTGTTGTTTTTGCTTTTCTAATTTTCAATAAGCAAGTAAAAGTTTTGATTTGGTTTTCAGCATTTTCCAAGCTGCTGCTGTGGTTGCTTGTTGTTTTAAAGCAAAAGCTTCTGCTTTGGCTGGTCATTTTCTCAAGAAAAAACAAACATGCTGCTTTTTAAACAAGACAAATTCAATAGCACAGCATTAGCACATTTCCTATGATTTTGCTAATATTACTTAAGCATAGAGTTGTGCAGCTCGTGAACGAACTAGTTAAATTGAACGACTCAGTTAGATAAACGAACGAACTATATCGTTCAAATCTTTTCAACCTCGTTCAGTGATTGGCAATGTTGCTCTTTGGTATGACGCTAACGTAAGTTGTTCAAATTCTCCTGTGGCAGCTAGCAACAACAACCAAAGGCCAACTGAAATTTGCTTTGTCAACCCAAATCAATATTTGTTTGGAAAAACGGCTTAAGTTAGTCGACATTGTCTCTTATTATCACAATAAATTTTACTTACAGAACGCTTAAACCCTAGCCAAGTTGCAAACCACCAATTTGTGTCCACGCTTTTTCTTTTGCTTCCTGTGCTCATGAATTTGCAAACTGAATGAAATGAGAACTTAGTATTGAACGGCCAAACGAAGTGAATGACCTAGTTCACTTTTGAAAAAAGAACTACAGCTTGTTCAGTTTATATTCAGAAAGTTACAATTAATATTCAGAAAACTACAATTCATATTGAGAAACTTACAATTCATATTCAGAAAAGTCCAATTCATTTTCTTTTGTAACTTTCTGAATATGAATTGTAACTTTCTGAATACGAATTGCACATTCTGAATATGAATTGCAACTTTCTGAATATAAACTGAAAAAGGTGTAGTTCGTTTGATCATTAAATTGAACGAAATTGCTCAACTCTACCTGTTGAGCCCTGATTGTACCAAACAACTATCCGTGATACTGCAGTGTACACTTGTACTTTTTGTGCTCTTGCTTTTGTTTGTGTATTTGCCTGAGTGGTACAACTGACCATACTATGTGTACGAATACTTTACTATTCGGTGTGAAGAAGAGCAACATAGCGTATTCTTGTGCCAAGAGAAGCACTACTAAGGACATATAAATGCACTCATGCAGCACTCCAGTTACTGAGATAACCCACCCTATAAAATACGGCTCTGTGCTGAAGCTGCAAATGGATTTACAGGATAAGTTGAACTCTGATCGGTCATATATTTGGAAACTTGAATTTATTTGGCCCAATTGTACCTGTTAATAAATACCCATTGCTAGCTGCAAAGCTTTTATAAACAGTCTTATTATTCAATTATTATTTTTATTTGTAATATAAAATTTAAGACACAAATTATTATTATTTTACCCATGCACAGAGGGGAAAATTTGAAATTTAAGGGGTATTATAACTTGGGTCCGTTCATTGTACAACTTACTGTTTAATTATACAACGTTTGGAAGATTTTTACAGTTGCCTCCTATTAGAGTTGCATATACGAAGGATGTAAAAAAGGGCAAAAAAGACCACCGTGGGAAAATTCCAGTAGAAAAGGAAGGAATGGCGTTTGTTAAATTCCAATTAATTTTCAAAAAATCTGTCTTTTTCAACAAGTATTTTATTAAATTGTGGGAGGCATATATTACTATTAATCTTAAGGGTAAAAACAATGTCTTTTTGAGGGGAATAGTAGTTCAAAATTACGGAATAAGCATTTCAAAATTCCAATGTTTATTACAACATAGAGTTTATAAAATTATAATAAATATGAACTACTTTTTACCTTAAGAACTAGTCATAAGCTGCAAATGTAGTCTTAGCGCCCACCAAACAAGCAAAGTAAACTTAAAATAAATGTTTAAAGAGCTTTTCATAATAAATAGTAAGCTTACAAAATTCAGATTTTTCCTTTATAAAACGTTTGAAAATAAAAGTTTTATAATTGACACGACACGTTAATAAAAATCTTATTAATGTAAGCCTATAAAACAATTTTAAAGAATGCTTTTTGTAAGTGTTTTTTTGAAACTTTATTCAAACCATATGTTTACGCGGCATCGGTAGCCACACGTCCCAATCCCAAAACCATAATATTCGTTATACCCATATTGCATGAATTGTACATAAAATAATACTCGTTATACATATTTTCCATGAATTGTATATAATATCATTATAACGCATGGATTACATTATATTTTATTATTATTACATTATTTACTCATCACAACTTATGAACTCACCTTTAGATTAAAGTGTTAAAATTGGAACGATTTGGGACGTGTGGCAACCACGCGTAAATTACCCCACACCAATTCGCCGCACAGCTGACAGCTGCTCGGCCATCATTTTTACTTTTTGCATATCATATCATTATCGTTGTTTTTGGTAAAGTTGGCACCGGCCCTTTTATAATTATCATTGTTTTCTTTTCTTTAAAAAACACCGGCTCCTTTTTTATTACCTTTTGATACTTTTTATATATGCGGAAAACGAAAACCTAAAAAATATTAATAAATACTGTGCTGCATAAAAGAAACTAAAGTGTATCCTATTGTTTTGATAAAAAGTCTAAATCTTGCGGTTTATTTAAGCTATTTACTGTGCAAATTCGATAAGTGAATTATTCTAATTAGATCTGTGCAACTAGTTGCGGAATCTTAACCATCCCCGAAGTCCAGCTATAAAGTCACGCAATACAAAGAAATAGTACATCTTTCATCCCGTGTCCAGGACCTTCGCTCAGGAGGGCATTCTCTCACATCCCAGCAGGAGCGCTTACCACATCGTAAGTAATACATAATCCTATAAATTAACTAATGGTCCTTCTTCGCCATTGAAGAAACCAGCCCCTGCCCATACATTATTATAATACATAATATTATAATCCCCATAATTTCAATTTGTCGGCTCCCGCCAAAAACAATTTTTTCCCGCCATATTATTTTTTTATCTCGGTGAGCCCAAATTCCATACGGCGAAAATTGTCACTCATACAGTGTTAAATTAAAGACTATAATCTCTTGCGGTACAAAATTATATACACCCAAAACACAGTGGGCTTAATAGCCAATTTCACCCAACAAAAATATATTACTTTATTTTACGATTTAAACGAAAAATAAATTCTCCCAAGTTTACCTAGCATAATTTCGGTCCATATCCAATTAAACAAAATACAAACACGATAAATAGTGTACAATTCCCAAAAAAATCAATTAATAATATTATACATTGTGCCCAAACTACCGCTCACGAAAGTACATATCCGTATACTCACACGCACATACATATATAAATAAAGTGGTTGAACAATATATCCTCTGAACAGTGGTACAAGACTGCTAAATCCCCCATCACATTTTTTTTGTAAATAAAAGCAGCAGTCTTTCCAAATAATTCCCAAAATTGCCACCGTAAAATTAAGTAAATCACTTTTCAGAATGACTACCGTAGCCGAAAATAAATTTATTTCTGAAACGGATATTTTTACGGATTACTGCACTCGGTTCTGCTCAACCTCAATCCAAGATAATACCGAGGCAGCCCTAAAATTAAAAGACAAAAACATAGATGTTTTTTGGTCAAGAGTACAGAGCGCGTACGACGTGGTAGTAGAGACAGACGACCAGGACCTCCCCAAGGACTTTAAGTCCGCCGCTTTCGGTAAATACCGAGCCTGCCTTATCGCATATGAGGACACCAAAGCTCAAATAGGCGACCAACTCCAACTCATAGCATTGAGTAACCCCGCGCCTAAAGAGCACCCCAACCCCCCCAAGAGTCCTCCCATATGAACCTGAAAGTCCCCCCATGTGATACAGAAATTTTTTATGGAGGGTATGATCAATGGTCGTCCTTTCGAGACATGTTCACGGCGGTCTATATCAACCACTCGAAACTCTCCAGTGCCCAAAAGAGCAACCCCAACCCCCCCAAGAGTCCTCCCATATGAACCTGAAAGTCCCCCCATGTGATACAGAAATTTTTTATGGAGGGTATGATCAATGGTCGTCCTTTCGAGACATGTTCACGGCGGTCTATATCAACCACTCGAAACTCTCCAGTGCCCAGAAACTGTATCACCTTAGACATAAGACTGAAGGAAAGGCAGGTCAAATAGTGGAACAATTCCCGTTAAGCGACGACAATTTTTCCCTAGCATGGGAAGCTCTCAAGTCGCGTTTTGAAAACAAAAGAGTCCTGGTCGACAACCAAATACGAATTCTCATGAATCTAAAAGCGATTCAATCGGAAAATAGCGATGAGATCCAGAGGTTACAATCCTCAGTTAACAACTGTCTTCAAATTCTAGCGACACAACAAGTCGAAACCTCCAGTTGGGATCCCATATTAATATATCTAGTAACCTCGAAACTTCCAGAGAATACAGTTGCCCTGTGGGAGCAATCATTAAGCTCCAGAAGAGACCTGCCGAACTGGTCCCAAATGGACCAGTTTCTGACCACTCGCTACGAGATAGTGGAAAGGGTGGATCAATGGCGACCTGCCAAACCCCGATATAATCCACCCTCCCCAAACTTCTCAAGGCCTCACCCCAGTCAAAACAATCCCCAGTTCAGGCAGGCTCAACCCCAAAACCACAGCAACAACTCCCTTACACATACCAAATCTCATGCCACAGAGCACCAAAAATTGTATACCTGCAAATTATGCAAACAATCCACCCACACCCTACAAAGCTGTTTGCGGTATAAAAGGTTGCCAATCTCCGAGCGTAAAAAATTCGTAAGAGAAAATAATATTTGCGAGAATTGTTTAGCTCAAACCCATGTGCTAAAAGACTGCCAAAGCACGAGAACGTGCATGCACTGCCAAGGCCGGCATAACACCACCCTTCACGACACAGCAACCCCCAGTACCAGTTCCGGAATCCAAAGGACACGATCCCAGGTAGCCACAATAGAAGCCAGCAATCCCAGGCTTCAGGACGTCAGCCAGGCGGCACCCCAGGAAGGAGAACCCTCTACGCCCAACAGTTCCCAAGTACAATCGTTCCATGCTGAAAATGATAACCAAATCATACTCCCTACAGCAATAGTCTTGGTAGAACATAGAGGGGGTCTATTCAAGCTTAGAGCCTTAGTGGACCAAGGCTCCGAAAGAAGCGTCATATCCGCCAAAGCTCAGACCAAACTCGGGCTTCCCTATACCCACTCCCTGTTTGAAATATCGGGTATGGGAGGCGGAGTGGTACAAACATCCAACAAGCTGTGCTCGTTGACCCTAGTCTCAAATGACAATAAGGTGAGAATAAAGGCCCAGGCAATAGTGCTTCCCCGGCTCACTAGGCAGCTCCCAACATTCAGGCTGAATGACAGCCAAAGGCGCAAATGGTCCCATCTCAAATTAGCAGACCAGAACTCCCAGAAACCATCCCAAATCGATCTGGTATTGGGTAGTGATCTTATCCCTCAAATAATGTTAAATGGTATAGAAAAGATCTCTCCCAGCCTGCTAGCCCAAAATACAATCTTTGGATGGATCATAAGCGGCCAAACTCCCGAAAAAGTTGGAGCACATTCCTCGCAAGCATGGGAAATTACGAATATTCAGCTAAATGAACAGCTGAGACAATTCTGGGAAATCGAGGAGGTACCCAGAACTCGAGTGGAAACCCCCGAAGATCAAATGTGCGAAGAGCTCTATCAAAGCACAACCACTCGAATGGATGACGGTCGATATATGGTTCGCCTCCCGTTCAAATGATCATTCCCGAACGATATCGACCTAGGCCTGCAGCCCTACGACAGTTTCATGGAATGGAACGCAGTCTCTCAAAAAAGGGCGATCTCAAACAGCAGTATGACCAGGTTCTAGAAGAATACCTGTCCCTCGGCCACATGGAAGAGTGCAGTCCAAATGAATTGGAATCCCAAGGAAAATACTGCTCTTTCTATCTCCCTCACCATGCCGTCGTCAGGCCAGAAAAAAAGACAACAAAAGTCAGAGTTGTATTCAATGCTTCCAAGAAATCAGGTTCCGGTCACTCCCTTAACGATGTGTTATGTACCGGACCAACCCTCAACCCGATCTCCGACTTATGTTGTTAAAATGGCGGACATATAAATATGTGTTTAATGGCGATGTAGAGAAAATGTACCGCCAGATACTCTTATAACCCGATGACCGAGACTACCAACGGATAATATTCCGAACTCCCGAAGACAGTCCAACAAAGGACTTTAAGTTGAAAACGGTCACCTTTGGGGTGAACTGCGCTCCCTTCCTGGCTATTCGCACGCTACACGAGCTGTCGAAAGATATAGCCGACTCCCATCCACGCGCAGCCCCAATATTAAAGTCCGAGACGTATGTTGACGATATTTTATCCGGCAGTCATGATCTTCCCTCAGCCGAGCAATCCCTAAAAGAGACTATTGATGCTCTCAACTCAGCCGGCTTCCCTTTAAAAAAGATCACGGCAAACCATCCGGACATACTCAAACAAATTCCCAAGGCGGACTTACTTGAAACCGACTTCCTCGAGTTCGAGAAAAGTAGCACCGCCAAAACCCTAGGAATTCAATGGAATGCGCTCTCGGACACATTCTCCTATACTGTGGACTCAGACCCAGCCTCAACAGCAGCCACCAAGCGGCAGATACTTACCTCTATCGCAAAACTTTTCGACCCCGCAGGGTGGCTGACGCCAGTCATGATACAGGCAAAAATCCTGATGCAGGAATTGTGGTTGGACGGGATTGATTGGGATGAACGGGTCAAACCGATACGTCTCGTGAAATGGACGCAATTCTCAAGAAATCTGCAGTCAATCTCAGATATACAAATACCCCGATGGATTAACTTCGCCCCTGACCATCGGGTCGAGCTCCATGGGTTTTGCGACGTCTCTGAAAAAGCTTATTGCGCAACTCTCTATGTGCGAAATACTGTCGGCACTTAAGTTTACTCTCACCTCCTAGTGTCCAAAGGCAAAGTGGCTCCTCTCAAGACTATAAGTCTGCCACGCCTGGAACTATGCGGAGCCCTCTTGCTAGCCAAACTAGTCGCAGTAGTGCAACCCCATCTCGGCCTCACTGGAAGAAAGTTGACCATGTGGTCTGATTCCGAGATCGTGTTAGCCTGGCTCGAAAAGCCACCTCACTCATGGAAGACCTATGTCTCCAATCGAACAGCCCAGATCATAGACCTCGTAGGTAATGTCCCTTGGCGACACGAAGTAAAGATAACCCCGCAGATCTGGGAACCAGAGGTTGTACGCCAATCGATCTCTCCAATTCTGCCCTCTGGTGGAATGGTCCAGAGTGGCTTTCCAAACCTCCCGAAGATTGGCCTCACCAAACAGTTCGCATCGTCAACCCCCCAGAGTCACGTAAAGTAGAAGCCCTACATGCTACGGAAGAGACGGAGGATCTCTTAGATCGGTTCTCTTCCTACCCTCGTGCTTTACGTGTAATAGCTTACGTTCTCAAATTCGTACGTCGGCTAAAAGACGCGGTGAACGGTATTAATGACCCAGCCGACCCCTCTCTAACTCATGCCGATCTCAAAAGATCGAAACATCGTCTGATCATAATGGCCCAAACTCGATACTACGCTCTTGAAAGATCGTGTCTAGAAGACTCAAACCCCATTGGAAAACGGAGCTCCCTACTCGTACTCAATCCCTTCCTAGACAAGAGCGGAGTCCTCCGAGTGAATGGTCGACTAGCCCATGCAACCCTCACTTACAATGAGCGTCATCCCATTATCCTACCCGAAAAGTCTCGCCTCTGTACTCTATATATACGATTCCTTCACGAAATGCTCGTACATGCGGAAGCTCGTCTCATGCAACAAATCTTAAGGCAAGAATTTTACATTGCCCGTCTCAAACCACTGATCAAAAAATGCAATTCCAGTGCAAAGTCTGCACCACTCACAAACAACAAACGCGATCACAAATTATGGCAGCCTTGCCCCCCGAACGTTGTAGATTCGCTCCACCCTTTACCACGACTGGTGTGGATTTCGCTGGCCCATTTCAATTGAAAGCATCCATGCTTCGATCTCAAACCCTCGTAAAGGGTTACGTGGCCGTCTTTGTCTGTTTTACCACCAAAGCGGTCCACCTGGAATTATGCTCAGACCTCACCAGCAAGGCTTTTCTTGCCGCCTTCGCCCGATTTGTAGGACGCCGAGGATACCCGAATCAGATAATGAGCGACAACGGCAAAACATTCATCGGCGCCAAGCGTGCTACCTAACTGGAATTCGTATCGTTCCCCCAAGGAATCAATTGGAAGTTCATACCCCCCGGCGCACCTCACATGGGCGGATTATGGGAATCCGCTGTCAAAAGCTTTAAAACACACTTTAAAAAGGTCGCCGGAACCCACAGTTTTACCTTCGAGGAGTTCTCGACTTTATTAATTCGGATAGAGGCCGTACTTAATTCTCGTCCTATCTCCCAGCTTTCTCAGAACCCGAATGACCTCACCGCCCTCACGCCAGGTCATTTTCTTCGAGGAGCCCCAATGCTCTCGCTTCCCGAACCGAATCACGAAAATCTCTCTCTGATAAACAGGTGGGAACGACTGAAAGTTCTGCATCATCAGTTCAGCAAACGCTGGAAATTTGATTACCTCACCGACCTTCAAAAGCTTTACCGTTGGAAAAATGCTCAAACTCCCCCGAAAATTGGCGACCTAGTCATCATTAAAGAAGACAACTTACCTCCCACCGAGTGGCGACTAGGTCGATTAGAAAGCCTACACCCAGGACGAGACGGACACATTCGTGTCGTAGACGTCCGCACCCAGAATGGAATTCTCACAAGACCTCTCACGAAACTGTGCTTTCTACCGTCATCTGAGAGTGACGAGGGCCCTCAGTGCCCACTCCCATCTCCCTAACTTAATACAGTCCATAAAGCTCATACTATCGTTAGCACTCAGGCAACAACTTAGTCACTCCCCAAACATATGCTTAATCCCAGGCGTATAACTAATATGCATATATTACTCTCTCTTTTCAACAGATGGATCGTCAACGCCCTCCGGTCCCAACACCACGCCGCTCATTGGCATCGCAAGTGACCCTGCCCGCAGCCCGTCCGCGCCGTAGCGAACCCGTACCGGATTACCGGAAATGTAAATTGTGCATGCGTCACCACGCGCTGCTGATGTGCCCTGTGTTCACGGCCATGCAGCCGCAACAACGCTTCTTGGTCGCTAGGGCACATCAGTATTGCACCAACTGCTTAGCGCTGTCCCATCGCACCAACCAGTGCACCTCCACAGAAAGCTGCCGGGTCTGCGGGCAGCATCACCACACATTCCTTCATCGGGACACCGGAGGTCGCCAACCCGCGTATGTCGCACCGCCTTTAGCGGAAATACCTCCGACACCACGCCACCACGAACCGCGCCGTCGAGCAGCAAGTCGCCGTCGCCGTCTTCAACCACAGCCTCCCAGGGCTAAGGGTCGTGCTCCAAATACACGTCAACCATCACGACCAACCAGCGTCGGGGATCGCACCATCCGGTGCACCGCAACCGGCTTACGCACAGCCACGTATAAAAATAAGGTGGGGCGGATCCTTATTCAGGAAGCAGTTCGTGCCCTGCAGGAGTTGCAGCATACACTAGGCGCTTAGTACGCCTAGGGGAGGCAGAATGTTTACGCGACATCGGTAGCCGCACGTCCCAATCCCAAGACCATAATATTCGTTATACCCATATTGCATGAATTGTACATAAAATAATACTCGTTATACATATTTTCCATGAATTGTATATAATATCATTATAACGCATGGATTACATTATATTTTATTATTATATTATACTTATGAACTCACCTTTAGATTAAAGTGTTAAAATTGGAACGATTTGGGACGTGTGGCAACCACGCGTTAATTACCCCACACCAATTCGCCGCACAGCTGACAGCTGCTCGGCCATCATTTTTACTTTTTGCATATCATATCATTATCGTTGTTTTTGGTAAAGTTGGCACCGGCCCTTTTATAATTATCATTGTTTTCTTTTCTTTAAAAAACACCGGCTCCTTTTTTATTACCTTTTGATACTTTTTATATATGCGGAAAACGAAAACCTAAAAAATATTAATAAATACTGTGCTGCATAAAAGAAACTAAAGTGTATCCTATTGTTTTGATAAAAAGTCTAAATCTTGCGGTTTATTTAAGCTATTTAGTGTGCAAATTCGATAAGTGAATTATTCTAATTAGATCTGTGCAACTAGTTGCGGAATCTTAACCATCCCCGAAGTCCAGCTATAAAGTCACGCAATACAAAGAAATAGTACATCTTTCATCCCGTGTCCAGGACCTTCGCTCAGGAGGGCATTCTCTCACATCCCAGCAGGAGCGCTTACCACATCGTAAGTAATACATAATCCTATAAATTAACTACCATATTTTATGTATTATTTAGCTATTGAAATATAATAAATAAATAAGTTGTAATCATACATTAAATACTTAAAGTAATTATTAGCAGATTGCAGAAGTGGTTAAGATGCAGCCATGACAAATAGTTTTCTCTGGATTTTTTGTTAACATTTGTATTGATTTATAACAGTTTGTTTTTGGAGTTTATAAAAAGTTTACTTTAAACTTTCAAATAAATTAAAACTGAAAAGAGTTAAATATCGTCGGTGACACGGCAAAACCGCTTAACGCATAAATGCATACCCGCTTAAGTGATATCTCAGTTTGGCTGTTTTGCCACTACAAATTCCTTGTTTTTTCGACGAATATTCACTTTATGGAAAAAATTACCATCAATATCGCTTATTTTAATTATTTTCCAAACCAACATGCAGTTTTCTTAGGAAGAAATAAGCAGATCTTGATGGCAGGGGCCTATAAAAATTTTTGACACAAATGCCACTTACGCGGTTTTGCATTTATGCTTTACGCGGTTTTGGAATATCTTTGACGATATCGTTTATTCTAGCAAGTTTACTTTAAATTATTTTTAAAACCATTTACAGAAATGCTTGTTTGGCACTAATGAGTTCTTTTATGTATGAACATAGGGGTATACTCATTTAAACCCTGCCTCTAAGGTAAAGTTTTCGGGCGCCCATTCCACTTATTTTCCCCAGTGTATTTTCGTTCTGGTGTTAAATAAAATACAGGGTGGCTAATGAAAGCAGCTACCAAAAAAAATTAAATAACTTTTTTTCTATTTAATGAATCTGGTAAATTTTTTTTATTTTGCAGATTGACTTTTACATTTAACAAAAATGGATAACTGGGACACTGAAACAAGAATTTGGATTGTCCGCCGCTATCACGCACTGGAGTCCGTAGTTTCGGTTCAAAGAGAGTATAGGCGCACGTTTGGCGGCAATCCTCCGAGCAGATGGACCATAATAAGACTTGTAAACAATTTTGCCGAGCATGGGACAGTCAACAGAAGACCTTACCATCGAAACCCTTCAGTTCGAACGGAGGAAACAATCGCTGCTGTAGCTGCTGCCATACAAAACAATCCACGTGTTTCGACAAGAAGCATATCTGCTCAAATGGGTGTAAGCAGACAGTCATTACAGTCAATTATGCACAAAGATTTGGACTTATTCCCATATAAAATTCAAATGACCAACAAACTGAACGCTGCAGACTTGCCGATTCGCTTGGAATTTTGCCAGAAGATGCTTCAAATAGTGGAAGAGGATGGAAACATGTTGAACTGTCTTTTCATGTCTGACGAGGCCCATTACGAATTAAACGGCAACATAAACAAACAAAATTGTCGAATATCGAGTGCTTCCAACCCACAGATACTCCATGAGACGGAATTGCATCCACTTCGTGTCACAGTGTGGTGTGCAGTTTTATCACGCTGCATTGTCGGGCCCTACTTCTTCGAAGAAAACGGTCACACCGTTACGGTTACTGGAGACCGTTACTTGAGCATGTTGAGAGAGTTTTTCTATCCAGAATTACGCCGAATGAGAATTTCTTTCAACCCTGTGTGGTTTCAGCAAGATGGTGCAGCTCCTCATATAGCCCAACCTGTTATGACAGAATTGCGACGAAAATTTCCCAATAAGCTGATATCCAGAAACTCCACATTCCGTTGGCCACCCAGGTCGCCTGACCTTACTGCACCTGACTTTTTCTTGTGGGGTTATTGCAAACAGGAAGTCTTCAAAGCAAAACCAACAAATTTGAATGAACTAAGGCAATCCATTCGAGAAACAATTGCGGCTATTCCTGTCTCAACTCTCCAAGCAGTAATGAACAACTTTTTGGTAAGATGCCGCACATGCATCGACGAGCAGGGGGGGCATTTAAATTCCATTATTTTTAAAACTAATTAAGCTATATTTAATAAAATTTAATGAGCTTTAACGTGAATAAAAGAAAAATGAATTCCATACACTGCAAAAAAAATTATTTGAGTTTCTTAATGTAGCAAAATTCATCAGCCACCCTGTATTCATGTCGGATTTGGGACGATTTGTAAGAGCCGATTTTTTGTGAGGAACGAAAACATAAAAATTTTTCGTACTACCGACTGTTTTGTGTTAGTTATTTCAACTTTGTTTGGTTTCGGGTTTACAGTTCAATAAATCAGATAAACGCCTTTTTTATTTTTTCGCCAACGTTTCGACCTTTTATTTGTGGTCTTTTTCATGGCCTAGTGACATAAAACATAAAAATTGGTATATAAGGCCTTGGATTGCAACTAAGGGTTAATTAATAATAAGTACGTACGTATACAAACAAAAGTACATTATAAGGCAAATTATTATAAATACAGTATTTTTACTCAAAATTACTGCGTTCTTTTTTGGCTTGTTGTTTTGGATAAAATTTGTGTTTTCTGCATTGTACTAGGTGCAGAAGTAGTCATTAATAAGTATTTAATTAATAGGGTTTGGAAATTTACAATTTAAATTTAAATTATAAAAATGCAAGGAATAAACACACAATATGATTGCAACAGCAAGCTACATACTCGTATATACGTATTTGACGTTTGTTGATGTTTTTTGTCAGCTGGTTCATGATTGATAGACTGTGTGGGACAGCTGTTGATTGTTGACATCGTTAGAAAATACACGTGTAGATGTCGCTGATGTTCTTTGCTTCTATGCTCCTTTTATTTACACAATTCTTATCCGCTTTTATGAATATTTCTTCTAATAGCATTCTATTTCCCCAGATTTCCTCTCTAGCTAATATTTTGGCTCCGTCGAAGTCAAATCTATGACCAAAACTAATAGCGTGGTTAGCGAGTGCGCTTTTTTCTGTCTCTTTTCTCTCGACAGTTTTCCTATGTTGATTTAGGCGTTTGTATAAATGTTGACTGGTAGTGCCTAGGTAACTTTTGTTTTGCTTGCAATCGATGCAGTCTATTTTATATACAACATTCTTTTCTTTCTTTGTTGGGATTTTGTCTTTAATTTTGTTGTACATATTCCCAACATTGGGTTTATTTTTGTAAGCAAAGCGGAAGTTGCCAGCGAACTCGATGAATTTGTTTGTGATATTTTTGGTTATATATGGGAAGTATGAAATTGTCATGGTTTTGCTTTCTGCTGATGGTTGTTGGGCGTTGGTGTTAGTTAATATTGGGACGGTATCTTTGTTGTTGGTGGACATTTTATTGTGATTTATCAATCTTGAAATTAGTTTTGGTGGGTAATCATTCGCTTTGAGAATGTCTTTAATAATTAATTTGTTATTGTTGTGGTATCTTTCATCACTCAAATTCAATACTCGGTTTATTAACCCTTTTGCGGTGCTGATTTTTTGGGTTAATGGGTGTATTGGCTTATAGTTAAGAATACGACCTGATGAAACTGGTTTACGGTACCAGTCCGTGTTAAAGGTTCCATCCTGCGTGTTTCTGAAAATGACCATATCCACGAATGGTAGCACATTGTTCTGTTCCTTTTCAAATGTGAATTCAATTCCTGGTTCCATGGTATTGAATATTTTGAAAGTCGGCGCGAGGATGTTTTTAGGTAGTACTAGGTAGAGGTCGTCTACGTGGTTTTTAATTACTTTCTGTATGGCTCGTTCTAAAACGTTGTCCATTAGAATTTCCACTAGAATACAGCTGATGGGTGATCCCATTGGACATCCGAAATTCTGTGCATAAAATTGTTCATTTAATTGAAAATAGCTGTTTTTTGTGCAAAGCGTGATCATTTCGATAAATTCACTTTGCGAAAAATTTGTAATAGATTCTATTTCTTTCCACCTTTTATTTAATACTCTTAAAATTGAATCGACTGACGCATTTGTAAAAATACTTTTAACGTCAAATGATACCTGTATTTGGCCCGGTTGGTGTGTTTGTTCGGCGATAAATGTTTTAAATTCGAATGAATTGCGTGAGTGGAACTGCGATTTTGGTATTTTTGTTAGAAGCGCAGCTGCATATTTCGACAGTGCTGTTGTGGGTCCATCACAGTCGGCGGAGATCGGTCGAAGCGGCTTAGGATTTTCGTTTTTGTGATGTTTTGGTACGAAGTATATTCTTGGTGAGTTTGCGTTGTATGTAGTAAGGTTACGCTTTGTTAGGGAGTCTATTTTCCCTTTATTGAATATAGTTTTTACAAATAGATTGCTTTTGTTTTGTGTTTTGTTCGTTGGGTCAGCTATAGTTTTGTACGTGTTTGTGTCGCTGAGCATATCCTCTCCAAGTCTTAATAAGTCGACTTTGTACGTAAACACCGATTTATTTCCTTTGTCCGATCTAGTACATATTATTTCCGGGTTGCTCTTGACAAACTGGATGCAACTTTTTTCTTTTTGTAGTAGGAAGTTTTCTAAATTTGATTTCCTTGACATTGATTTTGCTTGTAGTACTGTGTGTGTCAGCGCTTGTCTTATTTCGTTTCTGTCTTGGGGATCTGCACAATTTTGCATAATGGACTCCACTTCGGCTATTATTTGTTTGGTTGGTAGCTTGTTAGGTGTTGTTGGTAGTCCAAAATTTGGGCCTAAGCCCATTAAGAGCATAACGACATTTGGTAAATTTGTAGTTGTTGCGTTGTGTATGAAGCATGTTGTGTCAGATGTAATGTGTGTTTGTATTTGAGTTGATTTTAATCTATTGTATTTAGTGTTCAGGCTATTAATGGTGACTTCGTGTTTTTTTTGGTAACTAATTTCTTGAGTACGGAAAAACTCATTCGTGTTTGGTAAGCTTCTGGATTGGATGGTTGATGTCAGATTGTTGGTTTCTCTTTCCAGTCGATTGATCTTCCAAATGTACAACAAAATTAAAGACAAAATCCCAACAAAGAAAGAAAAGAATGTTGTATATAAAATAGACTGCATCGATTGCCAGCGAAACAAAAGTTACCTAGGCACTACCAGTCAACATTTATACAAACGCCTAAATCAACATAGGAAAACTGTCGAGAGAAAAGCGACAGAAAAAAGCGCACTCACTAACCACGCTATTAGTTTTGGACATAGATTTGACTTCGACGGAGCCAAAATATTAGCTAAAAAGGAAGTCTGGGGAAAGAGAATGCTCTTAGAAGAAATATTCATAAAAGTGGATAAGAATTGTGTAAATAAAAGGAGCATAGAAGCAAAGAACATCAGCGATATCTACACGTGTATTTTCTAACGGTGTCAACAATCAACAGCGGTCCCACACAGTCTATCAAGCATGAACCAGCTGACAAAAAACATCAACAAACGCCAAATACGTATGTAGCTTGCTGTTGCAATCATATTGTGTGTTTATTCCTTGCATTTTTATAATTTAAATTTAAATTGTAAATTTCCAAACCCTATTAATTAAATACTTATTAATGACTACTTCTTCTGACTTGTTTATCCAAAACAACAAGCCAAAGAAGAACGCAGTAATTTTGAGTAAGAATACTGTATTTATAATAATTTGCCTTATAATGTACTTTTGTTTGTATATGTACGTACTTATTATTAATTAACCCTTAGTTGCAATCCAAGGCCTTATATACCAAGTTTTATGTTTTATATCACTAGGCCCTGAATAAGACCACAACTAAAAGGTCGAAACGTTGGCGAAAAAATAAAAAAGGCGTTTTTCTGATTTATTGGACTGTAAACCCGAAACCAAACAAAGTTGAATTAAGAAAACAAAAAAAACCGTCGAAAAAAATGAGATGTTGTCGCGTGGGTTGTGTAACATATAATAATTCATTTATTTGAAATTAGAATCTTAAGAGCTAACATTTTGGTTCTTTACATACGTATGTATATGTATGGTAAAAATGAGAAAATGTATATGTGTATTTATGTATTTATAATTGATGAGCATAAAGCTATTGAATTCGCTTCAATCAATACATATGATCCAAATGAGAAAATTTGTGTTCAAGTTTAAATGAGAATGAGTGTATAAGTGGTTGCAACTATGCAGAGATGCATTCGTATAGAGTGCACATATATGATTGCGCAAACTCGGTTACTGATAATTATGAATTAAGCAATTACATGCTTGTTATAAAGATGAAATACAATAGCAAAAATGATATAGGTACATATGTTATGTATGATAACATTAATATTAAATATGAAATCTATATACGAGTACATATCACTGATGCTCTCCAACAAAGGTTTTAAGAAATATTAAAGCTATAGACACGAAAACTGTTTCAACTAATTTATTGGTACCATTCTAACATTATTAAATTGTAACTACAACATTTGTTGCAAACATACAGTGCAAACAATATTTTTGCTCTTCCTACTAACAACATGTTAAGGACAACATGTTAAGGATACGCGGGCGATATTGTGACATCATACAAAGAGTACTCAATCTGACGAAGAGCTGGTGTACTAGTGTTGGGCTTAATATAACCCCCACGAGAATGGCTAGAAAAAGAACCCTACCGGGACTAAGAGCAATAACCCTAGATTGCATAGAATTAGAATATTTTATTACCTAAACCATGATAGTCAAAACCTATTATCAACGGCTCGGTAACATGTGCTTCAAGAACAGTAGTCGGCAGTAAGGCAATCACTCCCCAAGATCTAGCGCCTGGCGTTTGCCTGCATCATAGGGGCCCTTCGTACATGCTCTACAGCTGCGCTGAAGGCCTGTCCCCACTACAACTCAGCTCGATTACAGTAATCGCTAATCCATCAATCCACTAATGCGATTACATAATCTTAACGTTTGCGATTACATATGCAAACTAGGTGGTACAGCTGCAATTACTATTGCAAATTATAGGAGCAGGTGGAATTGGGCTATAACAATTGTCAGTAGTCACAATGACAGAAAAGGGCAGTTATTTCAAAAAAAGTTGAAATTACAATTACTGTAATCGTAGTTTTTACAACTTTCGATTGTGTAATGATGTCTTTTATAAAAAAGACATGCATATATAACAACGACAAATACAGAAACTTCCACACCTCCGCTTGAAAAGTTATATGGTATGGGTATTAGGGTGGGTCGATTTGTAAGGACGAAAGTAAACCGATATCGCGCCATCGATTTTTCGATAGGTTTAGGGCTCAGAAAAAAAAATTTCCACTACGCATACCCAAAAAAATAATTTTCGAGCCTGCGAAAAAAACCTTAAAAATCAAAGTCGAAGAAAGTCAAAAGAATTAAATTTCGCAGGCTCGAAAATTATTTTTTTGGGTATGCGTAGTGGAACTTTTTTCCTGAGCCCAAATCCTATCGAAAAATCGATGGCGCGATATCGGTGAATAAATCGACCCAGTCTAATGGCCATACATAAAAGTGGCCTAAAGCAAGACTAACTTTTCGAAGGAAAAATCAGAGAGGGCATAGTGGGGGTGACTGTTAACTTTTCCTCTGGTGCTGGTGAAGTAAGAGGTGTTAACCCTGCAGGTTATGGGGTTAGAATACGCCTGTCGTAAGAGGGCGACTGAAATCCACGAAATCGCTACCACAACAGTTGGGCTGGTGCCGAAAGGTGCTTGTACGGGAGTGCAAGAGTCTCGTACCTGTCAAAGGGCTGTTAACAACACTATAACCCTGTTTGGTCGCATTCCATGAATGGGTGTGCCGACTAAGCCACAATAATAATAAACAAGAGGTGTATTGAACTTTAAGGAAGCTTATTAGCAAAGAATATTTCAGGAAAAACTTAAAACTAGTATAGGCCAGAATAGACACTATACCCCCTACCACACACTCGTGCGGTACACTGATCTTAAGAAAACCCAGAGGGAATAGGAGCTAGAATATAAGTTCCCTGAGCTGAGATATCAAGGCCTCTGGGGCTTACCTGAGTTTTTTTCAAGCGGAAGTATACGCTATATGCCAATGTGCCGAGCGTATTTCCATTCTGACCGGCAGTTAAGCCGCACTCAAAGCAATACCGTCATGTGAGATAAAGTAGGCGCCTGTCCGCTAGTGCGTATCAAAGCTGAACTACCTATTGTTTCTGGACTGGGTTACGGGTGCAATGAAATGAGCAGGCGGACTGCTTACCAAGGACGCAGCGATCACAATGTCTGTAGAGCGTAAACCAATATTGAGATCAAAAAATCAAGGAATGTCGCTTTTGCATTAAAAAGCAGAGACTGCATTAATTTTGGTAGCTACGCAATTGCCATTAAAAGGGCAACATTCCTGGGCTTATCACGGCCAGAGCACACAATACCACAAACCCCCAAGCCAACAGCAACAATACACTTCCTAACGAAGCTCGGCTTGGATTAGGTGTCCTGAACGGGACACTAGACTGCAAAAGGTTGCAAAAATTCATAATAAAATGTATACTAATATTATTATTAAAATATTTAATTTTCATAAAAACTTACCAATTTTAACGCATTCAGAATATTAATTTCTCAGAGTCAAAAACAAAACAAACTTCATAAAGTTTCAGTGTTGTTGCAATTTTGTTTGTATAGAGAATATTAGTTTTTACTACCATTTTCATCCGAATTTTAAAAGAAGTCAAACTTTCAAGCAAATGGTAGTTAATAGGAGATCATGAAGCCGAGAACTGTCAAAAACGTTTTGGACTGCCGAACCTTGTATAATTCAACAATGGTACAAATCTACAAGTAAGTTATGTCGGCAACCCTTTCTCTTCCTTCTCTCTCTAGCTCATAGGCATTTGACACTCACTCAACTGGACTGAATTTTATAGCTGGGTTGCTGTGTTGGTTAATTTCTTTTACTGAATTCAGTATCAAAAAATATTTAAAACTTTCTTAAATAACAAATAATAAGAATTAACTGAATAAAAATAAAAATAGTTTACATAATTAGAATAATAAAATATTGTTTTCCTTGTTACTAAAGTTATTTCCATCTTCCTTAATGCTCCACATCTTCTTGAATATACCAGAAATTGTTTAGAAAGCAAATATAATAGCGTTCGTCTTCATGGACGTCCTGCAAATTAGGAGGGCATCGTCATATTATATGAACAAGGAAAACGGAATGACATTCTATGCACTAATGGAGAGGCAGTTCAGTAATTACGAACTTTTGTAGCAATCTTCTGAATTTATTGAGCTCATTTCGCATATCGAACAAAGTTATTCAGAGTATTTCGATTAGTTTTGTCAGAGAGTTGGCTTTTCTCAAATATTATATGAGAAATGGAGGACGTAAAGGGCTATTTCTGTTGCGAAAATTGCAAGCCAGCCCTCAAATACATTTTTATAAGAATTAGAACATCCTTTTTAATTAAACATTTTAATAAAAAAAGCAAAAAAGTCTAATTTTAAAAATGTGGAATTTTTGTGTACTTCACAACGATAGTCATTGGTTTTAGTCCAGGTGTCTGTCCGCCATAATCCGAAGTTGTCCAAGTTTTTTTAAGTCCGAGTATCTGTCTGCAATAGTCCGAAGTTGTCCGATTTTCTATTAGTCCAAGTGTCTGACTGCAATAGTCCAAAATTGTCCGATTTTCAATTAGTACAAATGTCCGAGTGCCAGTCTGGCGTAGTCCGTTGTTTTTTAAGCAGATTTCGGGTATTTTCTTTAGAAATGGGTCCCGCCGTTTTCCCACCAATCTTATATTTCCAAGAAAGTTAAATAGGGGTTCGCTGCGGAAGATTTTCTAAATATTGAAAGTATTTATTTATTTTTCCAGGTAGTTTTCTGTATTTATTATTAAGTATTCATGAAACGAGCTCAAGGCCAAGAATAATAATTTTTCACTTTTTGAATTTATGAAAATTATTGTTTTTTATTTTTTTAATAATAATTTTTAATTAATTATTAAAAGTTTTTAATTGAATAGAGTAGGAAAAATGTTAAGAGACAACCGCCATAGCTTTTCTTATAGATCAATTTCGGAAGCTGCTAAGCTTCTTCATCCGAGAAATTTTGGCACGCATTGCTAACCATTAAGCTAACAATTCGCTGGTTTTTGTTGTCATCTAAACCCCTAGTTATATTCTTCTTTACCATATGCATGAACCACTTCCGCCATTTGACAGTTAGTAGTGTGATCATGATGGATTTTTGGGCAGATCTGTTTTATCAGCAGAACTGCCTTACCGCGTGCTCTCGGTTTTGTTATTGCTTTTTTATACCAACAATTTTTGTTGACTTACGGCCTGTACATTTTCAAGTATTCATGAAACGAGCTCAAGGCCAAGAATAATAATTTTTGAATTTATTTATTATTTTTTAAAGTAGTTTTGTAAGTAAATATTTTGCTACGTAGTTCCCACCAACGCCGCGTAAATCGTTTTAGTTTTTCCCGAATATCAATTAAAAGATAACTTTTATAACATTTTCTACAAAATAAGACAAAGCTATGCGCTCGCGCGACGTGGAAGTTAACAAAAACGCACCCTTACTTGTACGCTTGGTACACATCATACACACACAAAATTAAAAGAAGAAATGAGCATGGGCATTTTGGGAGACACTGCAAATGGCAGGGAATTTCATTAAGATAAGGAAAATACTTCTTAAGTTGAAATATTTGAAGAAAATTATTAAATTAGCACGTGCGATTTTATTGTGGCAAAGAAGAACAATATATGTGCTATTCCAACATCAAACACATGGTTGGTTTTATAGGTAGCACATAAGTTTTTATAAAGATTTCAAAGATATCAAAAATTAAATAAGCAAAACTATTGCAAAAATAATTCTACTTGAAATTATGCGCTTTAAACAATGATTTGCGGCAACTAACTTATCTTATTTATTTTATATGTTTCTATGTCATCACTTACTTTTTTTCGGCTTCCAATGAGCACGACTCTGGGTTGAATACCTTTTGAATGACAAGTTCTTTACACGGCAGGCACAGCTGTGGATCTTTCTTGTAGACCTTTACAATGGGTATGTTAGTAAGTAAGAGAAGAAGAAGAGATGGACCCACCAATAAGAATACTGAAATAATCAGGACGATGAGCTGGTCAGTTTGAATATGCCCCTCTGTCTGTTTGAACCATTGTTTACCTATACTAGTTTAGCATCTAATTTTTCAGCCATTTTTCGTATTTGAGTGGGAGGCAGTGGATAATGGTACTCGGCTGCGTGGAATGAAGGATCAGCGTCGGGGACTTTCGAGAAAATTCGAACAAACCCCTAAAATTCAAGAAGGGGTTAAACTTTGTACGGAATTTGCAAATAGTACCTATATGTTGCTCCAATTTTAATTGAGCATACCATTTTTATATATGTAAAACCTGCCAGTTGGTATTCGATTTATTACTTACTTTGCTTAGGTTAAGTGAAAATTATAGTATATTTAATTGTTGTGGTATAAGTTCATACGAAAATACATGGATAACATAAAAAATGTAATTCTTTCTATTTAACGTCAACTGCTAAAGCACGTTCAAAAATGTCGGGAGAGGCATCAAAAAACAGGCTTTGACATCGGTATCAACAATCCGAAAACGGAAATTTAATTTTATATTTCTGCCAAGAGATATTTGCAATCAAAGTTGACAGTTTTCTATCATTTTCATTTGGTTGTTGTAATCACACATAACGGGTGTTAGAAAATGTGCAAAAGTGATTTCCGCCCTGAAATACTGTGGATCCCGTTGCCGGTGTTGGTGTTGGATCGGCTAAGGCTTATTTTTTTGAAGCGCGGACGAAGGCCGCCTACACGGAAAGGTGTTCTGTACATAAATACTATGAACCAGGCCCCTAATTTGGAATCGAACCTGGGTAATTTTTTGGTTTTTTGCCAATAACTTTTCGAGTATCTGGGTACCAATATCGAAATTTTTATTTCAGTTTTTACAGTTGACGTTGGATGTAAAGTAGTACCCATTCTTTGACGTGTTTTAGCACTCGGTGGAGGTCGTAAACACTTAACAACAAGTAAGGAAGCTTAAGTTCGGATGGAACCGAACAATAAATACCAAGTTGTGTAAAAGTGGTCATGGTAAATTGCTAAATTGTTGTTGAGTTATGACCTATAGAGGTTTCAAACTTTTTCTACTACCATGTGGGCAATCTCATAAATAGAAATGAATGTGTGTCTGACGTCCAAAGTACTTAACCGATCTTTATGAAATTTTTTCAGTAGATTCTTGGGTTTACTGGTTACTGTACAGGCTATATATCTATCTCTCTATGGCGCGATATACAACAGGTATATCATCATAAACCTCCTAAGAGATTTTTCCGCCAAGCTTCTCTTCCAATTTGTGGTATGCCGATTTGAATTTTCCCTACAAATTGGTGGGACCTACAGTTTTTTGCCGACTTCGAACGGCATCTACAAAGGAGACGAATTTTTGCTGAGAAGCCTGTCATGGTAGAAATACACTCGGAGAGTTTGCCAAACCACTGCCGAGGGGCGACCCCGTTTTGAAAAACTTTTTTCAAATCACTTTTGATGTTACCTGTACCAGGGCTCGAACCATGGACCTTCGGTGTGGTAGGCCGGCAACACTACCTTCACACCACGGCGGCTATGTATGTATAGTTTTGAAAAAAAAGGGCCGTGCTACGCCCCCATGTTATTTAATCTTGTATAGGCGTCGAAGGTACTCAACCGATCTTTAGGAAATTTTCACAGTAGATTCCTGGATTTACTGGTTCCAGCATAAGTTATGTATAAGTTTGAAAATCGTAGATAGTATACCTAGTTTCATGTTTCGTTTTAATTTCATTTAACGCGGTTCTGAAGCTAATAATAGCTGAAATTTTACATTTTGTGCATTTATATGTGGGCGGTGCCACGCTGGGTATAAAATTAGTATGTACGGCAATTCAAATCGATGGGATTGTAATCCAAATAAAAAACAATTTCTCACTGCTGGTATATATCGTATGCTGTTTTTAGGTGTGTGGTATTTGCATTTGGGTATTTGTTTCTTTGTGTGGAAAAGAAATATTAACAATAAACCTTAATTATTTTTTCAAAACAGGGAGACATGCATTCACCCAACGGTCTGGAAGAATACGCCATCGTTGAGCGGCACTTAGACATTGAAATCAGATCTAGAGAAAATATGCATGATATTTAGTATTTTAGCTAGTAAACAGGTTTCTATTAAATATGTATATTTACGCAAAAGTTATAACATAACTTAATTTTAAAAATTGTATGTAATTCATATAAAATGAAATATAAAATTTAAAAAAAATATATAAACAAGGGTGTACTGTATTCAATTTTACTATCGCCGCACAGTGGCGCCTTTTGAGTTTTTTCTTTGCAAAAATCATAACTTTTGAACCAATGAAGATATTTTAAAAATTTAAAATGCAAATGAAAGCTAATTATTTGAAGTTTTATTGTGTGAAAGCTCAGAATGTCACAGATACAGGGTGCTTCTAAAAATTCGTCAAAGTCGAAAATTTTTAGAAAAATGCAAAAGCAAAATGTTTTTAGTAAAAAATAAAAAAAAATTAATGAGATTTGTCTTATAATGACGTATTTAAGCATTAAACAAGATAATCTAATGATTTTGGTAAGATAGCGTGGCACTGCCCACTTATGACAAAAAGTTGTATCTAAGTAGTCACGTAATCAATAACTACCAAAATCCATAGACGTATTGTTTCTTTTGAATGGCAATACTTTTATAAAACTTAAATGTCCGTTTTTGGTGCCACAATAACAAGGTGCTTCAAAATTCATCGTAAAATTTCCCCTTTTTTTAATTTACAAGCCAAATATGTATTTTATTAATAACTAAAAGTTATTGAAAGTGGTTCAATGAAACTTTATTTGAGCTAAAGATTAAACAGCCAACGAATTTTGGAAAAGGGGAGTGGCACTGCCCATTTATGCTAAAAAGTTTGATCTTAGTAACCGCTTTACCAATTTGTACCAAACTCGATAGACGTATTGATTTCTATAAAAATTTAATACTCGTTTGAAGGCGAAATGCCTAAGCTTTAAAATAAATTTGATAAACTTTAGAGAAATGCAATAACGAAAAGGATGTATTTATAAACTACTAAATTAATTAATTCTTTTATTTGAAATATAAAATTAACTTACACATAGATATCTTATTTTTGAATAAAGTAACAAAATTGATTAGTAAATCTCTTTTTCATTGTTGTGATAAGAAGTGAGAAACTTATTTTATCTTAACATCGTCATCATCACTGGTACATATATCTAACAAAGCAACCATTTCTGAGCTATACGCATCTGTAAGATCTTTTTGTGTTCTTACATACCTCATAGATGATATGACTGGATCAGAAGAGATAGCTAACATGTTTAAAAGGTCTTCGTTTTGTCTAAGTTGTGATTCTTTGCAGGTGCTCATACATCTATATCTCATCAGGAAAAATATCGGCATTACGTTGCAATAATTACTTACGCAATATAATAGATTTTTTCTTCGTTAAACCGAGATCTATAAACAGCGCCAAAGCTTCTTCGGGAGTGTATTTCCTAGGTAGCGCATGTGGTGGTGTGGGAATGAGGTTTTTGATCCTCATCAGTCGCACTGGACTTGCTACCGCAACTGCTTCTGTTATATGAGACTTCACGTTTTCTTCGTCTTTTTTATATTTAATAGCATTGCTTATGAAAGATGAGTCGTGGCCATAGCTTTTGTGGTATCAGACAGCTTCCTTTTCCTTGTGTAGGTAGAACACTCTTCTATGGGTTTTGTTGGTCTCCCTCTAGTTGGATTGGTTGACGTGCTAGGCGTTTCTTCGTCCAAAAAAGTTTTGTTAGCTAGCCACTTTTCATGCTTACTTAGAAATTTCGAATTGTTACGATAGACGTCCTTCCATTTTCTTTCTATCATAATGTATTGTAAACCAATTTTTTGTTCCAGGCCTTCCTTTTCTTTAATGCTTGTTCCACTCGCTAATTCTCTCATAATAGCCTCAACGAAGTCCCGTCTTGACTTTGTAGATTTAAACACTGCAAATAGTTTCGAGTTTTCTAGATACATATTAGAATTGGCTTCGAGTGTATCTGACTAAATATTAAACTGTGAACTATATTTAAAAATACTATTCACTTTATTTAAGTGAACAGAATACTAAGTCCCTTAATCTCCAAAAGACGAAGGATAATGTGCATTGTATGATAGATAGCTTTATATATGTACCTACTCAAATTATTAAAATGAGTTTCAGGTAAACAATTCGTAACTAAAAAAATGTATGTTGTTAACAAGTTCCAATAACAAAAACGACCTTACGGCCGTACTGAATTATATATACCTGCTCAGGCGCGTATTTATGCCCAAGGTTGTTTAACTTTATTTGATGTAAGAAGTGAAGTTGCAGGTGGACGAAGGTAGACTTTATGAATTAAGGTAACTGAATATTTCACAAATAACTACTGTTAATTTGACGGA
This sequence comes from Merzomyia westermanni, assembly GCA_949987695.1. Classification (NCBI taxonomy): domain Eukaryota; kingdom Metazoa; phylum Arthropoda; class Insecta; order Diptera; family Tephritidae; genus Merzomyia; species Merzomyia westermanni. The sequence continues at coordinate 113,539,944 of OX465289.1, forward strand.
GCACATATTTAAAAATATTTTTTTTCCATCAAAGTTTTAAAAAGGGCGTAAAAATAGGCATTTCGAAAAAGAGGTATATCCGCCAACTTTTGCCAATGCATTTTTGTGCAGAACACCTTCCTGCGGCCGCGCTTCAAAAAAATGACCCTTAGCCGCTCTAACACTGGCTACGCGATCCCCAGTATTCCTGCGCGGAACACACTTTTGCACATTTTGTAACACCTAATATGTTTAATTACAATAACCAAATGAAAATGACAGAAAATTGTTAACTTTAATTGCAAATAACTCTTGACACAAATATAAAATCGAGTTTCCGCTTTCAGATTATTGATACCGAGGTCAAAACGCATCGTTTGATACCCCTTCTTTTTGGACGTGTTTTACCAGTTCTCTCCTAAAGGAAACTGTCTAAGCTCTATGAAGGCGAGTTATTTTTTATTTTATTTTATTATTTATATTATATTAGAGGGGAAAAGGGGGTGTGCGGAGCACATGTATAGTATAGGGAGCCCTTTTCTAATATTTATTTAATTATTATTTTATTTATTTAAATTCTTTGTTCTATATAGAACGGGGTGCGGCGCACCTGTTACACCTTGTATGTATTAATTGGGGGCGCGCACTATTGGCTCTGAGGCATAGCGCGGGATTGGCTTCCTCATTTTCGTTGTGAAAACCCCCGCTTTGGGATTACAAAACATAAACTATATCTTTGGGATATTTCATAAGCTGCTTTCGAATTACAAGAGAGTGCAGCGTAAATAAAATACACGAAATCAATAGTTATAGATTATGTCGCTTAAACATTCTCGCCCCCCTAGACGGCTTAGTCGTCTTGTGATATTCATAAGTCGCCGGTTCGAATCCGGCTCGAAGGACCATGTCTAAGCTCTATGGAGGGCGAGTAGTTTTTTTTTAATTTATTTTTAATTTTATTTTATTATTTATATTATACTAGAAACCCGCACCTTGTTTCACACAGGTTGATAATGTTTAAAACAACTTTATAATTAACATTACATACATACATACATACATACGTCCGAAGTGAAGTAACGCTACCGAGCTCTTTCGCAAATTCATCAAATGAATGGATCACTACAGCTGTCGCTTAAAGCACGCTGACTTATTCGGTTGGCAGCAAACAAACACACAAACAGATTTTTCTGGAAAAAGTGCTCCTTTTGTTTAAACAATTTTGGTTAAATTAGAAAGAAATCAACTATTTTTTTTGATGCAGAACGAAAGTAAATATTTCAAAGTTTAACTTCAAGGAAGATTCATTCTAATCGGTTGATTAGGTTATGATGTATGGCTGTGTAAACCAAAAATTTATTCATTTTCACCACATTTTGTACGATTGCCACGCCCCCTTTATATATTCCTTCACATTATATACAAAAAAAAAGTCCATCTCACACAGCTACGCTTTAAAATGCAAAAAGCCGCTTTCAAATCGGACCATTCTGTGCGAAACCAATTCCGTACATAGCTTTTTAGCGACTTTATTTTATAAGTAGTATAGATAGATTATTGGTTTAGAGGGGAAAAGGGGGTGTGCGGAGGACATGTTTAGTATAGGGAGCCCTTTTCTAATATTCCTTTAATTATTATTTTATTTATTTAAATTATTTGTTCTATATAGAACGGGGTGCAGCGCACCTGATACACCTTGTATGTATTAATTGGGGGCGAGCACTGTTGGCTCTGAGGAATTGCGCGAGATTGGCTTCCTCATTTTCGTTGTGAAAAACCCTGCTTTTGGATTACAAAACATAAAATATGTCTTTGGGATATTTCATAAGCTGCTTGCGAATTACAATAGAGTGCAGCGCAAATAAAATAGACGAAATAAATAGTTATAGCTTATGTCGCTTAAACAGAAACAATTGCCGAATTTTCTACTCACCAAAGCAATTTTTTACTTAATTTTGCTTGATGGCAGATCGTACAATTTCTGCTATTAAAAGGTTGAGGTTGAATTTGTTATATTTTGTGCTGACTCGAGTTACTTTTGCATATATTTACACACAACATAATTGTGTAATAAATACTCCACTAAATAAACAAATTAAAATTTTGCAATTAAAAAAATCTCTGCTTGCCACAACTTTGTTTACGTATTAGGAAACGATGACATAGCAAATAAGAATATCAACAAAACGCAATGCCAAAAGTTTATGCACATGGTTGTATTTGAATACACTAAAATGTTTTAAAAAAAGGACTTAAACTTTAATTTAAGGTTAAAAAAATTACAAATAACTATTAAAATATAAAAATGTCTTCTTGTAACAACAAATAAGATGTTATAAAGGTTATATATTCAAAAATATGCTTGGTTTATGCCTTTTTAATATTTTGCTTAAAAAATCTTAAAGTTTTCTTCAAATAATGTGTCGAGAACCGTGCGTGTGTTTATATGCGTTTTTAGCAATCAGCTGTTAGTTGCGCTACTATTAGAGATATACTATGGTTTGAACGCAAACTAGTCCCTCAGTTTTTGCAGCTATCTCGCTGAAATTTGGTATCGGGCCACGATTTTGTAATATACAGTGATGAGTTCGATGATTCTTCGATTAATAATTTTGAGTTCGATCAATACAATGTCAAGTAGACGCCCGCACAAATACTGTAACAAATTTTTTTTTTCTTTAAATGGTCACATAACCGCGTGGGCGATTTGGCCGTCTAACGTGTTGTAATGAACGTACTCTAACTTTTTGGGAGGTGCCGCTATAAAGCACCATGCATCAGTGTGTTTATTAAAATATGTTCAGCTTATTTGTATCAAATTATTCTAAACATTTCCTTATTTACTACAATACATATTTACTAATATTCTTACATACTAAACATACATACATATTATATGTGCCGTCAAAACATAAGTACATATTTATTATATGCAAAGCATGCAAGCCAATGCATGTACATTAGTACAAACGTAAACATTTCTCAAAGCGTGAGAAATGTTTTAGTGTAAACATTTAACTTAGCGTGTGAAACGCTGCCGTTGCTTTTAGTAATATTTTAATGTAACAAAACCGACGTCGTAATTAAAGACATATGCGCTTCTTTGTTTAGGCTAGCGTTGAAAGAGTTTTGGGCACTTAAAATGTATATGTACGTTGTGATACACTACAATAGCTCGCCAGTCGTTTCGCCGTTGCGCCAACTGGCGCCAATTGGAAACACCTCGGGATCGCGAATCGGTCTCCACTTGGTCGTTCCATCGGAGTGGTGGTCTCCCTCTTCCTCTGCTTCCACCGGCGGGTACCGATAAGAATACCTTCTGGGCTGGAGCATCTTCGCTCATTCGCACTACGTGGCCTAGCCAGCGAATCCGCTGTGTTTTAATTCGCTGAACTATGTTGGAGTCTGCGTAAAGCTCATACAGCTCATCATTAAATCTTCTTCGGTATTCGCCGTCGCCAACGCGTAGAGTTCCACAAATCTTTCGAAGAGCCCTTGTCTCGAATACTCCCAAAGCCCCCTCATCAGATGTTGTTAGTGTCCACGCTTCTGCATTATATAGCAGGAGGGGTGCGATGAGTGACTTACAGAGTGTTATTTTTGTTCGTCGAGAGAGGACTTTTATTTTCTTTTGTTTCTGTTGCGATCAGCTCTTTAGTTGTTTAATATAGTATTTTTTGGCTTGTCTGATCTGATACTTCGGTGGTGCAAATAACATAATCATTTCACCTTTTTTGCCCTACGTTTCGCTAACTATTTCAGCATCTTCAAAGGCGACTCTGTTTATTTTTACCAAAAAAAAGAGTCACAAGCAATATTACACCATGAAACATTGAATAATTTCTACAACAATAATTATGGCCGAATACTCACATCAATACTGGACCCTAATTTAGAACATAAATTACATTATACATAAAAAATTACATACAATATTTGTTTGTTTGTTTACTGTTTTGTTTCTTTTCTCTAATATACGTTAACTCTTTAGAGTGTATCTTGCTCACTCTCTCCTCTCCTTGTCAATGATTTTTGTGTGTGTGAAGTCTGCTGTGTGACCACTGTTTAATAAGCGCTGTTCTTCTGCTTTTTTATGTCTGCTTTGTGTTCGGGATATTGCTATTAGCACCTCATTATAGGCAGGTTGTGGAACATAAATTCCATCATCTTCGATTGTGGGCTCGGGTTCGGCCTCTTCTTGCTCAGTTTCTCCATTTAAAAGGCCAGAGAAGTCATCCTTCTATATTCTGAGAGCTCTCTGAACATCGGCCACCAGGTCGCCGTTCTCATTCTTACAGAAGTTTGCTCCAGGTTTAAAACCTTCAGTCATTCGCCGAATTTTCGCTAGAATTTTCGGGCATTATTCCCGTTGGCCAGCATCTCGAGCTCCTTGATATTCACACACAATCCTAGTTGCATTTGATCTCAGCGTTGCCTTGGAGGCTTCGTCCTCTTTGGTTGCAGCGCGGAACTCTTCATCATCATACAAGTTGTTTATTTGCGTTCGCCGGAATCCAATTACTTTTTCGGGTGCAGTACGGAGTGATCCTGAGATATGATCCCACAGCTCATGCATTCCGCTAGGTTGAATTGTGCCCTCGAAGAGCAGGTGTGAGAAGTGATCTGCGAAATAATTGGCGGTCTGCCGCGATTGCAGGTTTTCGACGTCCAGCTTTACCTGCGTTTTTCGTTGCACCTGTTTTGTCGTACAGAGGCGGGTACGAGTCTTGGCTGCTACTAGTTAGTGATGTTAGACCCTCGTATTGTGTGAACATCTAAAACGATGGAAGCATGCCGTCTGTCTATCACAACGTGGTTGATCCGGTTGCGTGTTTTTGAATATGGGGAAAGCCATGTAGCCTGATGGATCTTCTTGTGCATAAACCTAGTGCTGGATATGACCATGTTTTAGGTCCGTCAACGTGAAACGTGAACCCCCAAGAAAGGGTGGGCTTAGTAAAAAAATTATCATTGAGGAAATATGTGCTAGTTATGTGCTCCAAGAAAAGCCAGACCGGAAAAACAGAGGCTGTGGGCAAGGGGTGAGGGGGCGACATCCCCAAGCGGGGATCTGAAATTGGATTAGCTTATAATTATGTGTTATTTATGTGCTCAAAACTTTCAAAGGGAATTTAGTTGTTGTTCATATTTTAAGTGCCTTTTTTTAACTTTAAAATTGGGGGTCATATGTAAGAATTATTTGCTATTTATAAGGTAATTTGTACTAAAAATTACAAAGTTTGTGCTCAATTTTTAAGTACTTTTTTAAAACCTCAAAAGTGAAGGTCCACCTTAAAAAATGAGCACAAAATTTCAAATTTTGGAAAGAAGTTAGTATATAAAAGCACATAAACCTACACAAAAAAATGCTTAAAAAATGAGCACAAAATTTTTAATTTTGGGAAAAAATTAGCACATAATTTCACATCCTAATTTTTTCTCAGAGCCTGGCGGGTATGCGTCGGCGCCATTATAAAGCTAGTCCCCCACTTCTGAAGTGTAAAAAAAAGGCAATTAAAATTTGAATAACAACCAAATCCCTTTTGGAAGTGTTGAGAACCAGTTTAAGATCGGCCGATTGGGGACATATCGCACCCCCTCCCTTGTCTTCAGCGTCTATTTCTCCAGGCGGGCGACAGCTTTTCTTGGAGTACATAAATAGCACATAATTCCCACATACTAATTTTATTAACAAACCTATCGCTTCCGTGGGTGGAGGGCATGCTCGTCGTCCAGCTGGACCCCCCCCCTCATTTGAGGTTTTAAAAGACGCACTTAAAAACTGAGCACACAATTTTTAATTTTGGAAACAAATTAGCACAAATTTGAAATCCGTCTTGGGGGGGGGTCCAGCTTGACGGATCTCCATGTTTCGGGGACCGGCGAAGTCAATCAGCCTGTATCCATTTGGCCAAGTCTGATCGTGGAGACTGAACTTCCCGACAGTGGGGCCGAATACACCCTCCTTACCCACCCTAGTGTTAGTCGCCAAGCACAACTTTGATATCATGACGGGAGCAGCGCTCGTATGCTTCTTCCAGGTGCTCGTAGAATGCATCCTCTAATCAAAAATTATTTAACTAAGAATTATTATCAACTGGTCTTGAGCTCGTTATACTTCAAAAATATGTAAAATGAACAGACCGTAAAAAACCAACAACAAAATAAAAAAAATTTTTTAACAATCTCTCAAAAACAATAATAATATTTCATTCAATTATAAAAATATTTCAAAAACAATAATATTTTATTCAATTACATTTCCCTTATTATCTAATGTTCTAATGTTTCTCCACCATCTTGACGGTATGTCTGTACCCCTTCATGCAAAATTTCAGCGTGCAAGTCATTCACTTTCTTCAACCGCACGTACTTCCCCTTCCAATATGCCTTCCATTTGCGCGCGGGTTTGCGGTAGGCCTTGAACCCCTTGAAGAATTCCTCCCACCCCGCCTCATTCGTTGGCTGTGCCTCTTTGGGCACATCGATCGGTGGGTCGTCCCGCGCCGCTTCACCTCTTTGGCGTGCTTCGTTCGACGTGGTTGGTGTTGGCTGTACCTCTTCAGGTACATCGATTGGTGGTGCATCGCTTTCCACCACCTCGCGCATTGCGCATAGGGTGTCGGTAATTGGGGGCCCGTAGAGAAGTTGCACCCCTTGCATGATGGCCTTATTTTTTGGCCATGGCCGTGACTCAAACGGGGTTTGCCACGGCTTGATTGCTTTGGGGGAGTCGGGTGGTGGCGGCTGCTTCCTGTTTCTTCTGCCCATGTTGACGCGACGAGTGGCTACGATAGAATGAGCGGGTTAAGCTTCTTGTTTTACTTTTTAATTTAAAAGTCGCAGGATTTTAGGTCTTGTAGGTGGGCGTGCTTCGTTTTCCTACCTGTCTGGCTGCAGTGTTGTAATTTCACCGTATTTACAGAAACGTATTTGACCACTAGGTATGGCCCAGAAAATTTTGGCGCTAGCTTTTGTGCGAAACTGTTCGCTGCTGACGAGAGCGAGTGATCTCTTTTCATCACCTTTTCCCCCACGGCGGGTTTCCATTGCCGTCTGCGTAGGTCGTAGTATTTCTTTTGTGTTTTCGAGGCTTTTGTCAGGTGAGCCTTTATTTCTGCCCATAGCTCGGTTATGGGTGGGGGTACTGTTGGTGGCTCGTCTGGTACTGTCCCTTCCGTCCTTGCTTGTCGTGGGATTGTGAAGGTGTGACCGAAGTTTATTTCTGCTGCGGATGCTTGCGTTGATTCATGTTGTGCAGTGTTAATTGCGAAGGCTATCTGCGGGAGTTCGTGATCCCATAGCCGGTGGCTCTCCCGTGATCGCTGTGCTATCATAGTTTTTACTACTCGGTTTACCCTTTCCGTCGGGTTTTCATGGGGTGCGTAAGTGGCGGTGAATTTGTGTTCGATTTGGTGATCTCTTAGGTATTTAGCTAGCGCATTCCCAACGAACTGTCTTCCGTTGTCGGTAAGGAAGATTCGTGGACAGCCAAATCGGTAGATGACCCTTTCCTGGAGGGCTTTGATGACGCTGTTGGTGGTTGCTTGGCGCACCGGCACTAATTCGACCCATTTCGAGAACTTGTCCACAAGCACAAGCAGACAGGTGTTTCCTCGCTTCGAGCGCGGCAGTGGCCCAACAAAATCTGCCGTGACGATCTCCCACGGTCTGGAACATTGCATTGTGGCCATTAACCCCGCTGGGCGACGTTGCTCCACTTTGTATTCGGCGCATGTGATACACTTCCTAATGTGTACCAGCACGTCTCGGTGCATGCCCGGCCAGTAGTAGTTCTCCTGCGCTCTCTTAAGGGTTTTTCGTATTCCAAGGTGGCCAGCGGTTGGCGCCTTGTGTACTTCCCTTAAGATGTCCTCTCTTCGGTTCTCGGGGATGCATAATTTCCATTTCGGTGCTCGGGAGAGTTTGCTTGGCCCGCGGAGCTTGCCGAAGCGCTCCTTGTGGTTGGCCAGAAATTTTTCCAGTTTTTCTTCCTGTTCGGTGGTCAAATGCTCTCTGGAGTTGATTGTACAAAGCGTGGCCAGCTCTTCTGATCTTTGAGTCAACGTGGGATCCACGGCGTGGCCATCCAGCATGAGGACGATTCCTCGCTCTCGAAGGAAATCCGTGCCGAGAATCATGCGTTCTGCAAGATTTGCAATGACGGTGAGGAGCGTTTCGGTCGGTTGGCCGCCGTATTCCACCCGTACGCTTTTCAACAATTCATACTCTTTGGCGAGTTCAAGGAGCTCCTCCAGCGTGCTAAATTCCCCACGCTTTACAAAAAGGCGGTATTCTACTCGGAGGCCTTCGTAAATACGCTCCAGGTGGTCCTCCCTGCACATAGTCGGATGCTGGCGGATGAGCGTCTGTATAGCGAGGAGGTAGTCCTTGGCCTTCTCTCGAGTTTGCTGTTTACGCTGTCGAATGGCGTCCTCCAGTTGGTGGATATGCCGTTTTGGTAGGAAAAAGGTCTGGGCTTCGGTTCGAAAATCTGCCCACCGCTGGATGTGTGGCTTTCGGATGCGATACCATTGGAGCGCCTTTCCGCGTAGGAGTTCGGGGAGAGTCGGAAGCAATCGGTTCAACGGGATGCTGTAGCATTCGGCGACCTCTTCGATCCTCTCCAGAAATTCATGCAGTGAGTCTCCTTCATTTCATCATGTCTCGGGCGACGTTCTAGTGCAGGTGCAGTTGGCGAGGGTGCTTGCACATGTACTTTCGGCGGGGGCTGCATAGCGTGGCTTGATTGTGGCGATGGTTTGGCGGGCTCTCCCTATTCTTTACCGATCTCCAGCTCTAATTCCTTGAGTAAGTTCTCGCTTGACTTCCTTGTGCGTTTTTCTCGCACATACGCGCTCAGAGTGCTGCGTAGTTCGGCCACGGTGGCCCCGTCGGTGTAGATCTGGTGTCTTTTACACTCTTCGATCAACATCTCCTTTCTGAGGAGATAGATCCAATTGAGTGAATCTGTATTTAAGGCTGCGGTGCTCCCGTGTGTGTTAACTGTTGTTGTTAGTGTGTTAACTGTTGTTGTTTGTGTGTTTGATACGCCCACTCCGACAGTGTTGGTGCTTGTATTTGTTGTTTTTGCACATTCGCCTGTGGTAGTGGGTCCCTGCTCGGGCGCCATTTATGAGGGGGATTTTGTCGAAGGCTGAGGTAACACTCAGTCTATCCAGAGTCACGTAGTGGTTCCCCAAACCGCCTACTGAATAAAAATAACACGGTGGTTACGCTTTAATATCGAATGCACACACACACACGCAGCCTCGGATCTGGTGGCGAGAGCAGCTTTCCGTCACGAAAGAGTGAGATGGTAGAGCGGAGAGGAGACGGTAATCCGAGAACGGCAGCGGTAGTTGACGGTGGTAATTGGTGGGCGGGAGGTAGTAGTAGCGGAGCCGGCGGGTGGTCGGTGACGGTGGTTGGTAATTGGCTATAAATGGTAAACCGGAGTGCTCTCCAAAATGACATTTGGGATTCGGTCGTCGGTGATCAGGCTGGAACGAGACTAATGGGAGCTGATTAGAATGGGGTATTCACGCGGTCCACCCCTACCCCCATCGTCGCACACTAACGGGTAGGTGCAGTGACGGCGGGTAGGGTGGTACCGGTGTGTTGTGGCGTAGGTCGACCCACGAGTGGTAGGGGACGTGCACCAGAAGGCACAGCGACACCCGCTGTTACCCGTGTACCGGCCTATGCTCACACTACTCAGGAAGGCTATGGTTGCCTGGATCGGCGGATCCCCCCCTTTGCTCCGCCAATGGACTCGATGTTCAATAAAGCAGTGACATGTCATCCATCGGCACAGCGTGGGTTAGCCAGCGTCATGGCAATAGCCCAAATCCTCGGTAGCCGAAGGCTACCATGAGTCTAGCTTACGCGAAGTGCAATCCGCAAGCTTTAACCCTCCAAGATTGCAAAGACACACGGTGCAATGTGGCTTCGCGAACTCACCTAATGGGAGCTAGTTTATTGGGTGTTGGATTTGCCTACTTGTGCCCTAACGTTGATAAACTGACTGCGAATTACAACTATGCTGATTGGCGAAATTGGCCCGCCATTGTTGCTACTTCTGCTAGTGGAGGCGTCGCTGCCCACACTAGTGGCGTAGTTGCTATAGCGTGGGCGCCGTATATAGCATGCGCGTAGTTAAGTTGGGAGGGGGGGGGCGGAGGTCCCTCAACAGTAGCTGGAGCATTGCATAGACCGAAGGGCATAACCGTCAATTGCCAAAGCTCGTCTCCCACGCTGAAGGCTGTCTTTTCTTTATCTTCATCCTTTACCTCCACCTGCCAGTATCCGCTTTTCAAGTCAAGCGTGGAAACCTATTTCGTGTCCAGAGTATCGTCGATTTTTGCCAATAGATAGCTATCTTTCTTCGTTACGCCGTTCAACTTACGGTAATCCATACAGAACCTCATTTTTCCATCCTTGTTTTTCACTCGTACTACCCGTGAGCTCCATGGATACCTAATGGTTCGACCACGTCCCTGTCACCCATTACCTTTATAATTTCTCTAGCCACTTGGCGTTTGGCCGATGAAATACAACTAGGAGCTTCACGGTTCGACCTTGCATCACCAGTATTAATTTGATGCTTCACAACTTTGGTCCGACCTGGTTTGGAACCCTCGTTGTGAAATATGCTGGAGTACTTTACTAGAAGTTGTTTCGCCTTGTTCGATCATCAAGAACTCATAAAGTACTCTTACCGGTATACGCCCATCTTGTTTTCTCATGGCCAGGGTTTTCCTACTAATATATTCGTCCTTGATTTGTTTTCTGGCCCGACAACCCACAATTTCTTTGTTCCATAATCTCCATAAACATTTGCCCATATGATTACTCCCGACTTCGGTGAAATTTGTTAGCTTTCGTCGACGAACACTCGCTTACTTACGTATTTGTTCTCGTAACCAAAATTTAGTATCACATCCATTTTCTGGTAATACATAAAACTGTTCTGCATGTCGATCTTTATACATACCTTGGTTTATTAAGAAGTCCACACCAATTATGATTAAATCAACAATGTCTGCCACTACAATGTCTGTTACCTTTCCTAGGTCTTGTGAAACATGTCCCGAACAATAATAAAATAAAGAAAGGGTTGTTGCCCCGATCAAGCACCCTGAATTAATGCCTTTATTAAACTTATTATATTCAACTTATTTATACTAAATTATTCTAAACATTTCCTTATTTACTACAATACATATTTACTCTAATTCTTACATACTAAACATACATACTTGTACTCTCTCGAGGTCAGATGCAAAGTTTCATTAGGTTTCTGTAAGCGATTCCATAGCTCTATTTGGATTATATGTGGTCCCTTCAATGCCATGAATAATGCAGCAATCTGCCTTTCATGCCCCATTTGCTCACAGCTGCCGTCTTCTCAAACTGTAGCTTAAATACCTGAAAAGGAACAAAATCATCAAAGGGATTGGTTTTTACCTTCGGTACGCTCGTTGAAGCAGTTTCACGATTCAGTTGCAACACTTGGATACGACCTCTCAGTGCATCCACCTCAGACTCTATTTTGTTCTGTCGTTCTCCGAATATCTCCTTCATTTCACTTATTTTTGCATCCTCCATTCTTAGCTGTCATGCCATTCGTTCTTCCTGTGCTTCAATGCCCTTCTCGAAGATAACCGTGCCTCCTGTTCCTCTAGTTGCGCTGAAATTTGAGATGTCTTGTGTGTCTTCTGTTCTTCCAGCTGAGAGGTCATGTGCGTCTTTTGTTCTTCAACTGTGTTGAAATGTTTGATGACATCTGAGTCAATACAGCCAGGAACGCGTTTGTGTCCACACTTGCGGGGGAAATCGTAGACTTCTTCTTCTCTTTCATTTTTGTCGATGCTTATTCCACAATATGAAACACATAATCGTCATCGTTAATTCCTTTCGCTTCCATGGCCTCTCGCAATCGTGACTGTAGCTCTGATTTATTGCCTGTTGTATTTAATCCATGTTGTTTCAGCTAATTTTTGAGCTGCTGGATCATCCGCTCATTCAACTTTGGCATGACGTTGTTATCCTTGAAATACCTCGTGTTCTAAAGGGTCGGTGTTATGTATTGACATCTCCTCTTTGCCTCGTATTCGCAAACACTCGCGCGATGTCTCTTACTATTGCTTGCATGCATAAGCGTAGCCATCGTTATCTCTGTTGTGTTAAACTAGTGGTCGGATCGGACCACAATACAACACATAGAGCTCATACAATAGATTGCTCCGATAAACAGGTTTTGGGCTATATCTCTTGAAATTTACAAGCTAAGAACATAAAATTCTACTGGACTTAGTATACATGTAATGGGTGCAGTGAAAATCATTACGATTACACTAACACAACATCTCAGGCATGTGATTTAATCCACTTACTGAAATTTTGTATTTGCCGGTTTAAGCTAAAGAATTCGCGTGAATAGTGAAATGCATGTCTGTATAATTTAAAAGCAAGGAACACAAAATGTTGCAGCTACTGTGTGTAGTAAAAACATCAAGATGGGACCAATATATCGTATAGCCCCCATACAATATATTTCCGATAAACGGTGTTTGGGCTATGTATCTTTCAATTGATGGGGTAAGACCGTCCAATTTCGCAAACTGTGTACTCATTGTTAACCCAGCCCTATTTCGCTGCGTCTCAGAATTTATAACAGACTGAGAAAGATTTTAATTATTATATCTCCAATACCAGATAAGATATGCAACTTATTTACATTACTTATTGTAGCACTCATTCTCACCTTTCGTCCACATACTGGTCGATATTTCTGAACTGGTCGAGCTATGGATAGAAATGATATCTTGAATATTAAGGTTAACGTCTAGCAACGCAATGGGGAAAGTTCCATTCAATTCCGTTCCGCAGTTTCTAGGTGAGGCGCCCAAACATACAGACAGGCAAACAAAAATTTTAGAAACTGTTGATTTGGCTGCTATTGGCTGAATAGTGATCCCTCCTTTAAATTTTTCTTGAATATCTGCAATCTACAGACATCGACCTGTTACAATTTTATTATATGTAGAGATAAAGATCGGACACTGAAAACCGTGATGCTTTTTCATAAGAGGTATAAAGCCTGCGGCACACCTGAAGAAGCGCTCTCCTGACTTGTTTTTGATTATCTAAAAGATCTCTTTAAGCCAGAAATACGGATGGTCCAGAAAACTTCCAAAAAAACTATCTCGACTGGACTACCTTGGTACTTACCTGTTTTTGTTTATGACTTTTGTTTATTATTTAATTAAGAAGCTTACCGTTTTATTTGGCCATCATATCTTCTCATATTATTTAAAAGTGCGGGTTATTTTACAACCCTCCCATCCGCAACGAACAAGTCTAAAGAAAGAAGCTTACCACTAATAACAGTATTTTATGACCCCTCGACTAAAATGTAAAGGACAAAAAAACTGAAACTAAAAATATATTATGCAGTTATTATTATAGATTGCACGATTACAAAAGAGTTGTTTTGAATATGCACTACGTTCGATATGGTTTAATAATATATATATTTATATATATTAGTACCATGCGATATTCTTATTAACTGAGGAATGAAGAAGTAGTCGTATTCGTTCTTTGTCATTAAAAAAAAGTATTTTGCTGAAGCGGACTAGAGAGAGAGACAACCTTTACAACTAACTAATTACTTTAGTAATGAGCATATTGTTCGTGCGTTTCGTGAATTGAATTATATGTTCAAGTCTCAGAATCTAGTATGTTCCATCGCTAGCCTGCAAGGTACTCTCTACTGGAGACTTAAATAAATGTTAGCTTGATGAATAGTAATTAAGTAAAATATAATAAGATATAAAAGTTGAAATAATACAAAAGGGATGCGAATATAAAAATTGCGATTGTGGCCCCTAAGGTCTTTACCTTTTTAACGCCTCTTTTATTCTGGCAACTTCTACATCTTATAATTTACGCAGCTTTGTACAGGGATGTTATTATTATGCTGCAGGGCTCCCACCTTACGTAAATAGTTAAAAAAATAAATGAAAAAGTCGTGCCAAATTTTTAACAAGCTGCGCATACCCTTGTACACCTGCACATGTATGTCACCGTCTCTCATATTTACACCAGCAATGCCAAACTTTAAAACATGGTGAAATTCCCACACAAAAGTATACACAAATTATATAAACGGTTTTTCCCCATAATCCTATTCTTTAAAATTTTGCGACGTTATAATTATTTACGGGTAACAATCATCTTATAATTTCAGCCATACCGCTTAAAGATTTCATGAATTTTCTCTAATATCAATACCAAATTTTTCTTATAAAATATGTAGGTTACTCCCCAAAGTTACGAATTTGTAGCATAACATCAAAAAAATTGGTAAAAATAAAATCAAGTATAAAGTTCCTGTTAAAATGTAGAAAGTCAAAAATTGTTCCTAATTTTATAAAAAATTCCACTAAATGTAAAAAATTATTTGTATCTAAGTCGGACAAACACACGGACATAGATAAAAATGCTACACAGACATACCTTTTGAAAATTTTAAGCTTTCTGATAAAACACAAACACAATATATTTTAACGATTAAGCCAGCAGAGGGATTATATAAATTCAGAGAACAATTGAGTGAAAGAGATTTCAAAGAGTTAATGGAAAGTGAGAATAATGTCGCAAATAAAACAATAACAACAATAAACGCAAACGCAGAAATTTTTGAGGGAAAATAAAAATATAAGGATTTTAACATCGGACAAAGGAAATAAAACTGTGGCAATGGAAGTTGACGTGTACAACAAGAAAATGGAAGATATTTTAAAATACCTAACTACATATAGAATTCAGAGACAGGATCCAACATCACGTTTACAGAACAAAAACAACTGCTTAGTAGACAGACTTTTTAAACTGGAAGTAATTACAAAGATGGAGAGAAATATACTCACAACAACCACAGCACTGCCACCGAGAATCTATGGCCTTCCGAAGATTCATAAGGAAGGAACTCCACTAAGGCCGATTTGCTCAGCGATTGGATCGTCATCTTACGGTCTGTGTAAATATATGGCAGAAATACTGAAAAATGTAATTGCGGATTCCACATACAATATAAAAACTAGAGTTCAAGGAAAGGGTGAATAATACTTATGTATGTGACGACGAACTACTTATTTCCTTTGACGTGGTATCGCTTTTTCCGAGCATACCGATACAGCTGGCACTTGACACAATACAAGAAAAATGGGCAATAATCAAAGAACACACCATGATACCAAAACCGCTGTTTATGGAAATCATAATATTCTGCATTCAGGAAAACAAATATTTTAAGATCAACGAAAACATCTACACCCAATTAAAAGGAATGCCAATATGAGCACCCACATCCCCAATAATACCGGATAAAGTCATGGAAAAGTTATTAGAGAACACCATGGAAAAATACGATATAAAGAAAGTATACTGACGAAATACATTGACGACTTATTCGCAATAGTTGACCAAAATGAGATACAAAATACTTGACGTATATTGGAATGATTTTTCGTCATCCCTTGTCAAATTTGGCTTTGAGACAAACCGGTTTCGGCGTTGTGCCATCATCAGTGTCGATTTTCGTTCTGATCTGTTGTTGTCCTTTGTCTTGTATTTATAGTAGGTACCAGGTAACGTCAGCATGGGTGTCTGTTTGTGTACGTGTGTGCATGTGTTGGGTGTGTACATTGAGAAACGGGAATGGTTTGCATCGATCGGTTTTTGTGTGGTTGACTGAGGCAGGTAAAAGTTGGTGATTTTTGTTGATTGACCTTTTTTGTTGTTTTTGATCTTTTGCTGTTTTGTGTTTATGAGTCGGTGCGTGTGAGTTTGTTGTACCTGAGTAGTTGCTTTGTTTTTTGTAAACCACTTTTAAAGGTTCGAATAATGTGTCGGAAACAGTGTTTGTCTGTTCGTTTATTATTCTACCGTCGAATGTTTTTTGTTTGTAGATTGCCATGTTTTCGAGTACGTTTAGACGTCGGCCTTTTGCTTGTTCATGTAGGACCTTGACTGTTTTTTTGATGTTTCCTGGGGGCATTTATTCTCATACCAGAGTCCAACTTTGCGAATCTCATCAAAAAAACAGTCAAGGTCCTACATATACAAGCAAAAGGCCGACGTTTAAATGTACTCGAAAACATGGAAATCTACAAACAAAAAACATTCGACGGTATAATAATAAACGAACAGACAAACACTGTTTCCGACACATTATTCGAACCTTTAAAAGTGGTTTACAAAAAACAAAGCAACTACTCAGGTACAACAAACTCACACGCACCGACACATAAACACAAAACAGCAAAAGATCAAAAACAACAAAAAAGGTCAAACAACAAAAATCACCAACTTTTACCTGCCTCAGTCAACCACACAAAAACCGATCGATGCAAACCACCCCCGTTTCTGAATGTACACACACCACACATGCACACACGTACATAAACAGACACCCATGCTGACGTTACCTGGTACCTACTATAAATACAAGACAAGGGACAACAGATTAGAACGAAAATCGACACTGATGATAGCACAACGCCGAAACCGGTTTGTCTCAAAGCCAAATTTGGCAAGAGATGACGAAAAATCGTTCCAATATACATCAATTATTCACCCTGTCAGAAAAACAACAAAACAAAATAATACAAAATACACTTGACACATTAAACGATTATGACAAGAATATAAAATTTACTGTAGAACTAGAAAACGACGGAAAATTAGCTTATCTGGACTCCATAATAAATAGACGAGGAAATCTACTAAAACTACAGTGGTTTAAAAAGCCTACAGCATCAGGACGAATTATAAATTTTAATTCAAAACACCCACAATCCATGATTATGAATACAGCAACGGGCTGTATACGGAGGATGTTGCAGACCTCAGATGAAATATACCACAACGAAGTTAAGAAAGAAATAGTCACTATATTAAGAAACAATGATTTTCCGAAACAAACAGTACATAATTTATTAAGAAGAGCTGAATTTCCAAAGAACCTCCATAAAACAGAAAAACCATTTATCTTTAAGTCGATGGCTTAAGTACCACATCTTTCAGAGCGCCTAGTAAAATCGGACTGCTATAATAAAGAAAACACAAAAATAGCACATAAACATACCAACACATTAAGAAACCTTTTTAATAGAACAAAGTCAAAAGTACCAGATATGGGTAAAAGTAATGTCGTGTACAAAATTTCCTGTAACGGCAATAGTGAGGAGAAGTGTAATAGTATATATGTAGGCACAACAAAGTCCAAGCTAAAAACAAGAATATCACAACATAAATCTGATTTTAAACAATTACATCAAGTAAATAATAAAAAAACAGCACTCATGACACACTGTGCAGTTAGCGGCCACTCACCGAACTTCGACGAAACAAAAATTCTGCAACAAGAACAACACTATAACAAACGCATCATATTATAAATGTTACACATCATCAACGTACCGACAAACATACAACTCAACTTTAAGAGTGACACGGACAACTGCGCACATATATAAAAAACATTTACTCACGAAAAGACAGTTTTATACTCCACGTCGCACAGGGCAGACGTGTTAATAAACGTAAGAAACTATTTATGTTTATGTTGAATGATCAATTTTGTTAACTGTTTATGTTTTTAATAGTTTGTGTAACCCTGAAGACGGTTGCCGTTTAGCAATCGAAATATATTGGTTTCTTGAAAAAAGAGCAACAACGTTTTAATCAAAAAAAACGGACCTCGAGCCAGAAAAACTTGCAAATTAATTAAAAGAACTTTATCAAAGAAGTTAAGAGATATGTAAAATTTTAAGCACTTACCTGTACAGCTCATTATCTGTCGAAATTAAAATAGCATGCATTTGAGTAATTATATCTGATGTTACTAGTAAAGTTGTGGTATCATTACGAATTTCTTGATGTGACTTTTTGTTCTCGGTTAAGTCCAAAGATTTTACTTCTGGTGTCTTAGAAATATAAGCTCCTTTGTGATAACTCATATCTACAGTTGTTGGCGAAAATATATAATTTTAACACTTATACATACATCAGAATCAAACGTGTTATTATGTACTCACTATCAGAACTGAGGACGTCTTCTGAATTTTCTTCTGGGATTGGTCGTTCAGCTGACCTGAATATGAAAAACCAATAAATACAAAAATAAATTTATGTATCTTAGTCCTACTAAAACTAAATAACGATTTAACCGGTTTAAAAATGTAGCCTTTGTTTTGTGCGGTCTAACCCAGGGATGGTTTAAAAGAAAATTTGTGTTTAGAAAAGATTCGGTAATGTCACTTTAACTAACAAAAATACTAACTTATAACATTCAGTTAATTTTGCCGGTTAAGAGGTTCACATATCAAAGAAGTATGTCTTCGTGTAAGATTGATGCATCTGGGAAAGATTTCAATAATCTTTTGGACAGCTCAAGTCAAAAAACTGAGCACAAAATCCGTGAATATCTTTTATCAAAATGTCAGAGGTTTAAATACCAAATTAACTGATCTCTTTTTGAAATATTTTTATTGTAAATATAACATAATTGATTTAACCGAAACTTCAGAGTTTTTATGTAACGAATATCAAGTATATAGAAATGATCGCTTGAACAGAGTAGGAGGTAGTGTTCTACTTGCCGTTCAATCCTCCGTCCCTTCAGAAGAGGTTAATATACCTAACATCGCTTTTATTGATTTCAAATGAATCCGCGTTCAGCTAGAGAACTTCTCTATGTACTTATATGTTTGCTACATCCCTCCAGCATCAGATTGTTCAGTCTACATGCAGCATGTCTCTCTGCTCAAAACTGTTAACTTTTTGACTAAAGTTTCAGATTCAATTATTGTTTTGGGTGCTTTTAACCTACCTCATATATCGTGAAACATATCTGATGGAAGCATTCTTCCAAATCCGTCCAAACTGGGGTACAATGACTTTTTAGATGGAATCTCCGATCTTTGCCTTAATCAAATAAATGTTACTGCTAACAAGTTTGGAAAGTCTTAGATTTAGTGTATGTTGATGATATAAACCAATTTTCTGTAAATCGTTGTGATCCGTTGGTTTTACCAGAAGACCTTTACCACCCTCTATGGAAATAGTCTACGAAACCATAAGCAATAGCCAAGGTACTCAATGCTACTCATGTAGTAGCTTTGATTTTAACTTTTCCAAAGCAAACTACAAGAAATTAAATAAAGAACTGTCTAAATTAACTTGGCCTGAATTTGGTTGATATATCGATCTAAACGTCTCACATTTCAATCAAACTATTTACTGCCTATTTGAGAAGTTTATTCCTTAACGTAAATTAACTTATGATCATCCTACGCAAGATTGGTTTACTAAAGAGCTTAAGGCTCTGAAAAATAGAAAAACGCGATCATTTAATTTACATAAGAAATCCGGATTAAATAAACATTACTTACTGTATTCCATTCTACGTCAGAAGTACATCGATTTAAATAAAATGTGCTATAAAGCTTATATCTCTAAAACCAAAAGGGACACTATTCTCAATCCAACGTCATTTTATGGTTTCGTTAATTCTAAACGTAAAGTATCAGGGTTTCCTTCAGCCATGAAATATCAAGACATTATATCTAGCGATAATCAATATATCGCAAATTTTTTTGCTCAATTTTTCACTTCTAACTATTCTGCTGTCACCAATTCAAACTTTCAAAACTATCCTCGTAAGCTACACGGGACAAGTTCAATTAATTCACCAATTATATGAGCCAAAGATGTTCTAATTTACCTTAAAACCTTAAGAGAATCTTTTAAATATGGTCCTGATAGGATTCCTACATGTTTCTTGAAAAAGTGTGCGATCCATATTTACCAACCCCTTACCAATTTGTTCAATCTATCACTAAAGTGTGGTGTTTTTCCAACTGCGTGGAAAGAATCGTTTCTTCTACCGCTGCATAAAAGCGGGAGTATGTCCTCTATAGAGAACTATCGTGGCATAGCAAAGCTTTCCGCCATTCCAAAATTGTTTGAAGCTATTGTTACAAATCAACTTACGGGTCCGATCTCTACTTTCATAGCTGACTGCCAACACGGGTTCAGGAAAGTCCACAGTTACGAATTTACTTGAGTTTACCAGTCATGTCTCAAATGGCTTTAGAAAAAATCTGCACACCGACGCACAGTGGGCCGAGCGTGCTCAAAATTCGATTTTTGAAAAATTGAGTTGTGAAAAAAATAAAAACGCAGTCATGTTCTCCATAAAATTCTGCACCTTCCACCATATTCAGCTTCCTAACTGTTTTTTTCTCCGAGATATACATGCGAAAAGTTTAGAAATTTTCCCAAAAAAAAAATTTTGTTTTAACTGAGAAATTTTAGTGTGTATTTCAAATTAATGGTGCAAGAGAAGGATTTCAAAATACATTATTTTGCTCTTACGGTTACGTTAGGAGAAGTTCGAGTAATTGCTTAGTGGTTATTTTTTGGAACTACGACTTTTAAGAAATTAGTTTTTAGCATAAAAAAAACATACCTCTATTTTTTTCAATATTTATTTTCAAAATTACTTTTTTCAAATTCGCGCAAAATGTTTTTAAATCTAAAAATGCAGCACTGAAATATGGTCCTTCGTTATAATGAATCCGAGTTCAGAAGTGAAAACAACGTGCGCATTTTTAAAAAATTTTGTTGAAAAATTTTATTCCGAGTTTAGTAAAAAAAAAAACAATTATATGTGGATGAATTTAATTCTGTTTTGTCTTAAACTAAAATTATCCTTTAATTTATGCTTGATTATATTTAAAAAAGTGGACCAGGTTGTTGTAAGGTTATTTTTTTATAGTTTTCGCTTGTAGATTGTACTGTAATATACAGAAATGTACTGTATGTTTATATAAATTTATTTTAAGTAAGCCACCGGCTACATATATGCCTTATAGAAGAAAACTTTTATAAAATGATTTTATAACGTTATTTATACTACGTTGATTGTTTCTACGTAAATCAATTCAACTAATTGTGTTTTAAGTGGAACAAAGGTGATGGCAGCTTCTAAGTCTTCAAGCACCATTAAGGCGGTTGTTAATGGTGGGTATAAAAGAATGCAATATATTTAGCCTACCCCAGTTATTTAGAATTTTTTGCAATCATTTTTCAAACAAAAACTTGCTTTGAAAAGAAGAGTTATGTGTGAAGTAATATTTGAAAGTAAGAAAACAAAACTTTCCGAGAGGTTTGATGACTTGAACCAGTTTTTAGCTGCTAAAACATCGGCTAGCAAGATTAAACAGAACTTGGCGCTCAGGAATTTCAAAAACCAATTCACCAAAAAGTGGGTTTCATGCAACAGGCATGTGTCCAGATTTTGTGAACAAGAGACCAAGTGGATAAATGGAAATATCCAACTTTCCATTAGATCAAATAGTAGTTCAAATGTGGGTGGACCAAATATAAACTTCAATGAGAGTAGCCATCAATCAAAACGTCGGAAGACATCTAATGTAGCTTACTTTCTCTATCTTGTTATATGCCTATAAGCATGACATAAAATTTGTTTAGATGCGATCAAAGTACTCATCAGATGAACTCACATACGCTGCCCAAATGAAACTGAGAGCTTCTGGAAGTGCACCTCTTGCTGAGAAGATAAAAGAGATATTTGAGGACAAAAATAATGAAGATAGAATCAACTTCGTAAATGTAAAGAAGGTAACGCCATCTGATGCTTTATCTCTACTTATAGAGTCAAAGCTTTCCAGAAAGCATTACAATAATATTAGAAAACTTGCTACAAAAGTGTTTCCTTCGTACAAATTAATTCAAAAGGAGAAAAAAAATGTTACCCTCAAAATGTAAAAGTTTCGGACAGAGAAGCTAGAGTACCTGTTCAGGAATTATTAGATCACACTTCCTCGCGTTTAATTGAAGCTCAAAAAGATGTGCTAACTAATGTTTCGACATCTACGGTAGTGTTGTATTCAAAATGGGGTTTTGATGGTAGTATAGTGGTCACACTCAGTATATGCAAAAGTTTTTGGATGATAAAGCTGATGATAAATATATATTTTTAACTGCATTAGTTCCATTACGATTGGTTGATAAAAATAACCAAAATGTTCTTTGGCAAAATCCGAGAACTTCGTCCGCGAGGTTTTGTAGGCCTATTAAGCTTCAGTATAAAAGAGAATCGGATGAACTTGTAAAAAATGAAAAAAAGTATTGATTTAGAAATAAGTAATTTACAAGCAAGCAATTGTTGATGAACGCATTTATTCTATAGAACATAAGCTTATGCTTACAATGATAGATGGAAAAATTTGCAATTCCCTGTCTGATACCAAATCAGCCCTAGTATGCTATTTATGCGGAGCGAGTAGCAAGGAATTTAATGGCATCGAAAAGGTTATGGATATAAGCTTTCAGTAAAGTCGTGGAGAGTAAACCAAGAAAACAAGAAGATAGTGGATGAAAATAAGCACAGGATTCAAGCTGATTTCTTTAAAAAATTGTCCTTAATTATTGATAAACCTAAGCCCGGCTTTGGAAATACAAATAATGGTAATGTAGCACGATTTTTTTCCAAAATTATGAGAAAAGCTCCGAAATACTTTGCGTTGACCAAAATTTAATAAAAAGACTTTATATATTACTACAAACCATAAGTTCTGGATTCAAAATTAACGTGAACAAATTTAATTCCTTTTGTTTAGAAACAGCACAGATATACACAAAATTGTACGCATGGTATCCTATGTCCACTACATCACATAAAGTTTTGATACATGGTGGTGAAATAATTAAAGAAGCCTTACTTCCCATTGGACAGTTGAGCGAAGAAGCGTTAGAATGTTCCAACAAGGACTTTAAAAATTTTAGGGAGAACTATGGCAGAAAAAAAAGTCGCGCTGACAATTTACATGACGTTTTTGATAGGTTAGTAGTTTCGTCAGATCCCCTAATTACTTGCTCTCGCTCCTTGCCAATGGTTACAAATCAGGACATTTTTTTGCCTGGTGCATTGGAGTTAATGGAGCCTGAAGTCACAGGACATCAATGCGACATCGGGTCTGACGGCGATGAGTAAGGTTTACATTTCTAACCTAACATGTTGCATCATAATTTGATTCTCTCTGTTTAGCCAATATTTTCCAAAAGAAATGTTTTTCTTGCGTTAGGGGTATTCACGTTTTAGTGCTGATCAGGGATTCCAAATTAAGTGCTTACCGATTATTATAAAATTTAATATACACTGGCTCCCAGCTTATTTCGTGCAATACGATTTTCCTGTTACTTAAAACGTAAATCATTAAGTAATTAAGTTAACTTAGTTCTTAGCATAAACAATTGAGTTTAAAATAAATTGAAAAAAGCCTCTAATAAGTTAATATGTGGTTAATGTGTAGGGTACTGCACGTTCACTATTTTTGTGGGTACATATATAGCAATCCTGAATCAAAAAGTTTTGATTTGAGAGTTTAAAAAAACAGGTAAAAATTGGGTTAATTTATGGCTATTAATTTATGGCTATTAATTTCAAAACATTTGTTTCACAACAAAAAAAAAGAACACAGGTCGTCAATGGGTTAATCCGTGACCGTTTATGGGTTAAGATACTACAGATTAACTGTGGTAGTGTTGATAAAGCCATTCAGATGAAAAAAAATTGGTTTAAAAACTAAAAAAAAATTGGTCGCCAATGGGTTAATCCGTGACTGTTTGTGGGTTAAGATACTACAGATTAACTGTGTCAGTGTTGATAAAGCCATTCCGATGGAAAAAAATTGGTTTGAAAACTAAACAAAAAAAAAATTGGTCGCCAATGGTGTTAATTCGTGACCATTTATGGGTTAAGATACTACAGATTAGCTGTGTTACTGTTGATAAAGCCATTCCGATGGAAAAAACTAGTTTAAAAACTAAAAAAAAAAAATTGGTCGCCAATGGGTTAATCCGTGACCGTTTATCGGTTAAGATACTATAGATTAACTGTGGTAGTGTTGGTAAAGCCATTCCGCAGCACCCCCATATACTCGTATATAGGTGACCCCACTGTGCGACGTTATTTATACGGATTTCAGCAAAGCTTTGGCCAAAGTGCGTCACTCAATACTT
This sequence comes from Merzomyia westermanni, assembly GCA_949987695.1. Taxonomy (NCBI): domain Eukaryota; kingdom Metazoa; phylum Arthropoda; class Insecta; order Diptera; family Tephritidae; genus Merzomyia; species Merzomyia westermanni. The sequence goes on from OX465289.1 coordinate 113,564,046, forward strand.
ATTCATAAACTCGATCAGTTGGGCTTCCAGCCGGGTCTCAATCGCTGGATCTCTTCTTACCTTAGTAACAGGACACAAAGAGTAATGTTTCTGTTCTTGTTGCTTATAAATGATATCTCTACAATAATAAAATTTTCAAAAATGTTAATGTATCCCGACGACGTAAAGCTTTTCATGTCATTCGCGTCATTTGAAGATAGAAATAAGCTACAATCAGATCTAGATGCACTAGTTACTTGGTGCGATTTAAATTATATGTCACTTAACCTTAAAAAATGTAAACACATGGGTTTTTCGCGTGTAATTTCTCAGCCGGCTTCCTATACAATTAAAAATTATAGTCTTGAGCAAGTGTATGATTTTGTTGACCTGGGGGTTACTATGGACTATAAACTCAGTTTTACTCAAAGTAAAGTAAAAACACATGGGTTTTTCGCGTGGAATTTCTCAGCCGGCTTGCTATACAATTAAAAATTATAGCCTAGAGCAAGTGTATGATTTTGTTGACCTGGGGGTTACTCTGGACTATAAACTCAGTTTCAACCGCCATATTAACACAACAGTCAATAAGGCTACAGGTGTCCTAGCATTCGTTAAACGATGGTCTAAAGAATTTAGCGACCCTTATGTAACTAAAGCTCTCCTTACTACATTAGTCAGACCGATACTTGAATACTGTTCTATAATTTGGAACCCGCGTTACCAGGTTCATGTAGATCGCCTGGAATCAGTTCAAAAACAATTTTTAATATTTGCTTGAAACTCATTAATCTGCACACACTTTCTAGTCGGCGGGAAATGCTTGGAATTGTTTTTATGATTAAATTGCTAAATGGTTCACTCTCCAGCCCATTTCTTCTGAGTGAAGTGAACTTCAATGTACCTTCTCATCCTTCAAGGCATTTTAAACCTCTGGTCTTAAAACAGTGCCGAACCAATTTTCAGTTAAATGAGCCTTTTCCCTGTTTGTGTCAAGATTATAACTCTCTTTCTGGTAGATTTGATACTTCAGACTCGCTTTTCAGAATAAAAAAATCAATTCTTTCTATCCTAAATACATAGCTATTAATTGTTTTTTATTCTTTGAGTTCTATATTAACTTCTAACAATAATTTTATTCTGTTAACTAATTATTTCTTAATGTATAATATATCTTATATCTACTTCACTTAGCTGATGAGGTTTTCTCTGTAGCTGAGCAGTTTTAGATCTCGAAGAGTAACAAACCAAAGCCTTTCAACGGCTCGGCACGAATGAATAATCCGCGCGTTATGCGGATGCGCCCCTCGCGCCGGTCGGGCGGAATATGGTGGGTAATCCGTTTGGGAATTATTATTATTATAATGTGACCAATATATCAAAAAAAAGGTGTTGATAGAGTGAGCGGTATTAATGTTAATTTATATGTGGGCGGTGCCACGCCCATTTCCCAAAATTGAAAACAAATTATTAATAAGATCATCAGGTCAATGTAACTACCAAGTTCTAGCACTTTATCTGCATCAGTGAAGGAGATATGGCATGTTCTGTTTTCCTACCTCCCTCTTAGAAAGCTTTAGTACAAAAGTGGGCGTGGCCGTCCACTCTACATGTCTATAGTAAACCTAGAAGCAAGTTTTGTATTTCTATCTTACACGTTTATGAAGTTATTAACAGTCGAATTTGACAATTGCTTTACCCATAAGTGAGCTGTGCTACTCCCACTTTTCAAAATTTTGCGAAGATCGTATAAAGAATGAAAAAATTGATGTAACTGTCAAGTTATATCATTCTACCTGTATCAATCAATGAGATATGGGCAGTTCAGTATTCCTACCTCCTTTTCAGATAGCTTTTATGAAAAAGCGGGCATGCTCGAACAGCGATTTCGCTTATTTTCTAGGGGTGTATGTACGATAACCTTTGTATAATTCCTACGAAATTTCATTACTCTAGCATAAACGGTTCTGTAGTTATTAACAGTCGAAGTGTGAAAATTTGTTTACTCATATGTGGGCGGTGCCACACCAATTTTCCAAAAGTTTGGTAAAATCGCCAATAGGACGACAAAAATTTCTAACGCTTTTCAAAATTTTCGGGCGTGCTTATGGTTCGATTTCGATCATTTTGAATAGCAACCTACCATGGCAAGAAGGCAACTTATGTGCCAAATTTCATTTAAATATCTAAATTTTTACTCAAGTTATCGTGTCCACGGACGGACGAAATTTGATATATGGAACTCTATATCTATCTTCATTATTTTGTACCGTTACAAACCACAGTTATATGGACAAAATTATAATACCCTGTGTACTAGTACACGCTGGGTATAAAAATGTGAAGTTTTTGTTCGACAAAGTTACACAATACCAAATTGCTCTCTCTGAAATGTCAAAACAATTGTGTGTGTGTGTTTGCATTTGAGTTTGTTAAGATAGCCCTGCAAAATCATCACAAACAGGTCCGTAAATTCATGTTTTCTGGAAATAACTCTGATAAAACAATCAATCTAATCAAGCAAAGCAACTTTAAGTAAATTTTTAAAAAGCTGGCTGAAAGGAACACTACCCTGAAAGAAACACTACCTGCAAAAAATACGATTAGTGTAGGATGAATCCAGGATGGGTCGCAAAGGAGCATTTGACCAATGCCACCCTGCAAAAATTGAGATATGTCTAGGATGAATCCGGGATGAGTCGCGACTAACATTGAACCATATAACCCGATATGTGTACGGCTTAAAGAAGTTCAATCATATTTCAAAATGGCGAACGAGTTTACTTGGTTCCGAAATCCAAAACTACCTTAGGGCAAGAACCTGTATTTTTCTTTATCGGCTAATCACAAGTAAGACGCTTTACTATCTTTATGAGAAGTTGATATTCCCAAGATATGAGCGCTCAAAAGATTTAAGTTTGCCTACATTCAACTTTATAACATCGACTAGGCTATTTTTCATCAATGCTATAAGAGTCTGGAATTCTATTCCCTCTTTAACTAGGAGCTCATTGAATAAAAGTAACATCAAACAAGTTCTTCATTCCTTTTTTCAATTAACTTAAGTGACCGTCAACGGTAAATTAGTTTAGTTTATTAAGATTATTTAAGATATATTACTGCTTAAAATTATATATAATAATTGTGTGTTGTTCTTGTTGTTTTTTCACGGCTTATAACATCTAAGATAACTGATATCTTTTGTTGTGTTGATCTTCCGACAGGGTAGTAAGCTGATTTTTGTTGGAACGATTTTCCGTCATCCCTTGTCAAGTTTGGTTTTGTGACAAACCGGTTTCGGCGTTCTGCCATTTTCACGAGAACGAAACTAGGCATTGAAAATGGCAGAACGCCGAAACCGGTTTGTCACAAAACCAAACTTGACAAGGGATGACGGAAAATCGTTCCAACAAAAATCATCTAAGATAACCTTATTATTTCTGTAATTATTATGTAAATAATGACATACTTGTGCTAAAAAAGAAGAAAATTCTTAGATGTATATTGGAAAAGAGATTTTTCGTCATCCCTTGTCAATTTTTGTTTTGTTACAAACCGGTTTCGGCGATCCGCCATCTTCAGTGTATGTTTTCGTTCGAAAATCAAATCAACTCAAGAAGATTCTTATTGCACTAATGCTTATACTTTTTATAATAATAATACTAATAATGCTACTTTTGGTCTCTTTGTGCGTATTGAAATTATCCCTTTTGTTTGAGCATGTCCTATGAAGAGAGTAATTGGTATCTTTTATGCCTGATAGGATAGTGTCGGAGAGGGTAGTGTTCCTCTACGGGTACGATCGGACAAGTTTACTTTCAACAGCTATAAGTAGCCTACAGAAATTAAAATCGAATTATCCCAACTATGCCTATAACGGAATAGCTGAGATCAATTATAGCCCACTGTAGACGAAAGGTATTGATCGCGGATAATTTTCTTTAGAGATGTTCAGTCGCACGATTTTTTGCAGGGATCAATGATATGAAAACTGCCCTGCGCAAAGGAGCATGCGACCAATTCCAGTTTTGATCTCCTTGTATGGGTTGAAGTAATCACTTTTGTTTGAGCATGTCCTATGAAAAGACTAGTTGGTCCCTTTCATGCCCAAAAGGAGAGTGTCGGACAGATTCCCTTCAGGTTTCATATCATTTTATCCCTGAAAAAAATCGTGCGACTGACCGTAGGGGAGCGAAGGGAATCTGTCCGACAATAAAATACTATACAACACTGCACTGCAATGCATAAAATATTTTTTTTTTTAATTTAACTAAAAAAAAATCTCTAAGTATACCTATATGGCCAGAAAATGGATCCGTCCAATCGTTCCAGTAGGGGATTAAAGTGGATCTGTCCGACAGTAACCGTAGGGGACGAAAAGGGTTCTGTCCGACAGTACCCTTATGGGAACAAAGGGAATCGGTCCTTCATATGACATGCTCAAACAAAAGAGATCACTCAAACATATCCCTGCAAAAAACGCGATTAGTCTAGTATGAATCCGGGATGAGTCGCAAAGGAGCATGCGACCAATTCCAGTTTTGATCTCTTTGTATGGGTTGAAGTTATCACTTTTGTTTGAGCATGTCCTATGAAAAGACTAGTTGGTCCCTTTCATGCCCAAAGGGATAGTGTCGGACAAATTCCCTTCGCTCCCCTACGGTCAGTCAAACGACGGCAGTTTTCATATCATTTTATTAATATCCATAGTGTTTTTGAATTTTAATAGAGAAATTATGAGAAATTTGCCTAAAATGAACTTTTAACTACTATATTATAATTTCAAAAAAATTTTTTATGGAACATTTTTTTTTCTTTGCAGCTAAAATAAGTTCAGAGTAATTGTTGCCTTTAGGAGACAACTGCTAAAACACGTCCGAAATGATCGGGAAAGGTATCAAATATATGACAGCGGTAACAATAATCCGGAAGCGGATTTTTGAGTTTTTGTTTCAGTGAGGAGATATTTGCAGCGAAAGTTGAAAATTTTCTGTTATTTTCATGTGATTGTTGTAATCACAGATTAGGGTGTACCGAAAAGTGCAAAAGTGTGTTCTGCGCATAAATATTGTGGACCGCGTAGCCGGTGTTGGACCGGCTAAGGGTTATTTTTTTTACGCGCGGCCAAAGGCCGCCTATGCAGATTAACAATGTTATTTGATGATAGAAAAGCCATACGGGATAGAGCTATCAAAAAAATTTTATACTATCGAGAAAAAATACTTGATCCAACTAAACTCAGAGTGTACAAAAAATATAATATCAATTTTAATGCTTCAGATTATACTGATATGATTGATCTGAATGACGATAATTTACTATCTGAACCGGCATTCACAAGAAATATTCCATACGATCACTCGGTACAATTCTTAGATTACGATGAGCCAACACTAGATGATCCTAATATCCCAATGCATATACAAGGAACGGAAAGATGTGTACAGTCGTTAACATCTGTTTCCAAACGTGTTATAGAAAAAAACGTGAAGGTGTTATGGCTGTTACAGCAGAAAGTCATGAAAAAGAACCACGAAAGTCATGAAAAGAACCATATAAATTGTGTTTTTTTGCTTATTACTTGAAAATATAGGTTTTTTTTGAAACTTTTTTTCCACTTAAAAAATTCGAAAAAAGAAAACCTGTCTGAATGAAAGTTGTTGGAAATGTTCTCAACTTATTTCAGCTGTAAAGAAAAAAAAATTCCATAAGAAATTTGTTAAAAATGATAATATAGTAGTTAAAAGTTTATTTTAGGCTAATTTCTCATAATTTAAGCCTGATATCTCTACTAAAATTCAAAAACACTATAGATATTAATACAGATTCTGAAATGTACGTAAAATACCTTTAAACTAAGCCCGATATGATATTTTTTCTATAATTATATCAGAAGCTATGAAGATTTTTTAGCCAAACCCTACATTCATATGGCAAAATATCTATTTTGCAAAATTGGGGGACTCGAAATCGGACTTAGAGCAATGGTGTATTTAGCAATTTTTCTTAGAATCGTCTGTAGGTTACGTTTTAGCTATACTCCTGATGAAAAAAATCCATCCATACAATTTGACCCGCTCTAAAGCATATATATTTGTAAAATTCAATATTTCAATATATTTCATGTATTTATATAATAATAAAAATGTATGATTAAATTCTAGGAACTAGATAAACATTTTTGGAGGTCCCAAAGACCTAGGATTTGGGGTCTTCACATTCCCCCTTTACTACTGCGGAGTGTGACTGTTACCGCGCCGCCTCTGTTGATTCTCACTCGGAATACTTTGTCCGCTGCATGCACCTGGAACGTTCTTCGCTGTTGGGTATTTTGGTGGCCTCGTAGCGCGTCTGCTACTTTGTTAGGTAAGGGTTCGACCCCGCTGAAGTTCCGGCATGTCGTCGCAGCACAGTGTAACTATTGTCATTTTTAGGATGCCAAAATTAATAACAGCCAAACCAATGGAGCAATTTTTTTGAAATTTTGCAGTATCGTTGCAGATATCTAAATCTGGTTTGAGATTCATCTGATTTCAAGGATAGGTGGTCTGTAATTACCGTAAACTGATATCCTACCAATCTCATCTTCCGAATGGCCCATACGATAGCCAAACATTCCTTTTCCGTAGGTGAGTTCCGCCTTATTAAGTTGCCGGCTAGCATATGCAAGTACTCGTCCTTCGCCATCTAGTTCTTGCGTGAGCACTGCCCCTAGTCCAAAATCGCTTGCATCTGTTTGCAACGTGAACCTTTGTGTAAAATCTGGGCATGCTAAGACTGGTGCTTCCGTAAGCGACCGTTTTACCTCCTCGAATGCCTCCTGTTGCACTTCGGACCACTTCCACCTATTGCCTTTCTTTAACATCGTTGTAAGGGAGTGCGCAATGTTGAAAAAGTCTGGCACGAACCGTCGGTACCAAGATGCTACGCCTAAAAATCTTCTCAACTCTCGTACGTTCGTGGGTACTTTTAGCTCTTTTATCGCTGAAATTTTGTAGGGGTCAATATGTATCCCTTCTTCACTTACCACATGGTCGAGGTATTGCAGCCGTTTCTTGAAGAATTCGCATTTTTCCTGGTTTATTCTGAGATTGGCTCGCCTTAGTCGGCCAAACACTTCGGTGAGGTGCTTGATGTGCTCTTCCAGCGTAGAACTCGTAACAATTATGTCGTCTAAATAGGCGAATGCGGGTGGTTCAAGTTGCGGACCGATGACGTGATCTCACGCTCTTTGAAAATCGCTGGTGCGAAATGCAGACCGAATGGCACAACTTACCACTAAAATAATCCTCGTCCTGGCACGGTAAATGCTGTATACTGTTTGCTCGCCTCGTCCATAGGAATTTGCCAATATCCGTTCTTCAAGTCTAAACTGCTTATAAACCTTGCGTTTCTCAATCGGTCTAGGCTACGTTGTATACGAGGGAGATGATATGCGTCGGGGACTGATCGTGCGTTCAGCTGACGATAGTCGACACATAGTCTCAAATTACCGTTCTTCTTCCTTACTAAAACGATCGGTGCGCTGTGAGGACTCCATGATGGTTCTATACAGTTCTCTTCTAATTTTTGTAAATTATTATTGGCCTTCAATTATTAAAATTTGTAAAAAGTGTTTGTTGAGCTCAAGGCCTTTTTCAAATTGAAATACAATATTAAACATTTTTCCTTTGTCGATATCTCGATCTCAATCTGAGATCATCATCAGGAACTGTGGACGAAAACAACAATTTGATAGAAATGCACAAATTCACCCTATACATAATACTACTTACATAATTGAGCATGTTTTACCGACTAACGCGATAAGCGAAACAATAATAGGTATAAGACAAAGAAATCAAAATATAAGCAATTTAAAACACCGTACGAATAAACAAAAATATGTAAAAACAACAATACATGAAGTGACAAACAAAAAGGCATACTCGTTCCTATGAGCATACCTATGTACATTAGAGCGGGTTAAATTTTTTGACCATCAGGAGTATAGCAAAAACGTAATCTACGGATGATTCTAAGAAAAATTGCCCAAGAAACCATAGCTCTAAAACCGATTTCGAGCCCCCGACTTTAGCAAAATAGATATTTTGCCATATGAATGTAGGGTTTGGCCAAAAAATCTTCATAGCTTCTGATAGAATTATAGGAAAAATATCATATTGAGCTTATTTTAAAGGTATTTTACGTACATTTCAGAATCTGTATTAATATCTATCGTTTTTTTGAATTTTAGTAGATAAATCAGGCTTAAATTATGAGAAATTAGCCTAAAATGAACTTTCAACACATTTCTTATGGAACATTTTTTTTCTTCACAGCTTTTTGTATTTAAATTTTAAATGGATGAACCATATCCTTCTACATAATCTGAATTCACTTTGTCATATATGTCGGATCTGAAATTAAGTTTAGAGTGTTGGAAAATACTTTGAGGAAGTGGCGCACTGTCTCATAAAACACTTGGTGTAAATCTTACATACTAACAATTAGTAGGCGATGCGAGCGGTATAGAAAATATTTGAGGAGGTAAAAAAGAGTAAGTGTGAAAAGGAAGTTTGTTGAAGGTGCGTGCGCGTCAATTCGTCGGAAACTTACATACAAAACACTTGGAACAGATATGGAAACAGGTGAAGCACAAATTGCAAATGAAGCAGTTGCAGAAGTATCTGTTACAATGAAACGAGAACATTATACTCAACGATACGATGCTATACATTTTGCTATGATGTGTGACATATTCGGTGTTTCAGATAGAGTTGCTTCATGTTTAGCAACAGCCCTTTTCGAAGATATAACTTTTCGAGATGTTCATGGTGAACTTGTCATAATGGATAAATCTAAAGTTGCAAGAGAAAAAGTTAAAGCTAGAGATGAAGTGCTTCGTAAACGACAAATAGATTCCACGATAAATGATTCATTACCTAGAGAAAAAATTAACGAGAAGTTTCATACAAATTTGGTAAAAGAACCCATTTAGTTGTTCTAAAAGAGCCTAATGCTGAATTACTTGGATATGTTACTGCAGAACCAGCTAATACTGTAATAGAAAATGGTGTTATAAGACTTTTTGAAAAGCATTTAAATAGACCACTGCACTGGTTTATATGTTTGCTTCATTTCAATTATTTACCATTTGGTCATTTATTCAGAGCATTAGATAAAGCAGTCACGAGGGGACCAAGAGCAGCAAGTGGAAAAATATACAAAGACATTCAAGACTGTGAAAATTTCCGGTATGCGATTGTCAAAATTATTTTATAATATCTTTTCAATCAAATTAAAATAGAAAAATTTTAAGTATTCATGAAACGAGCTCAAGGCCAAGAATAATAATTTTTCACTTTTTGAGTTTTTATGAAAATTATTATTGTTTTTTTTTTATTTTTTAATAATCATTTTTAATTAATTATTAAAAGTTTTTTTTATTGAATAGAGTAGGAAAAATGTTTAGAGACAACTGCCATAGCTTTTCTTAGGTGACATCAAAAACCAGCGTATTGTTAGCTTAATGGTTAGCAATGCGTGCCAATATTTCTCTGATGAGTGAAGTCTAGCAGCTTCCGAAATGGATCTATAAGAAAAGCTATGGCAGTTGTCTCTAAACATTTTTCCTACTCTATTCAATAAAAAACTTTTAATAATTAATTAAAAATGATTATTAAAAAAAAAAAAAAAACAATAATAATTTTCATAAAAACTCAAAAAGTGAAAAATTATTATTCTTGGCCTTGAGCTCGTTTCATGAATACTTGAAAATATACAGGCCGTAAATCAACAAATATTGTTGCTATAAAAAAGCAATAATAAAAACCGAGAGCACACGGTAAGGCAGTTCTGCTGATAAAACTGATCTGTCAAAAAATCCATCATGATCACACTACTAACTGCCAGATGGCGGGGTTTGTTCATGCATATGGTAAAGAAGAATAGAACTAGGAGTTTAGGTGACATCAAAAACCAGCGTATTGTTAGCTTAATGGTTAGCAATGCGTGCAGAAATTTCTCTGATGAGTGAAGTCTAGCAGCTTCCGAAATGGATCTATAAGAAAAGCTATGGCAGTTGTCTCTAAACATTTTTCCTACTCTATTCAATAAAAAAACTTTTAATAATTAATTAAAAATGATTATTAAAAAATAAAAAAAAACAATAATAATTTTCATAAAAACTCAAAGAGTGAAAAATTATTATTCTTGGCCTTGAGCTCGTTTCATGAATACTTGAAAATATACAGGCCGTAAATCAACAAATATTATTGGTATAAAAAAGCAATAATAAAAACCGAGAGCACACGGTAAGGCAGTTCTGCTGATAAAACAGATCTGTCAAAAAATCCATCATGATCACACTACTAACTGCCAGATGGCGGGGTTTGTTCATGCATATGGTAAAGAAGAATAGAACTAGGAGTTTAGGTGACATCAAAATCCAGCGTATTGTTAGCTTAATGGTTAGCAATGCGTGCCAAAATTTCTCTGATGAATGAAGTCTAGCAGCTTCCGAAATGGATCTATAAGAAAAGCTATGGCAGTTGTCTCTAAACATTTTTCCTACTCTATTCAATAAAAAAACTTTTAATAATTAATTAAAAATGTTTATTAAAAAATAAAAAAAAAACAATAATAATTTTCATAAAAACTCAAAAAGTGAAAAATTATTATTCTTGGGCTTGAGCTCGTTTCATAAATACTTGAAAATATACAGGCCGTAAATCAACAAATATTGTTGGTATAAAAAAGCAATAAGAAAAATTTTATTAATTTTAATTGATCTAAAAAATTTATTTTTCAGGTTGTAAGGGATTTTGAACCAATAGCATTGGAAAATATGCCTGGTATGATCAGTGATGAACAAGAACGAGAATTATCTACAGATGTTAAATATTTATATCAAATGGCCAAAGCAATTTCAAATGGTGCTGTTTCAGTTGATTTACCTAACATAAAACCAGGACCAGTTGTACATTCTCGATGACTAACCAAAGCAAGCCGGGTATTACGTCTATATATAACAACTAATACACCATCGGAAAATTTGAAAATTCTAGCAGTTTATATTATTAGAATTTATGTGCCAATGTATTTCAATGTAAAATACTATAATTCTGTTATATACGGCAGTGTACTTTTATCCAAGTTTATTCGTTGAACACGGTACCTACCACGTAATTTACTTAATATTGTAGATGGTGTAATACAAATAATGCATATTACGCTCATCCAGAAAACATTTTATTAACAATGTTATTTGATGATAGAAAAGCCATACGTGATAGAGCACTAGATGATCCTAATATTCCAATGCATATACAAGGAACAGAAAGATATGTACAGTTGGTAACATCTGTTTCCAAACGTGTTGCAGAAAAAAATCGTGAAGTTGCTATGGCTATTACAGCAGAAATACGTAAAACACAACCACGAATGGAGCGCAAACAAGATTTTAAAAAATAATAACATAACACTACTTTTATTTTGAAAAATACGTTATAATGGTCAATTCTAAGTAAAAAAAAATATTTTTTAAATAAATTACAATAAAATTATAAAAATTGTGTTTTTTGCTTATTAGTTGAAAATAAAATTTTTTTTTTAATTTTTTTCTACTAAAACCAATTCGAAAAAAGAAAAACTGTCTGACTGAAAGTTCTTGGAAATGTTCTGAACTTATTTAAGCTGTAGGAAAGAAAAAACTTTTAAATGAGAAATTTGTTAAAAATGATAATATAGTAGTTAAAAGTTCATTTTAGGCTAATGTATCATAATTTAAGCCTGATTTATCTACTAAAATTTAAAAATACTATAGATATTAATACAGATTCTGAAATGTACGTAAAATACCTTTAAACTAAGCCCAATATGATATTTTTCCTATAACTCTATCAGAAGCTATGAAGATTTTTTGGCCAAACCCTACATTCATATGGCAAAATATCTATTTTGCAAAAGTCGGGGGAACGAAATCGGTTTTAGAGCTATGGTTTCTTGGGCAATTTTTCTTAGAATCATCTGTAGATTACGTTTTTGCTATACTCCTGATGCAAAAAAATCCATCCATACAATTTGACCTGCTCTAATGTACATATATACATTCATACATGTGGCTGTCATCCCACTGTTTTGTTGTGCTACATGGTGATTCTAACTATTGCACTGTTGTTGTCTCAAAACTAAATCCCGGTAAACGCGCGCCAGCTGATCAGTGTCTAATGCATTCTGGACTAATGCATTATTCAGAAACTATTTGATACCGGTATTATCGATTTAATGGAAAAGCAACGCCTTCTCTGCAAAACTGCCAATCCACCTATAATTTACGGCTTGCCGAAGATTCACAAAAAAGGGGTTCCACTCCGACCCACATGTTCGTCTATAAGCTCACCGTCGTACAATTTATGCAAATATGTTATCAACATATTAAAACATTTAACAAAATCATCCCAATTCAACGTAAAAGACGCAACTGAATTCAAAAACTAAATAAACGGTACTTTTATTTACGATGACGAGATTCTAGTGTCTTTTGATGTAGTCTCCTTATTTCCAAGCATTCCAGTAGATTTGGCGTTAAAGATAAATTCCTCTAAATGGAATAAAATAAAAGATCACACGAAGATAACGCAGGAACTTTTCTTAACCATAGTCAAGTTTTGTATAATGGAAAACCGTTACTTCAAATATAATGACAAAATATATGAACAACGCTCAGGGATGCCAATGGGATCTCCAGCATCACCGGTCGTAGCGGATATAGTCATGGAAGAATTGTTATCCAAATTCATGACGGAGGCCACCAACAAACCTCGGTTACTTACTAAGTACGTGGATGATTTATTCGCGGTTGTCAAGGCAAAAGATGTTGACAAGATACTCAGTGATCTGAACAATTATAACAAAGCAATACAATTTACAATAGAAATGGAAGAAGACGGAGAGCTCCGTTACTTGGACACACGTATTATTAGGAAAAATAATTAATTGTTGATTGTGTGGTACATATAGCGAACGGCATCAGAAAGGCTAAATAATTTTAATTCAAAGCATGACAAGAACGCTATTATAAACACCGCAGCCAACTTTATTAGAAGAGTTCTTTCCATAAGCGACACGATTTTCCACGAAAAGAAAATGGACACGATAAAAGAAACCCTGACACAGAATGACTTCCCCATGACAACCGTCAACCAACTACTTTGAGCATACTTGACAAATAATATTAAGAGGACTAACACAGATAAAGCGGAAAAAATATATAAATCGGTAGTACATGTTCCAGGAATATCGAAAAGGATTAAATTTGCAAAGCTCTACGAAAGGGAGAAATATCAGATCGCGTCAACGTATGACCACACTCTAAGAAAACTTTACAGCAATACAAAGGATAAAATTCCAAAACTGAAGAAATCTGATGTAGTTTACAGGATTCCGTGCAATGGTGACGGGTCCCATGTATGCGATAAGGTATATGTGCGGACAACGAAATTAAAACTCAAGACAAGGATTTCCGCACGTAGGTCAAATGTAAAATTAAGAAACAGTTTTTCGGACAACAAGACAGTGTTGTCATCTCATTGTAAGAATACTGGGCACTACTTTCATTTCGATAATGTAACCGTTTTACATGAGGAGAAAAATTACAGCAAACGTTACACTTTAGAGATGCTGCATATTAAGAACACCCCTAATAACATAAAGATGAACTACAAAATAGGCACTGATTAGCTGGCGCTCGTTTACCGGGATTTAGTTTTGAGACAACAACAGTGCAATAGTTAGAATCACCATATAGCACAACAAAACAGTGGGATGACAGCCACATGTACGAGGTGTGTTCAAAACGTATCGCGAATTTTGAATTTTCGCTGGTTACGTATATTCGAATTTCGAATTTTTTGTGGCTTTATGTTGGTACTCATGTCTCTCACTTATGCCGACAAGCTCGGCCATTTTGAATGTTCAGTTAATTGTTGACAGCTGCTTTGCTTGCACGTGTTTTGTATCGTCTTCGAGTTTTACCTATTCAAAAAAATGGATCAAAGAACCTGTATCAAATTTTGTGTGAAAAACGAAATTAAGTGCGCGGATGCATTCCGAATGTTGACTGTGGCATGCGGAGAAGCTACCTTGGACCGAAGCAACGTTTATCGGTAGTACAAAATGTTCTCAGAAGGCCGAGAAGATGTGCAAAGAAGAACAAAAATTGGCTTTTGCACCACGATAACGCCCCTGCTCACGCATCGTTGCTTGTGCGCGACTTTTTGGCCAAAAACAACTTACTAATGATGCCGCAGCCACCGTATTCCCCAGATCTGGCCCCCTGTGACTTTTTCTGGTTTATTTTGTTGTGTTGATCTTCCGACAGGGTAGTAAGTTGATTTTTGTTGGAACGATTTTCCGTCATCCCTTGTCAAGTTTGGTTTTGTGACAAACCGGTTTCGGCGTTCTGCCATTTTCAATGCCTAGTTTCGTTCTGTTCTGGTTTCCTAAACTGAAGAGGCCCATGAAAGGACGACGTTACGCTTCTCTTGACGAGATAAAGACGGCATCGAAGGAGGAGCTGAACAAGATACAAAAAAATTATTTTTTGAAGTGCTTCGAAGATAGGAAAAACCGTTGGCACAAGTGTATAATATCTCATGGGGATTACTTTGAAGGGGACAAAATAGATATTCATGAATAAATAAATAATTTTTGAAAAAACACAAAATTCGCGATAGTTTTTGAACACACCTCCTATGTATGTATATATGTACATAGGCATGCTCATAGGAACGAGTATGCCTTTTTGTTTGTCACTTCATGTTTTGTTTTTTACATATTTTTGTTTATTCTTACGGTGTTTTAAATTGTTTATATTTTGATTTCTTTGACTTATACCTATTATTGTTTCGCTTATCTTGTTAGTCAGTAAAACATACTCAATTGTGTAAGTAGTATTATGTATAGGGTGAATTTGTGTATTTTTATCAAACTGTTTTTTTCGTCCACAGTTCCTGATGATGATCTCAGATTGAAATATCGACAAATAAAATTACAAATACAAAAAAACATTTAATATTGTATTTCAATTTGAAATAGGCCTTGAGCTCAACAAACACTTTTTACCAAGTTCTTGTCTAATAATTCGTCGATCTTCTTGCATCTTTGGATTACGCGGAAAGTACCTTTGCTTGATGGGCCGGTCATCCCGCATTACTATCTTGTGCGTTGCTATGTTTGACGTTCCGCTCATCCTTTCGAATTGAAGGAGCTCCTCGTCGAGGAAAGGTTTTATCCTCTGAATATCTTCACCTGATATACTTAACTCAAGGTTTTCTCATTGTTGTGCTTCTGTTCGCTATTACCATTCTCCTTTATTGATGTGCACGCAATAGTCTCTTGCGATGTTTCCTTCGCTTGTAGTGTTAAAGAGTGACCTCCGCATCTCAACGTCATGTTAGCCTCGGCCAAATATCGGTTCCAATGATTACGTCGTTGACTAGCCCTGGAAGGACCAGGCCCTCCCTTTTATGACCTTAACCCCGATTCCGACCTCTACGTCTATCACTGTCCTTGGTCTACCATCGCCCACTACCACGTTTCTTCGTATTTGCTTAAAATTCTTCGTATCTAGATTATTTGACCATGACTCACTTATGAAGCTCTTAGTTGCGCCTGTGTTTATGGTTGCCATGACCCGTTTACCGTTAATTGAAAAAACCCGTCCTTCTGCCTGCTTTAAAATATTTAGACTTACCGAGGTTGCACTGCTTGAGACCCTACCCCTCGGTCGTGATAAGGTCTCCGGTCGCTTCCCATCGATCTTCGACAACAGTCGCGTCGACCACACTCCCAGCAGAATTGCCGTTGCGCGTTTCGATACCCGACAGCGAAATGCCCACTCTCACCGCATCGCCTGCAAACGCTTCTTGGATCTACGCAGCGTTGCTGTGCCGGTGGTGGTTATGTTTCTTCTTGTAGGTGTCGAAAATGTACATCGTGTCTAGCTGCTTCCGTGTTCCGTGTGTGCGGTATAGTTCTTCGTTGCGTCGGGGTGGATTTGGCCTTACCATGGGCCTTTGTTTTTCTCTCTTTGCGATAATGTTTTCCAGATCCTCGTCTAGACTTACTAGTCCATCAAGGGTAGAAAATTCGCTGCGTTTGGCGTCAAGCTGGTACTCACTGCGGGTATTCGAATAAATTCGGTTCAGTTTCTCTTCTTCGGTTAAGTTGGCGTGCCGCATTAGACTCTGAAGTTCCAAAACGCAATCCTTGAATAGATCCTTGGGCCTTTGCGTGCGCTGCCGTATCTCGTCGTCTAGTCTCTCGAAGTATCGACCGCTCAAGAAGAACCGGAGAAAGTTCTGCTTGAACAGCCGCCATCGCGACCCATGCCGATTGTTGCTGCGTAGCCCCATCAATGCACTGTCCTTTAGTAGTTCAGGTAGCGCTCTTGGTAGTAAGTTTTGGTGTACCTCGTACCCTTTTCCAGCTCTTCGACCATCCTTATAAAGCTAAGTGGGTCTCCTCTTCCATCGTACTTAACTCTCCACTTTCGTACACGGTCGATTATGCAGGCCTGTGGTGGTTGGGTAAGTGAATTATTTGTTTCAGCGGCATTGAGTTCTCCGTTGGACGTGCTCATATTGGTGGGCGTCGGTGATCTCCCTGGGCTTGACCTGCCGCTGCCTTGATGGGGTACGTTTAGCGATGACGTTGGTCTTGTGTGTTTTCCTTCAAGTTCTGCAAAGCGACTCTCGTAAGTTGGATTTGGATTGACGAAATTGGCGAATTCCTTCCTTAATTCGTCGACAGTTCCTGTGATCTCGAAGCCAAACTCGTTTGCGTATGTTACCAGCTCTTCTTTGTTGAGATAATAGATCCACCTCACTTTTACCATTGCTATTTATGTTGCTCCTGCGTTCTTAATTTTGATGAAACTGAGCTCTCCTTCGTTGACTTAAGAGCCTGTAAAGTTTTCCTGGTATCATGTTCCACTTTATTAGTTTCTCTGCTCGGGCGCCATTTGTAACGAACTCCGGCCTTCCGGTCTATAGCCAGGGGTATAACTCAGACGATGGGTTCCTTTACAAAGTAAAGATGCTAGTTTGATTATATATGATTTTGTATTTTTATTTCCCTGTAGTATTGGGGGTGTTAACTACCCTTTACTTAGTTGAGGCTTTACACGTCTCAACTTTCTATCTGATTAAACAACCGAAGTGGTTGTTGTTGTTAACAGTGATTCGCCCTGCCCAATGGGCTCGATCACTCTAAATTGTCATCAGGCTCTTCTAACGGAAGTCCGAGGAAACGCGCAGTTTCCACAGGGTTGGACCAGAGCGATGTAGGTGTTAGAAGAGTGGGTTCGACTGAACAGGAGAAGAGATGTTTGGTATAATGAGGGGACATACCACATGCAGGGCATGTGTTTGGTATGTTGGGGTTCAGTCTGGATAAGTAAGAGTTTAACCTATTACAATATCCAGAGCGAAGTTGTGCTAGCATAACTCTAGTCTCCCTCGGAAGTACACGCTCCTCTTCAGCCAATTCAGGTGGCTGAGTATCGATGACGGGATTTACAGGCCGAGATCTGAGGGATTTGTCTACCGACTCGGTGTGGAGGTCATTTAGAGCCCGTCTGTGGTTCCGCAGATCAAACGGCAAAGAGATGTGGTGCCGGATCTCATCGTAGTGCTTACGAAGGTGTCTCCTTATGTCTCTGGGGGGGGGCGGACTACACCCAATAGATGTCGATTTGGATGACTGGGTTTATGACAGTTCAGAAGGAACTGTCTACTCAAAAGTCCGCGTGCTCTGGAACATTAAGCAATTTTGCCTCTTGATGGAGGTGAGACTCAGATGTCATAAGCAGACATCCCGTAGCAGTTCTGATGGCGGTGTTTTGACAGACTTGCGCATGCGTAGTCAATAACCGGTCGGCCAATAGCCTTATATGTAGCAAGGAATGTTTCTTTGTCTTTTCCCCAAGTACTGCCAGCCAGTGACTTGAGGACCTTAATACGGCTCTGTACCTTTGAAGCTATTGCGGTGGCATGACCAGCGAAAGTGAGGCCGTTGTCAAATGTCACCGAAGATTTTCGGGTAGTTGACAGTAGGTAGAGGTACTCCGTCTACGTGGATATTTAACTCTTGCCCCATCTGTGCATTCCATGTCGTAAACGGGTCGCTGTCGATTTAGTCGGAGATAGGGTCAGATTTCGCTCGGTGAAGAAGCTGGAAAGGTCACGGAGGTAACTTTTGATTTTCGTACAGAGTTCGTCAATAGAGGGACCCTTGCCCGAGGCGATTATCGTGCAGTCGTCAGCGTAGAAACAATGGATACTCCCTCGGGTGGGGGGGGAAGTCTCGAAATATAGAAATTAAACAAAAGAGGAGAGAAAACACCACCTTGCGGCACCCCTTGTTTTATTCTTCGTGGCCTAGACTTCTTGTTCCTGAATTTGACTGATGCCTGTCGACAATTGAGGTAATTAGCGGTCCACCTTTTAAGGCCGGCAGGGAGCGGTGTCTCTTCCATGTCTAGAAGGAGTGTGGCGTGGTTGACCGTATCAAATGCATTCGAGAGGTCAAGTGCCACAAGAACCGTCCTATGGTTTGGTGAGTGTTGATTCAAACCATAGTTTATCTGCATTGTAATGGCATTCAAAGCAGATGTAGTGCTGAGAGATTTGCGGAAACCATGCTGGTGATCGGCCAATTTCAGATTTGCAATAAAGTAAGGGAGCAGAATGGTCTCTAGTAATTTCGCAACCGGCCAAAGTAGGGATATCGGACGATAAGAATCTCCTTGGTTCGCCGGCTTCCCTGGTTTTAGTAGGGGAACTACAATCACCTGCTTCCATATCTCAGGTATTACGAAAGTAGTTAGAGAGAGGTTGAAAAGAGCCGCTTAATAACTGTCCCTCGTGGCCTAAGTGTTCAATCATCTTCGTGGCGATTCCGTCGGGTCCGATGGATTTTGAGGGTTTGGCCTTCATTATGGGTTCCTTGACCGCAAAATAAGCTAGCGCATTTCCTGGCGTCCGATTTGACACTGTCGCCGAATGCAATGGCCACCTTGTCATTGTATTTGGTCGGATTGGATAGGGCCTTGACAGTCGACCATAATTTGCCGACTACGTCGGAGAGGTTGCAGGCGTCAAGGTGTTGTTTCCACTTGGTCAGTTTGTGCTCATTGACTATCCTGCGAATTTCCGCATTGAGATCTTTCACTCTGGGATCTGCGGGATTGATGAGTCTCACTTGGTCACGTTCTCTTGTTATCGCCGCAGCTTCTGCAGGAAAACTCGGACGAATTTCTGGTATTCTGCCAGCAGGAATAAAGCCGCATGAGGCAGAATCAATGACCTTGCGAAACTTTCTTTCACCTTTGTGTACGTCTGTAGGAGTGGGTAAGGCAGCGAAGGAGCGCTCTGTATAGTCCGTAAAGCAGTCACAGTCCGCTTTGGTGAAGTTGATGTATGTTAGTTTATCAGTCGTTATGAAGTCGGTCGGTCGTTCAAGGGAGAGTATGATGCGTAGGGGGTCTGAAGCTAATGTAAGCATCGGTTGCCAGTTGACAAATTTAATAAGGCCTGCGCTCGTTATGGAGATGTCTGGCGAACTGTGGCAGTTACCTGCCACCCCGGTGGGGGCATCTCCATTGGCTGTACATAATTCTGAATTGTATATTTGGTCTGCAATTGTGTGTCCTCTGCTGTCTGCTGGCAAGTTGGAGTGCCAGAGATCGTGATGTGCGTTGAAGCCGCCTAGGATTAGACGGTTATAGCCCCTTAGCAACTTACTAATGTCGGGATGATAATCTCTAGAACAACACGTGACAGGAGGAATATAGATGTTTATGATTTGCAGGTCGGCGTCTCCTGACCGGACTGCTATGCCTTGGCATTCTAAGGTAGAGTCCCTGGGATCGACGTCAGCGGAAAATATATTATATTATACAGAGTGGTCACTGCCAGTTGCTACGTATTAGGCCTTTTACACGTCCTACTGTATACCTATGCTGGTGGCTGTTTAGCCCCTACTCAACTTCCTTAACGATTGCCGCCGCTTTTATACAATTTTGCCAGCCGGCACACTGCTCTTTTACAATAATACTTTCTTGGTTTCTGATAGTTAACTAATGTAATGTCCTTACAACAATAATGCACATTGTTCCTAAACTTTACTTCTTGTTGTTTTTGCTCGCTTTCGTATATGTATGTTAACATGGCAAATGTTAACAATTGCTAAACAGAATAATTAGCAATCAGCAATAAGAAATAAGCACGGAAGTGCAGCTTTGGTTGCTCAATATTTCCCACAAAAATCCAGACGCACCGTCAGCGCAAAAGCTTATTTTTCGGTGGGAGCGGAAGCCCAACACGCGCAGCCCAAAAAGCGAATTCAGGGAATTCGCAACAACAAAGCAACAATTGGGCGGTGCAATTAGGTTACCTTTTAAGTAAAATAAATTGTAAACTTTAGTCTTAGCTTGATACCCAATAAAGATCGTTGCGACCATAAAACATTTTTTTTCGATTTTTAATTAATAAAATCATTAACTGGCGCCCGCGTTCGCGAAAAGTAATCGAAAATATTTGGTAGTAGTGTTCAATAATAGTAACAGTTACTCGAATTACACACAATTTGCAATTTCTATACGCACTGGCGGACTTTGGCATATTAATGGTTGCCGACTAGCGAAGTCACTGGAAAACGATATCCACCAACGGAAGGAGCTCTGCATTGAGAAACCTTTGTGATTTAACAACTACAACAAAAATCGGTGTATGTTTTCGATATTATTGGACGTGTGAAAGCAGTATATTACAGCAAATTACCATCAAGAGAACAGCGGAAGCTAGGGCTAAGATTCAAAAGTGCAGAAAAGGAGGCCCCCTAGTCGCATATCAACAAACGCGAAACACGAGTTGTTAGCCGCCTGCCCAGGAGAATGATCCTGATACTTACGTAAGACAAAATTCTTATATAAATATAAGTTGAAAGCATTAATAAAATAATTAATAGTGACATAGATAGTAAAAAAATATAGTAAACAATTTAAAAAACAAAAATAAAGTGAATAACATTAATGAAATAATTAACAGTGACATAGATAGTAAGAAAATATAGGAAACAATTTTCAAAACAAAAATAAAGTTAATAACATTGATAAAATAATTAACGGTGACATAGGTAGTAAGAAAATATAGGAAACAATTTTAAAACAAAAGTAAAGTTAATAACATTGATAAAATAATTAACAGTGACATAGATAGTAAGAAAATATAGGAAATAGTTTAAAATAAAAATAAATTAGGGTTAGGAAAATAACGTAACATAAAATAACATCAATAATGCCAGTTAATTCTGCCAACCTCGTTCGACCCCCTGTGCTAAATGCACCCCCTTTACCCACTGCTTCTGCTAGCAATTCCCTTACGATGGACCAGTTAACAGAAGTTATATCCGGGATCGTGACTAATATGTTTAAGCAAGAAGGGCGAAACATGGTTCAAGCCGCCCTCAACCCCAACGCGAGTTTTTCCGATTTTAGGGACATTACCATAGACACGGGTTCACCTTACATCTCGGAACTAGACAAAATACCTGATGTGTAAGGTGTCTTCGCGAATTCTCAGGGAAACCTGGAGAATTTAACTCGTCGAAGAAGAGCGTAGATAGGATTCTTCAAATCTACGAGTCTAAAAGGGGATCTCCCAAATAATATGGGATCCTTAACGTTATCCGCAATAAAATTGTCGGAAACGCTGACATTGCCTTGGAATCATACAATACTAAACTAGACTGGAAAGCAATTTCCAGATGCTTAACGCTACACAATGCGGATAAGCGCGACTTAGGTACTCTCGAGTACCAGATTACGTCGCTTGTGCAGGGTAACCTGACAATTCAAGAGTTTTACCAACGGGTATATTCGCACATGTCGCTTATTCTAAATAAGCTCGGCTGCATGGATGTCGGCGCAGAAGCGCAAAGCTTAACCTCTTCAATCCCGCACCGAAAATATGACCGAAAAAAAATTTTTTATGACTTATTTTTAATAACTGGTGTATAACGAGTTTACTTCAAGCAAAAAAAAGATTTTTTTTAAACACTTTTTCGAAATTTTTAATTTTTAATATAATTGCAAAATAAAAAAAAAATTCTTATGTAATTCAAAGAAAAAGCTAATTTAATGTTTTTTTATTAGAATAAATAAATATATATTAGAAAAAGTAAAAGTGTTTATGTGTACACAAAAAAGATATTAACTCACTTGTGACAAAAAATTTTTGCATATTTCAGTCCATTTGAAAATATCGTATGAAATGAACGTGACAGAAGAAGTAAAGAGAGAAACTAAAAATGTAGAAAAGCGAGCGAATATGTTTCCAATAAATTGTTATATTGTTTGAGAAAAATAATGAAACATTCACAGTTATTTCACAAAAAAAAACTTTTGTCCACATATGTGGACATTATACCCGAAGAGGTGAAAGGAGACTTGCCAAGACTCCTCGGAATGAGGGAACCCGCAGATCTTCCTCAAGCCCTCCACTTGTGTTTAAAGCTTGAAAACCAAAACTTCAGGTCCCACTATGCCTTAATAAATAATGGCCAGGCTAGGAGAACATTGGACATCCGTCCACCGCTTCCTCCCAAACGACTTAATAACGAATTTTACCTAGAATTGGGATATATGCCCCAACCTAGGTTGAACACAACTCCTCCCTACATTCCTCCCCAACCGAACTACCAATATCAACATCCCCAACCGAACTATCAATAGCAACATTCCCAGCCGAACTATCAATACCAACATCCTCAACCGAACTACCAATATCAACATCCTTACCAACCAAATCAGTACATCCCAGGCCCCAATAACCCACCACCTCGTCCATCCCAAATAGTGACACCGACTACTACGAGAAAGATCCCCAGGACGATAATTAGATTGATACAACTGACCTACATTTTTTAGAATGAATCACTCTTCTCTGCCTTATTTCGAATGCAGACAGAAGACTGGAATCATAGCAAAATTTTTGATTGACACAGGCTCAACAAAAAATTATATCCAACCATCCATAGTGCCAAACCCTATGAAAAACAAATCTAACTTCTTCGCTAAGTCAATAGCAGGCGATATTGAAATCAGCGAGCATACTTTCATTAGTATTTTCAACTCACCGAATATACTAAAATTCTACCTCCTTCCTACATTACGCTCATTCCATGGTATCCTTGGTAACGACAGCCTCAAAGAACTCGGTGCTGTTATACATGTTAAGGATAACTACATGGTTATTCAAAATAAATTTAAAATAAAAATAAAGCAGCTTGCCTCTAAATCCGTTAACACAATAGACATAAAAGATGATATAACGCCTAACCAAAAGGCCAAAATCAATAAATTGGTACACAATTTTTCCCAAATTTTTGCCGAGCCTAATGACAAACTGACATACACGACCAAAGTCGTTGGCGAAATCAGGACGAATAAAGACACCCCAGTCTACACAAGGTATTATCCATACCCTATCTCTATCTCTATGGCGCGATATACAACAGGTATATCATCATAAACCTCCTAAGAGATTTTTGCGCCAAGCTTCTCTTCCAATTTGTGGTGTGCCGATTTGAATTTTCCCTACAAATTGGTGGGACCTACAGTTTTTTGCCGACTCCGAACGGCATCTACAAAGGAGACGAATTTTTGCTGAGGAGCCTGTCATGGCAGAAATACACTCGGAGAGTTTGCCAAACCACTGCCGAGGGGCGACCCCGTTTTGAAAAACATTTTTCAAATCACTTTTGATGTTACCTGTACCAGGGCTCGAACCATGGACTTTCGGTATGGTAGGCCGGCAACACTACCTTCACACCACGGCGGCCGCCATACCCAAAGTCGCTAAAAAGCGAAGTAGAATCTCAAATCAATAAAATGTTAGACGACGGCATCATTCGACCGTCAAGATCTCCTTATAACTCACCCGTTTGGGTCGTAGCAAAAAAAACCTGACTCGCAGGGTAATAAATAATATAGAATAGTTATTGATTACCGGAAACTTAATGCAATCACTATAGCAGATCGCTACCCAATACCCCAAATAAACGAAATGTTATCCCAACTTGGGGAAAACAAATATTTTTCTGTATTAGACCTTAAAAACGATTTCCACCAAAAAAACCTCAAGGAATCCGATATAGAGAAAATAGCTTTCTCCATTAACAATGGAAAATGTGAATTTACAAGGCTACCCATCGGACTAAAAAATGCGCCCTCAATATTTCAGCGAGCCTTGGACGATATTCTTCGCCATCATATCGGCAAAATATTCTACGTTTACATCGACGACATTATCGTATTCAGTAACTCCGAAGAGGAGCACGCTCTTCGCTTGCACCAACTTTCAAAACTCTCGAAGATGCCAACATAAAAATTCAGTTGGATAAATGTCATTTTTTCAGGGTAAAGGCAAAGGTAGACGCGATTGCCAGCATATTCTACCCCAATACAATTAAAGAGCTTCGCTCATTTTTGGGCCTTTCCGGTATTACTGGCGCTTTATTAAAGATTATGCCATGTTGGTTAAACCCCTTACGCTACTCTTTAGAGGGGAAGAAAGGCGTATATCCAAAAACAAGTCCGCGAAAATAAACGAGGACGCAAAAAGACGCTTTCAATAAAACCCTGACTTCACGAAAGAATTCCATCTGACAACCGACGCTTTAACTACGCCGCCGGCGCAGTCCTTTCTCAAGACAAAAAACCGATTGCATTCATTTTCAGAACACTTACCAAAACAGAATAATCTTACGCTACAAACGAAAAAGAATCTCTAGCCATAATATGGGCTTTAAACAACTTAAGAAACTATCTTAATGGGTCCCAAAATTAAAATATTTACCGACCACCAAGCTCTTACGCAGGCCCTTAGCAATAAAAACAACAATTCTAAAATAAAACGATGGAAATCAATCCTGGAAGAATACAACCACGAACTCCACTTCAAACCCGGCGCAACCAACGTTGTAGCCGACGCTCTATCAAGAATGCCCCATGAACCAACTAACACCTTGTCAGTAACCCAGCACAGCGATGAAAGCTCTTCCGATAACTTAATTCGGCATGTAAAATCCCCAATTAACGTTTTCAAAAGCCAAATATTCCTATATTCAGGGTCATCTTCTACCTATCAATGCAAAATAGTCGTTCCCACCTACCATAGACACATCATAGAAGAGCCAGATTACAATTCACAAGTATTAATAAATCTCCTAAAAAGATACCTTAATCCCTCCGTAATAAACTGCATCAAAACTGTTGAAATTATAATCCTTGCGCCAATGGTTTAAGTAAAGAAATAACACAAGAAAAAATGATATTTAGTATGTATATTAGAATTTCATACAAAAAGCCTTAAAATAATATGATACATATATTTGTCCCATATAATAATGTATAATGCTTATTCAAGTACAAGGTGTTCAATACAAAAGGTTTAAAGCAGTATTTAACTTGTATTAATTCTATTACTTTTAACACTCTTTCTCAAGATGAATACTACTTTTGTAATTAATTTTATCCAAGAAGTTTAACAAATTTCAAATGTTTTTGCTTTTGCAAATTTTTTGTAAAAATGTCTGATACATTTTCGTTGGTAGATACATACTTTAAATTTATTTCATTTTGAGCAATAACATCTCTAATGTAGTGGTACTTAACATCTATGTGCTTTGTACGCTTATGGTATACAGGATTTTTTGCGATTTGCAAAGCACTCATATTATCGCCTTTTAAAGTTATTGGGTCGTCATCATGCCACCCAATTTCATTCAGCAAACGCCGCAGATACACAGCTTCTTTTGCCGCTGTACACAACGCAACGTACTCTGCTTCGGTGCTACTTAAGGCCACGACATCTTGAAAGAATTGATGATTTTCTGTTACATTTGTCGTTAGCCCAGTCTGCGTCTGCGAAACCCTCTATCTTTTTACCCATTTTTCGATAGTATATTTTGAGATCAATTGTGTGTGACAAGTAACGTAATATGTGTTTAGCACCCGCTTCATGTTCGGCGTGAGGGTTCGAATTTCTTTGCGCTAAGACACTTACTGCATGTATAATATCGGGCCGCGTACAAATGGCTAAGTACAATAATGACCCAATTAACGACTGATATTTAGTAATATCTACTTTTGCGCAGTTTTCGTTGTTGCAGTTGACTTGAAAGCCGGGATCGCGAGGTGTACTTACAGGGCGACATTCGGTCACACCGTATACGGACAATAATTGGTTTATAAACTTCTTCTGACAAATAGAAATCGTACCTGT
Source organism: Merzomyia westermanni (assembly GCA_949987695.1). Classification (NCBI taxonomy): domain Eukaryota; kingdom Metazoa; phylum Arthropoda; class Insecta; order Diptera; family Tephritidae; genus Merzomyia; species Merzomyia westermanni. The sequence continues at coordinate 113,590,355 of OX465289.1, forward strand.
TTCACCCTCTCTCTCAATTTCGAAGCCCAGGAAGAAGTTTATTTTTCCGCCATCATGAAGATCGAATTTCGACAATAATTTGCTTTTGATTTCAGATATCTCTTTCTCACTGCTACATGCTATCATCGACATAAACTGCTATGTAGCTGTACGTGTTACCTATTTGCTTAACATATAAGCACGCTTCACTTTTGCATGGATTGAAGCCCAAGCTTTGTAGCAGCATATTCTTTACGCATCGATTTATGCCACTCATCAGAGTATTCGCCCTCTATTGCTTCTTTAAAGCTTTGTGGTGTTTCTATATCTTCGCCATTTTGTATATAGTTTAGTTTTTCTCTTTTTTGCAAATTATAGGGTTTATCATTACCTGTGTTCGAACTGCTTGTAGATTCTCCTTCTTCTCTTATGTCGATTGGTATTACATTTGGATGTGCGTGGTTTGCTTTATCCTGGTCAGAAGTATCGTTTGAACGTACGTCGCTTTCTTCGCCTTCGTCGCAGCTTTCGAACTCATCTCCGACATTTATACCTGGGTTTTCATCTTTACGTGGTATAATGATTGTAGCAATATCAACATTATTACTGCCACCACTACCACTGTTTATGCTTCTGTGTGAATTAAGCTCACTTTCAATGAACCTAACGTCGCGCCTCTCGATGATTTGCCTATTACTTCTGTCATACAGGCGATATGCTTTGGCAACATTTGAATATCCGACAAACACATATTCTTTTGCCTTTGCAGTGAACTTTTTGTGATGCGTCTTATTTAATGCGAATGCACGCGCTCCGAAAATTCTAAAATGTTGAACCGGTTTTCTTTTGTACCAAACTTCATATGGAGTACAATTACTTAACACTTTTGTGGGCGCACGGTTCCGCAAATACACAGCAGTATGCACTGCCTCGCCCCAAAGTTGCTCTTCTAAACCTGCGTGCACTATCAAGCTCCTGCCCATCTCTACAATGGTGCGATTGACGCGCTCTGCAACACCATTTTGCTGCGGGGTATATGGCACAGTGAGCTGCCTTTTTATTCCATTTTCATTTAAAAAATCAGTAAACATTTTATTAAGGTACTCTCTACCATTATCGCTTCGCAAGCACTTTATTTTTAGTTGTGTTTGGCACTCGACCATGTTTTTAAATAATTTAAATTTATCGAGTACCTCACTCTTTTCTTTTAAGCAATATATAAAAATCATACGTGAAAAATCGTCCACAAAAGTCAAAATGTATCGAGCGCCGCCAACAGATTTTACATTCATCGGACCGCAAACGTCCGTGTGCACAAGCTCTAGAATTTGTGTGGTTTTAATTTCATTATTTTTCGGAAATGGCATTGCACATAATTTCGATTTATTACAGGTGTCGCAGTTGGGCTTTGCGTTTGTTGTTTTTGCATTCAATGTTTTTGCATCTATTCCGCGAACTAAATCATTTCTCACAATATTTTTTATGCTTTCGAAGTTAAGATGGCCGTATCGATTGTGCTATGTTATACTATTAGCATTTAACAAATATGTCGGATTTGATACTCGCTGTGCATTGAAAACAAACAAATTATTTTTTAAATTTGCTTTTATTAGCATTGCTCCGCACTTGTCTCTTACTTCAGTGAAACCATGTTTGAATGTCACTGTGTTTTCGTACTTCATTGCTTTGCTTACCGAGTAAAAGTTCATTTTGAGCGAAGGAACGAACAATACTTCTCGAAGCTCTATGTTACATTCAGTTGTTTTTATAATTACCGTACCTTCGCCATGTGAGTAAGTGAAGTTGTCGGCTGCTAGTATGACCTTCTCTTTTTGATCGACTAACGAGCAAAACATGTTTTTATAGTAGCACATATGAGAAGTGGCTCCGCTATCAATGCACCATTTATGTTGATGGCTTCTCACACCTACGGTTGCTGTGTATACAGCGTATGAAAGCTTGCTGCTACTGTTGTTATTTTTGGAGCTTTCTTGGTGAGACTTTTGCTGACCTTTTCTTTTGCACTGAGCAATGGAATGACCGCGCTTTCCTTAAAGTTCCCTTTTTTAGCGAACGTATTTGTCTCTTTTATTTGCGTAAAAACTGCTTGTGTTGAGCTTTCTTGGTTTGACTGGTGTTGCTCTCTTCGTGTACCTTCTTCTAAAAGCTTGATTTTTAGCGCGCTGAATGTTGGCAATGCATCTCGGGTTTCGATTGCAACAACGAAATTTGCGTACTCCGAGGGTAAGCTGGACAACAGTATTATAACTTTTAGCTCCTCGTTTAACTCGATATTAACCTCTGCTAATTTGTCAACTATTTCGACGAACGATGTAATATAGTTTGACATGCACTGGTTTGCAGACATATTGCAACTCAACAATTTTTTGTACAGCGATACCTTTTGCAAAGGTCCACTTGGCAAATGAGTTTTGCGAAGTTTCTTCCAGGCATCTACCGAAGTTTGGCATGCCTTTATGTGTGTCAATTGCGTAGACTTAACACATAAAATGATGTTTGCCAGCGCTTTCTGGTCTTCTTTATCCCATTTTTGGGCGTTTTCAGTAGAGCGTTGGAGCTCACCACTTACTATGTTCCACTGATCCGTATTGACAAGGATGCTCCTCATTTGCATGCACCACGTGTCGTAGTTGCTCTCTCCAAGTTTTTCAATTTGATAATTGGAGTTCATTTTGTTTATTCTTTGTTGAAATTAGAATGTACGTATTTCACGAAAAAAAAATAAATTAAAATATTTTAATTAATATTTCTTTTACTCTGCGTATAGGCCCATAACCTTTGTTGAAATTATAATCTTTGCGCCAATGGTTTAAGTAAAGAAATAACACACGACTTCATAGAATGAACGTTTAATTAGAAGTGAAAAAATGATATTTAGTATGTATATTAGAATTTCATACAAAAAGCCTTAAAATAATATGATACATATATTTGTCCCATATAATAATGTATAATGCTTATTCAAGTACAAGGTGTTCAATACAAAAGGTTAAAAGCAGTATTTAACTTGTATTAATTCTATTACTTTTAACAAAAACCGATGAAAGAACTATGGGTAAAATTTATGAAATATATCCGATCCACTTTAGGAACTACAAAGCCAGATGTTCTCAACTTCAAGCCCAGGATGTGATAGATGAGCAGCAACAACAAGAAATCCTAATAAAAGACCGCATAGGAACGCCCGTGAAAACAAACTCCAAATTTTAGAAAATTACTATTTCCCCACCATGACTAAGACGATAAAAAGAATTATCCAGCATTGCTCAACTTGTAAAGAAAATAAATATGACCGCCACCCTACCAAACCGAAATTAGGAGAACGCCTAATTCCCCAGTTCCCAGGACAAATCTTACACATTGATATTTACATAACTGAAAAAAATATAGTCCTTATAGCAATCGACAAATTTTCAAAGTACGCCCAAACAAAAATCCTTAAATCCAGGGCTGTAGAACATGTCAAGGAACCTCTCCGCGAGCTACTGTTTCAATTCGGCGTACCAGAAATGGCAGTAATAGACAACGAAACGTCCTTAAATTCAGCTTCCATTCGATTTCTATTGGAAGATACTCTAAATATCCAAATTTTTAAAGCACCGCCTTATACTAGGTCCGTGAATGGTTAAGTAGAACGATTTCACTCGACCCTCACAGGAATAATGCGTTGTTTGAAAGCAGAGCGAAGCTTCACTTCATTCGCCGAACTCCTCGATAACTCTGTATATGAATACCACTATTCAATTCACTCAACAACAAAGAAAAAGCCTCTAGAGGTATTTTTCGGGAGAAGAGTATCCACGGACCCAAGTCAATTTGAAAGAGCTAGGGAAGAGAATATTTCGGAATTAAAAAATAAGCAAGTAAAAGATCTTTCCTATCATAACAAAACACGTCACCCAGGAGAAACAATTTATGTAAGGATAAACAAAAGATTAGTTACCAAAATAACCCCAAAATTTTAAGAAAAAGTAGTAAGAGAGGACAAAAATTCAACAGTTTTAACAGAATCAGGGAAAATAGTTCATAAAAGCAACATAAGAAATTAAATATTTTTCATTTCCAGACTTCTCCTTATTTACCCTATAACCGAATCGATAGATATCTACGACTACTCCACAACACAACTAGTTACAATAAATGACGGACTAGCCAAAATTCAAAACGGAGCCTTCAGGCTAATACACATAATCGACCTCAACAAATACGAACAATTCCTGACGGACATGTAAAGATTCACCTCTTCGGACACTCCTGTACCCCATCCTAAAGCACGAACTAACCCAATCTCTGCAAATTTTAGATACCATACAACCTGTCAAAAAAAAGCAGAAAAGATCCATTAATACTTAAGTAACGGCATGGAAATTTATTGCCGGAAGCCCCGATCACGAAGATCTGGAGGTAATAACAAATAACCTTAAAGAAATTAATAATAATAAACAAACATGTACTAATTAATGACATTTTTAACGAGAAAGTTAATAACATTAGTTTGATAGTAAATAATCTTTTTAATAGCATAAGGAAGGGCACATACATAGAAAATGAAACAATTATAAATTTGCAAAATAGGATAAGATTAATAAAAGAGGAATTGATTAATATAAAATATGCCATACAATGGGCAAAGAAGGACATTTTAAACACATTATTTTTAAATAAAAAGGAAATTGAAATCGCTTTAGAAAAATTAGAAAATGATGAAATACCATTCAAAAATGCGGAAGAAGCATTAGAAATATCAAATATAAATGTAATTAGTCAAAATATGACAATCTTTTACTTGGTAAAAATACCACTAACTATTAAGGAAAATTTTCTAAAAATTATTTTAAGACAAGTTGTCATACAAAACAAACCCATAATTAATGCGAAATTCAAAAAAAATATTGAAAGGTACGAAAGATACCTATGGAATTAAAAAAGATTGCGATAGTTATAATGAAATCGAGATTTGTAAGCAAACTCAGTTAGTTAAAATAAGTAATAGTAGTTGTACACCTAGAGTAATAAGTAGTCAGAATTCATATTGCACCTTAAGTAAAGGCCAACACGTCCAAGAAATTGAAGAAATACAACCTGGCACCTTATTGCTTAACAGCTATGACGGACTAATAGATGCTGACGGAATAATAAAGAATTTATTAGGGACACAACTTAATAATTTTCATAATGCAACGTTAAAAATAAATAATCAACTTTACATTAATTACGATTTGGTTCCACTGCCCGCTATTCCGACAGTCCTGCAACCTGCACCAATTGAAAAAAACCGAATTGAGTTACTTTTTCTCGAAGCCCCAAAAGAATTCCATATCGACAATATACGAAGAATAAATCTCCTCAAGACAGCAACAATATCCAATAGCTCCCTTTCGCTTGGAGCAGTTGTAACCACCATTATATGCATAATAATTTTTCGAAAATTTTGGAGAAAGCACCAAAGCAAAATAATAATATCTTCAAACCTGGATTTTAACCAGATGCCTCCAGAGAAAATAGAGAACATAGATCTTAAAAAAATTAAAGATCTTTCCATTGATCAGAATACCAACATAAACTTCCACAACCTACCTTATTTTTAAAGAAAACTCGAGGACGATCGCTTTTAAGAGAGGAAGTGTTAACATGGCAAATGTTAACAATTCCTAAACAGAATAATTAGCAATCAGCAATAAGAAATAAGCACAATGGAAGTGCAGCTTTGGTTGCACAATATTTCCCACAAAAAGCCAGACGCACCGTCAGCGCAAAAGCTTATTTTTCGGTGGGAGCGGAAGCCCAACACGCGCAGCCCAAAAAGCGAATTCAGGGAATTCGCAACAACAAAGCAACAATTGGCCGGTGCAATTAGGTTACCTTTTAAGTAAAATAAATTGTAAACTTTAGTCTTAGCTTGATATCCAATAAAGGTCGTTGCGACCATAAAACTTTTTTTTTTCGATTTGTAATTAATAAAATCGTTAACTTGTATAAGGTGCTTCTACCCCAAGTACCAAAAATTCAGGTAAGTATAAATATAGGTACCAAAAAATAAGGTAAGTATATATATGTCATACGATAAGTATATATATATATGTTTTATTTTATAAGCGTAAATATGTACATCGAATTCCAGGTATCTTTATATATATAAATTAATTGTATGTAAGTGTATGTTTCTATATATATAAATGAATATATACTCGTATTTGTAAAATTCAATATATTTCCTGTATACTCGTATATACAGAATTAAAAATTTATGATTAAACTCTAGGAACTAGATAAAAATATGTGGAGGTCCCAAAGACCTAGGATTTGGGATCTTCACAGATTGTCAGAAGGAGATGCAAAGAGCAGAATGGTAAAACCAAAACGTAAACAAGCGTGATTTTTATTCGAAATTTTGTGTTTTTTCTAAAGCTCCTGTTAAAAACAATTGCAAATATGGCGATATAATTCAATAATAATCACTTTTAAACCATGCATCATATGATTTCTCACAAATAAATATTTATCTAGTTTCTCCTAGCTTCATTCACTGACGAAAGCCAGTTGCTTTTGACAATCTTTACGCCAGTATGTTGTTGCTGTACAGTTGACTTTACCTTGTAATTGTACCATGCTGACGATTGTCTATTATGTTGCGTACCTATAATTAATTATATTAGGCGTATTCTAATCGAAGCGAGTCTGAAAAAATACTCGCTTATTTATCGAATTACCTTCAAAGCAACAACACAACTCGTCTATTTTAAGCACTCGCTAATAAAGTCGGCTATTTAATACGCGACTTGAAACGTAGTGTTGGACTGTGGAAAAACCGCTCCATTGTGAATGGGAAATATTTTGACAGATTAATTGAATGCAGCCAACTTCACTCAAACTGCAAACTAAACAGAGAAAAAGTTAATAAAAAACAATTTCGTTGGTCCAACCCTGTGTCTTTGGACTTCCCAACCATTTTGAAGATGATTGTGCAGAAAATGGCAAAATTAACTTGAAAATATGCCGGTACAAGCTTTTAAAAGAGCACAAAGCTGAGTGCTCTAGTGCAGGGATGGGCCTATTTTCGGCTCCTAAATCCGTTTGAGTGCCAGCGAGTGCTAGGTGAGACGTTTGTGTGTTTTGCGCTGCTAGGGGAGTAAAAAAATGCATTGCAAATATCGTACGCTTCGCCTCAAATGATATTCATCGCAAGGGGGTTGCGCAAACAGTAAAAAACTGAAAAGAAAACATTCTCTCCCAACCTCGAAAACCAATTCTCAAACGGTGTTGCAATAGTACGAAAACAAAAACATACATTTTTTGCAAGAACTACGAAAAACGGAATAACCATAGACTGAAGTCTACTTTATGTTAAGCAGCGCATTATTGACATTCATTTGACCTTCACATACATTTAATTATATGCAACCCGATTTATTTTGCAATATATACATACAAATATTTAAAAAAGTATTTTCAAAGTAGTGGCATTAGAGGAAGTAGTAGTAGAAAAACGTACAAATGCACGTTTCTCATACAATCGTGTGAAAACGAAGCCCTTTTCAGATTTGTTGGCAGTGTTGCCATGAGCCTAGAAAGAAATGTATTAGTTTCCAAATATAAAAAGGTACAAATCGCATAAACAATGACTAATTTTACCAGTTTTATTATAAATATAACTGATTTTATTTATAAATTTAAAATTACGGAGAAATTTACAAATTTTTTCAGCTCACATACATATGACGTTAAATCCACACTACAAAAATTGTTGGAGCATGTCTTGCATGTGTGTTTAATTTACGGTGATCATTTTTTTATCGATAAAATACGGGACAAAATATCTAATTTTTGATTTTTTTATATACAAATATTATTTTATTGTAGTGTTCAATAACACAGGCGTGCATATGTTTATTAGGGTGCCTCACAAAAAAAAGTTGCACTTTTTCCATCGGAACTGCAATATTTTTTGGGAATATTTCTTCAAATCATTATTACCTCTCTGACGACACCTCAAAAGCTGAAATCGGTCAAGGATCGGTCGTGTTTTCCTGAAACCTACCTTCCAAAAAACTACAAATGCAGCATCAAAAATCTCGTGTCCTGATAGCGTTGATAATTTTTTCAAATATTTTTAGACAAACCTTTTAAGCTTCAACTTTTCTTTCATCCAATAAGATTTTTTGAAAAAAATATGTTTAGAAACCACTTTTTGCTAAATTCCGGAAAATTTCGCGAATTTTCATCAAAAGAAGAAATTTTAAAGAAGTAATTTGGGGGAAAACTTCAATTTTATGGTGTAAAAAGACTTTCTTGATAAACTGTATGTATAAAAAGGTTTCAAGAAAACATATAAAATAAAATTCAGTCCATTCTTAGGTGCATACGTAAATTATTATTATATTCAAGCTTAAATTTTAGTTGCATTTAGTAATTAATAGTGCTTTAATTGTCTCAACTTTCAATTGCGGTACAAATACGAAGCCGCCAGTAAAGGCTAGTTTATCTTAAAACGCTTAATAATTTGAACATAATAACGGTGTCAGCTCTATTTTCCACATAGCTTGGTAACTGTTAAATATGTATTAAGCAAGATAAGCAGTGTTGTTGATGATGCTTTTGTAAAGGGAAATGGGGTAAAATTATTCGTACATACATATTTCGTAAGAACTCAAATTGATTGAATTTGTATGTCAATAGGTAGATTTATGAATGTATGAAGTGTACTAAGTATACATTCATGAACACATTGTTATGGTATAATGATTGGGCCCGAATTGTAGCTCTATAACATTTTAATACATATTATATCTTATTTAAAAATAATGGGCTTTTCTAATTTCTCTTACGACCAATTTTTTCTCCAAGTTCTAACTTAAATTCCTCACCATTAAGTCGTTTCGTAAATTTAAATCTTTGTCAAAAAATTGGGCATCAATGGGCGCATTCCAAACCGCAAATGTTACAAACAGTTATGTGGAATGTGGAACGGTAGTTGAGTGTTCTGAAGAAACGATACGTTTGAGCGAACTGTCAACAAGCAATCGGTAAACCCGCTGAGTGAATGTAGCGGACAAATTTTGCGCTCCCCAATTTGAAAGCAAAGTTTTGGTTTGAGTGTAATGGGGCTGTACGAAAATGTTTGTAAAAAAAGGGGAATTTTTTCGCCGGAGTAGGAAGAGTTAGCAATACTGACAAAATATTATAATGGTGTTCGAAAAGTGTAATTCGTGCGGTCAAATTTTCATTAAATACATGTTTCGTAATTTATTCGCTTTATTATATTTTGAAAATGTCTTTGAAATGTGAAATAAGTTTAAGTTCTTTAAAAAGAAAGTCGGGCACTTTTAATAAGGCTTGGAGTATAAAATATATGTGTCAACATAGTGGTGGTGAATCTCAATGTCTACTTTGCAAGAAGCATATAGCTTGCAAAGTTTTTAATATTAAAAGGCATTACGATTAGTGATTGTGATAAGTATTCAGACGAAGCACGATTAGAATTATTCCAGCAACTAACTTCTGTAGAAAGCAGTGCTCAAGAGGTGCGGTCATTAATGAACGCGTTTTAAAGCGCAAAGGTTGGCTCAGCTGATTAGCGATCACGGAAACGCACTGTAGTTGCATTTTAAAAAATAGGTGGAGCTTTACGTAAAATTGGTGATCATTTGTCATCAGTTAGCTCAACGTTTCGTTTCCAAAGTTGTATCACTCAACTGACGTTCCAATGGAGTCAACAGCTGCTCAACTATTGCGCATAGGAAACGCGTCCAATTAATTAATCATTATTTGCTACATTTTATAGATTGCTGTTGATGGATATGGAGCAACTCGTGTAAGCTATGCTATTATTAACAAAATAATTATGGGTAATCATCCCTTTTCGGATGGGGACTTTATAAAATCTTGTATTTTGGAAGCAGTTGACACTTTGTCGAAAGAACATATTCACAAATACAACCAAATATGTTTGTCGCGTCGAACTATCGGTCGAAGGGTGCAAGATATGGCTAACGACTGCCAAATGCAGCTAGACCGAAAAATTTCAAGTTTTATATCTGCTTCGTTGGCTCTAGATGAGAGCACAGATATTTCTGAAGTTGCGCAGCTATCAATATTCATTCGGGGAGTAGATATTGATTTCAATATTACCGAAGAATTACTTGATTTGATACCTTTAAAAGGAACTACGACGGGTCAAGACATTTATGATGAGGTTTTAGATTGTGCTGTCAGAAGAGGGTTGGACTGGAGTAAAGTCTTTAGTGGATGCAAGCAAGGATTCGTTGGGCGGCTTAAGGCAAAATTTGCCTCCGAATTGAACCGAGATTGTATTACAGTGCATTGTCTTATTCACCAGGAAGCTTTATGTGCCAAATCTTTAAGTTTCCAAAGTGTTATGGGTACTGTAGTAAAATGTGTCAACATAATTCGTTCTAAAGGATTAAACCACCGCCAGTTTAAGGGACTTTTTGAGTCCGTGGGAAGTGAGCAAATGGATATCGCATATTTCACAGAAATCCGTTGGCTGAGTCGGGGAGAAACACTGAAAAGATTTTTTGAGTTACGATCACTTACCTCAGATTTTATGGTATATTCCACCAGCTTATATTCTTAGGTTTGAAACTAATTTAATTTTTTTTATAACCTGCAGATTTCTAAAAAACAATCGTTTAGCGAACTTAATGACCCCGAGTGGATAGCTGACTTAGCTTTCTTAACTGATATTACCGAGCATCTTAATATTTTGAATTTGACTTTGCAAGGTAAAGATAACCTTATATATGATTTGGGTGACGCAATAAAAGGCTTCAAAACAAAGCTCGAATTATGGGGTGAGCAACTCGCAGTGAAAAATTGGCACTTCTTTCCACGTCTAAATGCTGTTTCTCTGGACAATGCTATCGATGTTAAAAAATACTGCGAAGAAATTCAAAAACTACTGACGCAGTTTAGAGAACGGTTTGCAGTGCTGGATACTCTTCAAGGAAAGTTTGATATGTTTGTATCTCCTTTCAGTTAGAATATTCAAACAGCCCCGGCAGAACTACAAATGGAGTTGATAGTATTGCAGTGCTCCACTCCTTTAAAAAACAAGTTTATAGAATGCGGAGATGTGATACGGTTCTTCAAAATATTGGATACGCAGAAATTTCCAGCGTTGCGAAACTTTGCTGCGAATATAGTTTGAATGTTTGGGAGCACTTACACATGTGAACAATTCTTTTCCAAAATGAATTTAACAAGGACTACGTTACGAAATAGGCTTTCCGAAGTAAATTTCGCATCACTAATGCGCATTGCAGCAGCAAATTCTATTAATCCAAATATTGACTTAATTGTTGGTCAACAACGAGGTGAATAAAAAAAATGTTAAATAAAATAAATAAATAAAATTTCTAACTTTTTACCCACTGTGCAGTCACACATATATAAGGCCAAATACTCTCTCTTTATCAATCTTATGTGTGTTGGTATATTATTCTCTTCCTGTGTTCTTCGCCCCACATACCTGCACTTCATCATCTCTCACCAAGGACTTGAATGTGCAAAGCGTGCCCGTATGAGAAAAAGGCTCATAGGACCCGTTTTGCCCATCGCTGCTCTAGTGAATAAGCAGTCTTTTAAGCGGTAATTTCTTTCTTTAGGAGACAACTGCTAAATCACGTCTAAAAATGTCGGGAGAGGTATCAAACGACGCGTTTTGATCTCGGTATCCACAATCCGAAAGCAGATTTTCGATTTTTTGTATCAGTGAAAAGTTATTTCAAAAAACCAAAAAATCACCCGCGTCCAATCCTAAATAGAGGGCGTGTTTCAAGAACATCTTTCTGCGTAGGCGGCCTTTGGCCGCGCTTCAAAAAAAATAAAGCTTATTTCTTGAATTTTCAAAGTGTCCCGGTTTTGCCCCAGGGGGACCTGGCAGCCCTACCATTGGTAATAAGAGCTTGGTAATTTTTTGGTTTTTTGCTTTTAGATTATTGATATAGAAGTCAAAACGTGTATGCATCTCCCGATATTTTTGGAAGCGTTTTAGCAGTTTTCTCCTTAAGTTACCAAATACTCAAGACGGTTCTTCTGGAAAAGATGGTACTAATGGTTGTCCTAGGAACCTGACCGTCTCAAAAGGGTTGGACCAAAGTGAAGTTGGGGTTAGCAGAGTCTGCCCATCGAGCAGGTACCATCATTCGCACGGCAGCCGGTTCTATGTTATGTTAAACTATCGTACACTTCTCAATTCGTCCTGTGTAACAGATGGCTACACAAATGCGGGTGTTCAGGGCTCAACCTTGCCATCCCCAGACCCCGTACTTTCTTTACTACATTAGTGGTTCCCTGTTGTTCACCCCCAGTGCCGCCTTACTACAAAAGTAGCACAGTCTTTACGACCAGCAGCGTTGCTCCATTGACACGGCGTTCAATAGAAGTCTGTTCGCTTCGTAACAGGTCAGATCCGAGCAATGACCCCTTCTTCCAGCCATCAGCTTAGGACCACCAGCTTCTCATTTATTTCACTACGTCGGTTAAACACAAATATTGCTTTGGCTGTGTCCCGTTGTTATGTGTTTTGAGCTCGCAAACAGAAACCTGTCGGAAAAGTGGCGCGAGGTGCTGCTACCGGAGCATACCGTATCCATATCCGGCAAAGAACACTCAAGATAGACTACACTCCCAAAAATCCTCGGGAATTGTTTTTGTCGCTACAAAAATAAACAACAGTGAACCGTCAAAATGCATCTGCCTTAACGATGTTGCAATGAAAACTTGGCCACGGGCTTGTCATAGCTACTTACTATCTCTTATCAATCCCCTCTGGAAAGAGGGGTGCCATGATCTAGAAAGTTCCACTGGTCATACCAAATAGTCACAACGACCTTCGGGCAGTACCGCATGGGAGTACCGGAGCGTACGGAGTTGATATCCGGCAAAGGACTGTAACTTCCAACAACAATCCCCAAAACCTCGGGAAGTGTTTTTGTCGCTAAAAACAATAAAAAAAAAAAACCTCTCAATAACTCGCCCACACCATTGTCATTCCAGAGATATGGATACAGGCGAGAGCTGGCTCCCTCCTAAAGCCAGAAAATATGCCGGTTGCGAAGATACTAGAAACGAATCTATTGTCACTACACTGTAAGCTTGCACGTGGGCAACCATCAACATGGCTTCCGTAGATTACATAGCGACACCACCGCTTCGATCGCCATAAACGCGAAACTTTATAGTGGTTTAAATCAAAACACCACTAACCACCGGATCGTGCCTGTCTGATAAAAAGATTTTGATATAGTCAACCATGCCACGCTCCTCCAACATCTACAGCATAAACGCTCCCAGCCGGACTTAAAAGGTGGCCCGCTAACTATGTAAATGGCCGGAAAGAGTGGGAACTTTTTTGGAATATAACATCGAAACCGAGAAGAGTTAGACAAGGTGCTGTTCACCGGAGCGTACCGGATATATACCCGGCAAAAGTTTTTAAACACCACAATATCTCTGGTTGGTCGGTCACGTCCCATTTTCTGAATGGATGCGCCGAGTAGGCAGGACTAAGTAATGCCCCACTAACTAACTAACAAGAGAAGTAGGTGCAAGTTAGACAGGGTAACATCGAAATAACAGCCCTTGGTCAAACAAAACCACCCCAGTCATTCCGGTACGATAGAACCACCTGTTGCCAAAGAGGAACGCGAACTGCATATGGAGACAAGGGTCATGCTGTCAACACTTCGTTCTGGATACTGTAACAGGTTAAAGTCTTACCTATCCAGACTGAACCCTTACATGTCAAATGTCTATCCGGCATGCGGTGTGCCTCCCCATGACACTAACCATCTATTCATCTGATCAAATGAGCCTACTCTTCTAACAGCAATATCACTTTGGTCCAACCCTATTGAAGCCGCCAGGTTCCTGGGACTCCCGCTAGAAGAGCTTGATGACAATGTTGAGCAAGGGACGGCTACAATATCCATCGTCGCGATCGTGCGAGAGGACTTGGGGTGGACTACGTTCATTACCCATTAAATTGTGCAGTATCGTCTTTTTGATCCTGACGTCGACCCGAGGGACAACACCTTAGAACGTCAGGGTATGGTTGTCTGGTCAGCCAATGTCGATCTTAGGATTATTAATATTTACACATCTCCTGTCACCTTTTGTGCGAGAGATTATCGCCCCGACATTCATGCGTTGAAAAGTTATATGCTCTCACACGCAGATAGTTACATCTCACCTCCAAATGAGCATCATAAGCCATTGGAGTTGGAGGTGGAATTTTATCAATATTTTGAAGTATCAGATAGTCTCCAATCTGTCTCATTTAACTATTCATGCGGTAATTTTTATGATTTAGATACCTTGCTCGATTTGGATTGGCTCCAACTTTTTGGAAACGAGGATGTAACTGGCTGCTACGATATTTTTAAGGCAACAATATTTGATATTTGCTTAAGTCACATCCCAAGGCATAGAAGAAAAACCTCTAGACGGCCGTGGTTTTCTAAAGACCTCGAAAGATTGATGAATTTAAAAAATAAGTTTTTTAAAAAGTATAAGCGTTCAAATAATTATGTTTTTCGTAGGTGTTACATATGTTATAGAGCTGAATTTAACAAGCTAAATAGATTGATGTACCGCCGTTTATTCGCGGTGTCGAAAGCAATATTAAATATAACCCAAAATTCTTTTAGAATTATATTAAATCTAAAAAAAAATGTTCGGATATACCTACGTCGGTGCAGCTTAGAGGGGTTTCAGCGACCTCATTATCCGAAGCAGCTAATCTATTTGCCGATTTTTTTTCTTCAAATTTCATTTTGGACAATCCTAATGATTTCATCTCCGAGGATGTTCTGTCAAGCTTTGATACCTCCATCAAGTTTGGAATGTTAAGCTTGACAGAACAGGATATTGCCAATGGCATTGCTCAGTTAAAGTTGTCAACTACAACTGACGCTGATGGTCTCTCAGCTGTCTTATTGAAAAACTGTTCGTCGCTGATAGCTCCTCTAACGCATATTTTCAACAAGTCTCTGGCTTCCGGCATATTTCTCGATTCTTGAAAACTTACTTTTATTACGCCTATCCTAAAAAGTGGCAATGAAAACGATATTGAGAATTATAGGCCAATTTCCAAAGTAACCACTGTATCCAAATTGTTTGAGTGTATAATTAAAGAAAACATATATTTTGCGGTGAAACGCCTACTCTCTCCCCTATAGCATGGTTTCATTCCGGGTAGATTTACCGTAACTAATTTAGCTGTGTTTACCGAAGATTGTTTGGACTCCTTTCAAAAAGGATTTCAGGTTGACGCGTTCTATACAGATTTTTCAAAGGCCTTCGATAGGGTATCACATAAATTTCTCTTAGCAAAACTTGAAAGCTTGGGATTTTACTCTCAAGTATTAAAATGGATGTCATACTATTTACATAACAGACGTTGCGTCGTTCGTATTGATGGTACGACCTCTTTTTCTTTCGTATCTTCGTCTGGTGTTCCCCAGGGCAGTGTCCTCGGACCTTTACTGTTTATTCTTTTTATTAATGATATTTCATCAATGTAATTTTCTTCTCTATGCGGATGATTTGAAAATTTATTATGAAATCAAATGCATAGAAGATTCTCTTATTTTACAAAGCGAGCTTGACAACGTATTCCAATGGTGTGAACGTAATCGCTTATTTCTTAACATTGCTAAGTGTCACTATATCTCGTACACTAGAGTTCAACGCATTACTCTCTTTTCGTACTGTTTTTCGAAGGTTGCGCTAAATGAAGTAAATGAATTGAAGGACTTGGGTGTTTATTTTGACCCTAAGATGAGCTTTGCTACCCACATTACTTTCATTGTTTCCAAAGCTTATGCCATGCTTGCTTTTATTCGGCGTAATTGTTCACCGTTTTCTGACCCTTATACTCTAAAGCTATTGTACTCAACTTTAGTGCGGTCAAGGTTGGAATATGCGGTATTTATCTGGAGGCCTTTTCATGGTGTCTATATTAATAGACTGGAGTCTGTCCAATATGCTTTTGTGCGTTTCGCTTTACGGGGGACGATCCCGACCTACCCTTCCCGATGTTTGCTCATACATCTCATGTCGTTAGAAGCAAGGCGTTCTCTACTATCGATGTGCGTTGTCTATGATATCATTACTGGGTCAATTGATTGCTCATACCTTCTCGCGAAAATTCGTTTCAATGTACCCTTTCGTACTCTTCGCAGTAACGAGATGTTTTTGTTGGTATTGCTAGAACTGTTTTCGCAATGAACGCTCCTTTTAGAAGGACACTTTCTCAATTAAATGATTTTTCTTCATCTTTGGGATTTTATTTTTTCTATACCAAGTTTATTTTTAAGAGCTTATTAATAAGGCACTTAACCTCACTTGTACTTATACATATCTCTATCGACATATTATGTAAGCATATCTTTACCTTTCACAGAGTCTGTAAACTTCTTGTTTGTTGATCTTTAAATAAATTAATAAATAAAAACTGTTGGGTATACCCTTTGTCACATGTAGGCTACTGCTAAAAGAATATATCTATCGACTAGCCAACGAAAGATGGCAACAAACTCCAGGGTGTAGGATATCCAAGATAACCTGGCCAAAAAGGGATCCCAAGAGTTCCCGATAAATCTACACCCTAAAAAGGGCTGATATTTCCAAGCTAATAGGAATACTAACTGGGCATTGCATGGGAGGCACGCGGAGAGACTAGGTGTCCCCTATCGTCGTTGCTGCAGGAGCTGCAAAGACGAAGAAAAGGAGGAAACGGCAGAGCACTTCGTCTGCAACTGCCCTGCACTTAGCGGCGTCAGGCGGCGTTGCCTGGGAGCTCTTTTCCTGGACAACATTCGTCATATTGCGGGGTATGACATCAAGGACTTGATGGCCTTAATCAAATCTTCAAATTGGTTTGAAGAGGAGGTGTAACGGTGTATCTACGTGGTATCACAACGGGCCTTCTGATACTGGCCTAAGTGTGCCCTCATGGCAGCCACTTCAACCTAACCTCTTTAGACAGAACAAGTACTTAAACGCTTTTATAAAGTACTTTGTTAGATATATATTTATATTTAGGGTCATATTGATAAAACCTTTTTAAGCCAAATCAGTTGTTAAATTTACAGATAACCGTACAAAATACGTCAATCAAACCCCGGTTAGCGTAGAGCGGCTTTTATGAAAGTGGCCCTTAAAGTTCAATTTGCTCGAAATCATACATCAAAATACTTTTGCTAATTTTATCGGCAAAATCGTATATGGTAATTAAATAGGTTGACATCGCACATGGCTTATAAATTTTGACAACCTGTCAACATGATGGCATTGGTACGTGCGACCAGTTTGTTTTGGTTTTTGTTTTTGATGAACAGCGGGAAAAATATTGTAATAGTTTTACCTAAAGTTTATCTGAAAATGCCTCAAGTGGCATAATTCCAGGCTTTCTACTTGATTTAGAGAACGGAACTTTCTTGAGACATTGACGAAATGATTGATGGCAACCAATTTTCCCAATCTAGGCTTTATAAAGCAAAATTTTAACTCTGGAATCTTTTCTTTTTACAGAACCAAGAAGCTTGAGGTTTGTTTGTTTGTGAGGCGAAAAAAATTGCCAGGTTTTCGGGAATATTAACCATGTTGACAGATCTTTGCTGAAAATGGATTCGGTACGCTCTGGTTGTGACACCGCAGCTGCAAGGAGAGATTTCATATGACCACGTCTAACCTTTTGTCATGGCTTTCGCTAAGAAACTTGGGTCAATTGCTCCACGCCAAAAGAAAACGAATTAAATCAGAAGCCACCTTGTTTGATAAGAAAGTGAAATTATTTGGTTTTTATCTATTTGCCATCAACAAAATCCATAAAAGATGGTAAGTTTAATTAACACGGGTGATACAGGCCATGATTCACAGTGCTGTTTGGATTACTATGGAGTGCACTTGGCCACTTGCCCGTTAGATAGCTTAGTCAACTATTCGATGTGAAGAATGTCAATCAAATACTAGTTGCAGGCCTCAAGGGCCATCAAGGACCCGTATGGCACGTAGCTTGGACACATTCCAAATTTGGAAATTTATTAGTTTCGTGTTTGTATGCTCGCAAAGTGGTTATATGGAAGGAAGATTCATCGAATGATTGCACAATTTTAAAGATGTCGTTTGGACTGTTAACTGGTCGTTGACAGGAAATATTTTAACTGTTACCGGCAGTGACAATTAGGAAATAGGATAACGAGAATAAGAGGATGCTGCGAAAACAAACATGCCGAGCACGCTGTAGAATAATATATTTTATTAATCTAAGAATAAAATGCAAAAGTTAATTCTCATAATAATAGTCATCGAAGACAAAAAATATATGTAAAACAATTCGTTTCAACAAAACCTTTGCTTATGTGCTCTTAAATCCGAAAGTGAATGTTCGAAATAAAGTTTAAAAAGTAAAACTACCACGTTATTTTTTGTTTTCAGTCAATACTACGAAACGAGATAGAAGAAAACGGATTGATTTTCTAAACAGCATTTCACAAAAGTAAATAAAAAAGAGGTGCGGTCGCGGTACCGCCGTCAGAAGCTATAGCTTTTTTGCATTAAAAGAAGCTCATAAATATCATTGTTATAGAAAATAATTTTTATTTGTTCAAAGTATGTGTTGATGAAATTTTTAGGAATATGTTTAATAATTAATGCAATTTAAATAAAATTATGTCAATTTAAATTTATGTGTAATTTATTCATCATTACATTCTATCATTGAAATTATTGGTTTATGATAACTAAAGTATGATACATATACATATCTGTGACTGTATTTTGTCAACAAATCTAGAAAAAACCGCATCAATTGTAGTGCCATTTCTCGTCGTTGCTTGCAAAGGATCAGTATTCATAGTTAACTTAAATTGATCTAGCAGAAATTTTGTCAGCGGTTCTGATTTGTCCTCGGCAAAATTGATATTGAAATCACCAGCTAAAATAAGCGGCAATTGATAAGAATTTTCTTGGAAAGTTCGTGAACCTTCTTCGGTATATTCATATAGAGCTTTATGAATGAATTTTATTATGTCTTGAACTTTTTGGCCTGGAGAAATATAAATTACTACAATTACTATTTCTAAACCATTATCCATTTTACAAATACTTGAGCAAATATCACCAATATTATTATGGCGAACTAAGAGATCATCTGTATTTCCGATCTGTATATTTACATTTGGCGTTACAATATTTGTTTGATCACTATCGTTTTTGTATATCGCAACACCTGCAGCTGCCGATGCATTTGTTCTTTGGTACTGAGCCACACATTTAAAATTAGGAATGTCAACTTTTCTATCATTGTTTGTCCAAGTCTCAGTAAGTAGTAATAGAGTGGTTTTTTTAGTTACGGTATCTAACAAATCAAGATTGTGTTTGCGTAAACTCTGACAATTCATGGTAGCTATTGAAAATCCCTTTTTTTTAGAAATGAATTCTGTAAGAACTGTTGATCTGGTATTTAAAGTGTTTAATGCCAGTCTTTGAAATTCTTGTACCAGTGACAATGTTGATGTAGCTTGTTTACGACCATGATAAAATCTAAATTTATTTGCATCATCACGAGGTGTGACAATATAAAGGGTGTTTTTTTTAGGGGTATAGAACTTCGAATTGAAATAAAACACAAGAAAATCGTTTTAAGGTCCATCAATTTGGCTTTATTGGAAGGATAATTTTATGCCATTAATGTTTAAATATGATTTCGGGCATGTGGCCGCCGCGGCTGGCTCGAATAAAGCCAATTCTACAGGTCCAATTTTCAACCACTTTTTCGAGCATATGGGGCCGTATGTCGGCAATAACGCCACGAATGTTGGCTTCCAATTCCCCTAACGTTTCTGGTTTGTTGGTGTAGACGAGCGACTTCACATATCCCCAAAGAAAATAATCCAATGGTGTCAAATCACACGACCTTGGTGGCCAATTGACAGGTCCATTCCGCGAAATTATGCGCTCATCGAATGTTTCCTTCAATAAATCGATTGTGACGTGCGCTGTGTGGCATGTAGCGCCGTCTTGTTGGAACCACAACTCATCCACATTCATGCCATCCAATTCGGGAACAAAATAGTCGGTTATCATGGCTCTATACCGGTCTCCATTAACGGTAGCTGCCTCTCCAGCATTATTGCGGAAGAAGTATGGCCCAATGACTCCACCAGCCCATAGAGCACACCAAACAGTCAGTTTTTGTGGATGTAATGGCGTTTCAAGGGTCTCATGTGGATTCTCTTCACTCCAAATGCGGCAATTTTGCTTGTTGACGTAGCCATTCAACCAAAAATGAGCCTCATCACTGAACAAAATTTTGCGATGAAAATCAGCATCGAAATCAATCTCATTTTCGGCCCATACACCAAAATCACGACGCATTGCATGGTCTCGCGGCTTTAATTCTTGCACAAGCTGGATCTTGTAAGGTCGCAAGCCAAGATCTTTGCGCAAAATCTTCCATAAAGTTGATGGACAAAGCTCCAATTGCTGTGCACGGTGGCGAATCGATTCATTCGGGTCCTCTTCAACACTTTGCTCTACAGCGGCAATTGTTTCTTCGGTGCGCACTGTTCGACGTCTCTGCGGATGCGTATTATCACATAGAGTAAACGTAGTGCGAAAACGATCCATGGTTAACCGAATTAATTGCTCTGATGGACGATTATGTCGACCATAAAATGGACGGAGCTCACGGTAAACTTCGCGAACTGAACCATTATTTTCGAAATAAATTTGCACGATTTGCAAGCGTTGTTCTTTTGTCAACCTGTTCATGATGAAATGGCAAACCAAACTGAACATAAATGACATTAGAGTTGCCAGATTTGACCACAAAATGCCAGTTTTATCTCTATTCGAAAAACAAACCTGTAAAAAAAACACCCTGTATAAACCTTCAATACTTGTTACTCGCGAGAGTGCAACGTACACCAGCTGTTGTGAATGTGTTTTGTCGTATTCGTAAACTATTTCGGGAAACGTACCACCTTGTGACTTATGTATAGTCATTGCGCACGCTGCTATTAGAGGAAAGTGCTTACGTCTGACGGTGACTTTTTTATTTCTGGTTAATGATATAGTAGATGTTCTTAATTCAATAGGTACTGCAAGATTACTAAGTTGATTCTGTACTGCTGCTGTTACTCTTTTTTTTCTTAATTTTTGACCAATTTTTGGTGATCCCGGAAATTCTAACCAAACTCGAACAACTCTATCTTCAGAAAATTCTAGATGAATCAATTTTCCAAACGCACCATTTGATAATGCATCGGATACGTCGATGTTTGTTGTAATGATGTAATACTTGTCTTTCACAAAAGTTATCTCTTGAGGCAATCCACCTGTATCAATTACAGACATGCCTCTAAGTTTTGTTCTAAAAGCAGTAAGTTGTTCGTTACTTTCGGTTCCTGAAATGTCATCGATGGCAACAGAAACAGTTCTCTCTTCAGATTGTTGTAAAATGAAGTTATAACTGTTCACATCATTGTTTCCGTAGTATAATCTAATTGCGCTGGGACACAATCTTTGAGTATCTGCTTTTGTGAAAAATCTTGATTCCAATAGTTCAAGCTCATGTTGTTCCAACACATCACCATTGCCAATTTTAGTAAGTGTCGATGAAAACGTACTTTGAGACGAATCATTGTTGGAGTTGTTCATTATACATGAACTTTGCATAAAGTTACAATTCTTCGTATATTTCTTAAAAAGGCTATACTCATACTCTGTCTTTTATATAGTTATTTTACGAACATACACTGATCAGTTTATTAATGATTAACACTCACTGATTATTGTAAATAGTAACAAGTACACTTAAAAATTACGCACCACGAATTTTTCTTTTTTTTTTGGTGGCGCCGACACAAACGACCGTTGGACGTATACAAAGAGAAACTGATGGCACTATACCTGCCGTGCGACGACTACAACGACCTTTGCGCATGCGCGGCAATTTAGCTTAGCTGCTTGTGAGAGCACATGATGCTGCGAGGTCGTCTAGAGCATATCTGCCGGTGTATATACTATGCTGTGTGTGTCTGCGTGCGCGCTTGTTCGTGAGAGAGAGAGAGAGAGAGAGAGGGGGAGAGAGAGCCCGTGCCGGTTGTAGCCTCACCCATATACAGAACACCCCCTCTGTACTTCATTTGTAACGTAGCGTTACAATTGCACGACCCCCACTGTAACTAACCAACGCCTAAAAGCATGCTATAATCTCATAGTGAACAGTTGAAACACTGTGCTAAAATCAAAAGCACTTAGATTTTTGCGCAAGTATGCTGTGTGTATGTGTGCATTTCCGTTTGTCGGTTTTTTATTCACTCGCCTTCGCCAAGAGTCCCCACATAAGAATCTCTAGCTTCAAAAAGAAAATAAAATACCATTTGTCTATTATGTTTGCAATTGTTTTTGCATTTTTCTTAAGATGGGCTTCATATATGTAAGAAAATTTACATATCCCAACTATGCCCTTAAGAGACCAGTAGCCCGATTCTGTAACTTTCAACCACTCGCCGAGCGTTAAGCTTATCGCCAAATTTCGGCGTTTGTTCTTAACGAAAGTGCGACTCTGTAACTCTCCTTTAACGCCGCTAAACAGCTGACTCTTGATAGTGATAAAATACGGCAATACTTCTCTTTTCGCCGTATTTTGCACTAAATTACATGCAAAAAACTCAAAACTAATTTTTTTACTTTTTCCAAACGCTAAACCACTTGCAAATATATTTATTTACGCTATTGTTAACACCTCGAAAATAATTCGCGAGAGCTAACCACACGAAAAGTGTTAGCTAACACTTTTTGTGTGGTTAAAAGTTAGTGAATACGGAAAAGCGTTAAAAATGCTGTTAAGCGAAGTTAACGCTAACACCTGGCGTTAAAATAGTTACAGAATCGGGCTACAGGGGAGAGAGGGGACCAATTATAGCCAACTGTGGACGAAAGGTATTAATCGCGGGTCACTAATATCGGATATTAGTCGCACGAGTTTTCGCAGGGTAAGTTCACAAGCCGCTTATTTTTCGTTTATAAAAGCGTAAAAAGTTAGTTTTGCGCCACATTCCGTTTTATTTAGAACATGAATTGAAATCAGTTCTACTTTATGTGATGCTTATTTTGTAAATTAGGAGAGTCATGAGATATTGTTGATATAAGTGCGGCTAAGGGTATCTAAATGGGGGTGTTCGCGCCTTGCACACACCAGCGCCACCTCAAACCGTCGACTCGTAGGTGCTTACACCCTCCTCCTCCAAGCGGGGGAGGAGCCTCCTCGTGGTGATACCTGGTAACGCTACGGCGGCTAATTCGAGCGGCGACCTTTTCAACCCCAAACCCCCCCCCCCCCCCCCCCCCCTTTTTCCTTCCTTGTAAGGGCTGGATCAAGGTGTCATACGACCCGTGCCGATGATCAACCTGGCTGGGGGCCCTTAAATAGCCCAGTCGCGAACGGAGTGCTTCGGACACCGGGCGACCTCCGATTCTATTTAGCCTTACCCGGGTAATGCGGATCTCTGCCCGGGTGGACCGTCCCCTTCTCCGCCACTCGTGGGTCCTAATTATGGAAAAATATATTAATAAAAATGTAAATAAAAGCAAGGAGTCTGACTCTCCTAATAAAAAGTCAGCAGGAGCTCGCTCCGCTAAGATGGTCACGGGGAAACCGGACCAAAACAAAGATACGAAAGCCGAGAGGACACCCCGGCGTTTCAGTGCTGCAGCGGCAGCTAGACGGGATAGGGCTGAGTGCAAAACCGGTCCGAGTAGTCCGATGACCGGTGCCTCTACCAGGGGTGCCGATCGGGAGGCCAGCAACGCAGCTACCACCAATCCTGTAGCTTCCACCAGTGGCCTTGCCATTCAGCGCAAAGCGTCTGGCGAGTCCGTAGCTGGGGGCGCCAAGGGTGAGGGGGGTGCTAGCGATAGGGCCAAGGACTCGATGCCTAGGCAACCCACAAAGGCCAGCCACCAGGATAAGCGGTCTGCAGCCCGGATTCTGTACAGAAACGCGACCTCACCGACAAGGGAGGAAGATGTTTCTGCGGAGGTTTGGGCGAAGCTCCAGCGAGACCTGGCGTGGGCTCGGCGGGTAGTGCCGGATTTTAAACTGGAGTTGTATGGCGCTAACAAAGGGGAAGCCTCTAAGCGCAATCGCTCAGTGGAGGTGACTACCCCAACGGCACCGAAAAGGGCCAAAACGCAGGGAGGCTATACACGGTCTTTCGCGGCGGTAGCCAAGGATCGCAAGATCATTGGCGTTATCGATGAGGGCAGCGTAGATGGCAGGATCCCGAAACAACAATGGAAGTGGATCGAAGCCGCGCTCGCTAAAGTTGCCATCCAGGTGAAGAGGGAGAACCCTGGACCGCCACCATCCTATACCGATGCAGGATGGTACCAAGGCAATGTCAGGCTGATCGCCTGTGGAGACGCTAGGTCCGTGGACCTATACAAGATTGGCGTGCAGCGAATAGGGGAAGTGTACCCTGGCGCGCGCCTCAAAGCAGTGGATGCGTGCGACATCCCGCAGCGGCCAAGAGCTAGAGCCTGGGTTCCAGTGACGCCAACGGAGCCAGATGAAATCCTGGAACAATTGCAGGAGTTTAACCCGGGTCTACCGACCCAAAACTGGAAGGTGGTCAGCGTAGACAAAGCAGCCGGACAAGCGACAATGCAGATAGTTCTGCTGCTAGACCAGGTAAGCATCGAGGCCCTGGACCGGTGCGACTACCGCGTAAGCTATGGTTTCAAAAATATAAGCCTGAAGGTGTACAAGGCGGACGCCGAAGCCCTGGCTAATTTTTCATCTCTGGCGGAGGTGGAGCCTCCCCCCAGCGATAACGAGATGGAGGTTGATGACAGTGGGTCGGATGTGCGGAGCGGCTATGCCTCGTCCAGCTTGGACGGTAGCGGGACTCTCAGGAGGCTTTACTCCGAGAGTCAGCTTCTGAGCGAGGACGACGCCGACGCGACGCTCACGGAGGAGAGTGCTAAAAAGCAAGATGATGAGGGTCCTCCAAATCAACCTTCATCACAGTAGAGCAGCGTCAGCTGCGCTTCTACTCCAACTTTCGGCAGGGGGAGTAGATATCGTTTTAGTTCAAGAACCGTGGATCACTGGAAATAGGATCTGTGGTTTGAGGACTCCCACTTACAAGCTCTACAGCGCTCAAGATAAGGGTAAGCCTCGTACGTGTATTTTAGCTAAGTCAAATATTAACGCTTTTCTTCTACCCCAATTTAGTGACGGAGATCTGACAGCGATTAGCGTCGAGGGGTTGGGTAGAAGTTGTAGATTTGTCTCCTTCTATCTGGCCCACGATCACGAAGGTTCACTACCGCCACATAACTTCAGAGAGCTCGTGAGTTCCACTAGGCCACGTAATAATCTAATTGTGCTTGGAGGCGATGCGAATGCCCATCACACTCAATGGGGCAGCACCGACACAAACGACCGAGGTGAGTCACTATATAACTACTTATTAGGCACTAATCTAAGTTTATGCAACAGGGGAAGTGACCCCACATTCATAACAAGGAACCGCGAGGAAGTCCTTGATATTACACTGGTCAGCGACTCCTTCAGCGACCTCATAGAATCATGGAGGGTTCTAACAGAACACTCCTTCTCAGACCATAGATATATTAGTTTCTCAATAGCAGATACGCACACATGTCCAAAATTCATACAAAATATAAAAAGAACAAACTGGGGCTACTACAGGAAGCTCATTGATAGAAATCTATCAAAACAAATGGTCACACCTAGAAATGATAAGGAACTAGACGAGCTAGTCAACACTTTTAATCAACAATGCAAGCTTGCTTTAGATAAGGCCTGCCCGATCAAAAAGGTAACGGAAACCCATAAGCCACCTTGGTGGTCGTCTGATCTAGATAGACTCAGGAAGGCTTGTAGGGTTGCCTTTAATAAAGCCAAACAGGACGGCCGCGAGCTATCCTGGGCTGTTTACAAAACTAAGCTAAGTACATATAAAAAAGAAATCCGCAAGGCCAAACGAACCTCCTGGGTGGAATTCTGCAGTGAAATTGAATCCACATCTGCTGCCTCGCGCTTGAGGAGGGTGCTCTCAAAAGCGCCAGCAACACTGAGCCACGTCCAAATGCCAGATGGGCAGTGGACGGATTCGACTACGGATACCATGAATCTGCTCCTGGATACACATTTCCCGACATGCACAGACGTGTCTACTACTACCGGCGGAAAGGTGCCTTCCGATCAAATGATAAGGGAGATCACCGATGAGAAGAAGCTAGATTGGGCTTTATCTACCTTCAAGCCCCATAAGTCGCCTGGACCAGACGGAATATTCCCGGCCCAGCTACAACATACATCCGGGCTTATCATGCCCTGGTTGAAAACTATGTTTATAGGCTGCCTAAGGCTGAACTACGTACCCACTTCATGGAGGGAGGTTAAGGTAGTCTTCATCCCCAAAGCCGGGAAGCCATCTCATACTAAACCTAATGACTTTAGGCCTATAAGCCTATCCTCATTTCTTCTTAAAACCCTAGAAAGACTTCTGGAGGACTATGTCAGAAGATCGATTGACCCAACTCAGCTCTCGCGGGCTCAGCATGCCTACAGTAAGGGTAGGTCAACAGATACTGCCTTGCACTCTCTTGTATCTGTTATAGACAAGTCACTTAACCTAAAGGAATATACATTGGTGGCTTTCCTCGACATTGAAGGCGCTTTCAATAACGTCCTTCCGGAAGCTATCACCTCTGCGCTGACGGGTCTGCGGGTCGATACCTGTCTGGTGGAGTTCATTCGTAAACTGCTTACTAGCAGACGGATCACAACCGAGCTAGGTGGGAACTCGATTCACAGACTCGTTAACAGAGGTACCCCACAGGGAGGTGTTCTCTCACCGCTACTTTGGGTGGTTACTGTAAACCAGCTTCTACGCCTCATGGAAGCGGAAGGCCACCAAGTGATTGCGTACGCCGATGACATCTGCGTTATGATGCGGGGAAAATTCCCTCAAACTCTATGCAACTTAATGGAATCAGCCTTATCTAAAATTTGTGACTGGGCAAAGTCAACAGGTCTGGGGGTTAACCCCGAGAAAACCGAGCTAGTCCTCTTTACTAGAAGGTACAAAATACCGAACCTTATACCACCAAAAATTGGTAACACGACTTTGGCATTCAGTGACAAAGTCAAATATTTAGGAGTTACTCTAGACAGGAAACTACTCTGGGGTGACAATATAACAGAACGGGTTAAAAAGGCAACGTGCGCGTTGTTTACTTGCAAGAGAGCAATTGGCGTTTCGTGGGGGTTTTCTCCCAGGGTAGTGCACTGGATCTACACAGCCATTGTTCGCCCGATCCTACTCTACGGAGTGCTAGTCTGGTGGCCTGCACTTACTAAGAATACGTACCTCAAACAGATACAAAAAGTCCAAAGGAGTTCAGAACTCTGCATAACCGGGGCCCTTGGGTCCACCCCGACAGAAGCACTCAACACTATGCTGCATCTACCACCGCTTGATTTGGTGGCGAAGGAAGTAGCCACGATCACAGCTTTGCGAATAAGGGAGACTGGCGTCTGGATAAATGGACAAAGTGGGCACGCCACAATCTTGGGCAACCACGCGCCTGTTAACATTCCACCACACACGGACTACTGCGCGTCAAATAACGTGTTTGTCAGGAACTACGAGGTTATAATACCGACAAGACAAGAATGGGACAGCAGACCACATACGGTTCGGGGCGCCATCAACATCTTTACTGATGGCTCCAAGCTTGAGGGGAAGGTGGGGGGAGGAATCTTTTCACCGGACCTGGGACTAGAGATCTCCTTCCGTCTTCCCGACCACTGCAGCGTGTACCAAGCGGAAATGCTGGCAATACACGGCGCGGTGAAAAGCTTGGTATCCATGCCCCAAAATGGTAAACAGATCTATATCTTCTCAGACAGTCAGGCCGCACTTAAAGCCTTGAACTCATATGTCGACAATGCAAAGTCGTTAACTGAATGTCGCAGATCTCTCAACGAGATGGCTCAGCACTTCAGTATTAGCCTTATTTGGGTACCTGGGCACAGGGATATTGAAGGCAACTGCAGAGCGGATGAGCTGGCTAGACGGGGTACCACCACCCATCTCCTTCCAGGAAATAGCTCGGTAGGCATACCCATGGCCTCCTTTAAATTTAGTGTTAGCACAAAAACAATGGAAATAGCAAATATGCTCTGGTCAGGGCTCTCGACGTGTGAGATATCCAGGCTAACCTGGCCTTCCTACAACAAAAGACGTACAAACTCCCTGCTGTCCCTCAATAAATCGGACATTTCATCCCTGGTAAGGGTTCTAACAGGGCACTGTTTAATAGGCACTCACGGCGCCAGAATGGGCGCAATGTCTAATGATTACTGTCGCAGCTGCAGATGTATTGAGGAGGAGGAAAGTGTTCAGCATCTGATGTGTCAATGCCCTGCACTCAGCAGGCGACGGTTAGCTATCTTGGGCCAACCGTTTCTCAATAACCTCGCTGAGGTATCACAAATGGAATTAAAAGCGTTATCTAAATTTATTGACTCCACGAAGTGGTTCGATCCCCTGCCTTGAACAGGGTGTGAGTTGGTTTTCCCTGGCGTCGACGGCAGCGCAACCGTGTGAGTCGACTGGTCCTCCTCAGCTCTCGGGAG
Source organism: Merzomyia westermanni (assembly GCA_949987695.1). Classification (NCBI taxonomy): domain Eukaryota; kingdom Metazoa; phylum Arthropoda; class Insecta; order Diptera; family Tephritidae; genus Merzomyia; species Merzomyia westermanni. Next base: position 113,619,063 of record OX465289.1, read on the forward strand.
ACCTTTGAACTCGGATACTCTAGGGTTGTTGGATCGGCTAACTGTTAAGCGGCTGAGCTGCTGTCGGCGTCGGGGATGACTTGCTCGCATCTCTGGGGCATAGAGGTGGGTAGAGACCGTATAGGGTATCACAATGGGCCTATTTAGTGGCCTAAGTGTCGGGCAGAGTCCAGGTACTCTGTCCTGCCCTTGCAACCTAACCTAACCTAACCTAAGTGCGGCTAAGGAACAAATGTAGAATACCGCAAAATCTGTAATAAGAAAACAAGTAAGGAAGTCTGAGTTCGGGTGGAACCTAACATTATATACCTGGTAGTGATCTATTATGTCATACCAATTTACGCAGGTCTATTTTAATACTTTTTAGTTCGTATTATAAAGCCAGCTGATTGTCTTCAATAAAAACATTTCTGTTATGAGTTTTGAGGGGTAAATTTATTTATTTGTATATAAATAGCTTCCCTACCAACAACTGCGAACCACATTTTTTCAAAATATCAATACGTGCTCATTTATGTTTGAAAAATTTGCGTTCAAATAGACAGATAGACTGGCGGACATGGCCAAATCAACTCAGCTCATCGTTCTGATTATTTCCGTATACTTACTGATGGGGCCATCTCTTCTTCTTCTCATACTTACAAATATTTCATGTTCATGAAAGGTATGAAAATCAAAAAAGATCAATTATCTATTGCAGTGGAGTACTAACTACTTGCCCGTATATTTTGCTTGTGTGTTATCCGATTGACCTAATTTTTGGCAGGAGTATACTATATACAATTGAGAAGCAGCTGGACGGACGGACATGGCTAATCAACTTCTTTTTTCCTCCTGATCATTTTGATATACATAGGAAAATATCTATCTCGATCCGTTTATACCGTTACATACATAGTCCGTTAGGCGACTAAAGTTAATATACCTTGTGTGCGGAGCAGTACTAGGTATAGCAGAAACTTGGGATCGATAGATTTTGATGAAATAAATATAACGTCGTGTCTTTTTTTTTTGGGAAACCACAACAACAAAAGTTATTACAGGTCAAAGTTTATATTAAGCATATTCACTTAAACTCCCAACTCCAGAACCGGTGGACCTGTTCAAATTCTAGGGAAATATCCATCCTGGAGTGAGTAGTTTTCCAATAAATCTCATTCGGTCTGGATCCATATACAATATGCGCTGAGGGGCCCCGCTCCACACCCCGCAGTGGATCGCTCCCCGGCCCTCTAATTATTCACTTAAACTTCCAAATCCAGAACCTAAACAATATGTATATCAAATTAAATCGAATCAAAATTTCAATTTTTAAAAATGCTTAATATGAGCTTTGGCCTATAATAACTTTTGATGTTGTTGTTTCCCAAAAAAAAAACAACACAGTTATACTCATTTTAACTATATCTATCGATTCCTACACAATTTTTTTTTTTTATTTGACAGTTTGTGGTATTCTGTAATTATGCCATGAAATAAGGTTATGGCATGGTATGGATGACGGTTTCTAAATTATTTCCTTTGTTTTGTTTTTTCTTTGGCAAAGTCCATCTCGTATATATTATTACTGGTGTGTTTGCGTTCGTTTCTAATTTTTTGGACATATTTGGTGTTTTTCTCGGTAAGTGGACCAGGCATTGGACTATTTAAAAAATCCTATTTATAGCGCAATTTGGTTGAAATTTGGCACATTGGTAGACCTTTCCCTTTATTAATATTAATGATCCTTTTTTCTTAGCGACACTCCTGTTACAAAAAATCTTCTTCATGGATTTGTCTAGCCTACTAAGCCAGCGGAAAATGATCGGTTTTAGTTATGTTAAAACTATTTCTATAACTAATTCTGGAAATATGTCGATGTTCACACACTTCGATGTTTTTTGGAAAAATTATCGAAGCATCGGTTTTTCTTATACAAGACATTTTAAGGTTTTTCTGACTTTAAACACAAAGAAATATAAAGCGTATGTGTCCTTAAATTCACCTAAAAAAAAAAATTTATAATTGGTGCAATATATACCTCCGGGGCAGATTAAGGCCAGGCTTTTCACTACCAATTTGTGGTGTGCTGCTTCTAATTTTTCCTACAAATTGGCGGGACCTACAGTTTTTTGCCGATTGCGAACGGCATCTGCAAAGGAGATGAATTTTTGCTGAGAGGCATTCCATGGCAGAAATACACTCGGAGAGTTTGCCAAACCACTGCCAAGGGGCGACTCCGTTTTGAAAAAACTTTTTCAAACCACTTTTGATGTTACCTATACCAGGACTCGAACCTTGGACCTTCCGTGTGATAGGCCAGCAACACTACCGCCACACCACGGCGGCTAAATGGGTACAGTTTGCGCTTTCGATCTGGAGTATATAACAGATTAAACTTGTAGGCTTTTATAGTATTAACCTTTATTTATGAAATTAAAGATGAAAAACGATACAAATACAAAACTTAAACTAAACTAAACTGAAAAACAGAGGGTGTGAGCAAGGAGGCAGGGGGTTCATATCCCCAATCGGCGGATCTGAAATTGGATTGGCCTATAAGTATGTGATATCTATGTGCTTAACAGTTCTAAAGAAAATTTTTTTGTTGCTTAAATTTTAAGTGCTTTTTTCTACTCTTCACCCCCTCCACAGAAACTATAGGCTTTGATACAAAATTAGTATCCTGGAATTATGTGCTATTTATATGTTCCAAGAAAAGCTGTTAACAGCCCTGAACAACAGAGGCTGTGAGCAAGGGCGGAGGCGGGTCAAATCCCCAATTGGCGGATCTGCATTTGGACTGGCTTATAATTATATGCTATTTATGTGCCTAACAGTTCCAAAGAAAATTTTTTTGTTGCTTAAATTTTAAGTGTTTTTTCTACTCTTCAAAAGTAGGGCATCTGCCCAAAACGTCAAGCTAGACCCCCCCACAGAAACGATGGGCTTTGATACATAATTAGTATCCTGAAATTATGTGATATTCATGTGCTCCAAGAAAAGCTGTCATCCACCTTGAAAAACAGAGGCTGTGAGAAAGGGGGCGGGGTCATATCCCCAATCGGCGGATCTAAAATTGGATTGGCTTATAATTATATGCTATTTATGTGCCTAACAGTTCCAAAGAAAATTTTTTTGTTGCTTAAATTTTAAGTGCTTTTTTCTACTCTTCAAAAGTAGGGGCTCTGCCCAAAACGTCAAGCTAGACCCGCCCCCCCCACAGAAAATATGGGCTTTGATACAAAATTAGTATTCTGGAGGGGGTCGTATCCCCAATCGGCGGATCTGAAATTGGATTGGCTGATAATTATGTTCTATTTATGTGCTCAACAGTTCAAAAGAAAATTTTTTTGTTGCTTGAATCTTAAGGGTATCTGCCTAAAACCTTGTTTTCGTTTAAATATTACTGCTGAATTATGTCTTTTAAGTTAGCGCTAACACTGTCTTAGTGTAGACTATCGACTATCGATTATTGATTTTCAGCGATGCCGCTACACCAGTGATTTTCAATGATGCCGCTACAGACCTTGTCACTAAAGCGTACGTGCTTCTTTTGTTTCGAAGTTGTTCTGATCGCCGACAACTCATCGTTTGGTACGGATGCCGGTTTCAACCTGTCGATTCTCACCGTCAAAGCTTTACTTCTTACGAAGATCGTGAACGTTTTAGGATGGCGCTCTAGTATTTTTAATGGACCTTGGTACGGAGGTTTTAATGACGCCTGTATTGTGTCATCTCTCAGGACCACATATTTGCCAGACTGCAAATCCTTTGCAAAGTAAACTGCCTTCTCTCCATGCGTTGTCGTTGCAATAGGTCGAAAATTTTCAAAGTAAATACGCAATTTTTGTAAAAACTCATGCTCGTTAACTCGTGGTGTATCAGCTTCAAAGAAATATTCTCCAGGCAGTTTGATTGCCTGGCCATAGACCAGTTCTGAAGTTGAGGCTCTTAAATCTTCCTTGACCGCTGATCTTAGGCCCATTAAAACCACCGGAACCTGAACTACCCAGTTTCCCATGACAACGGTCAACCAACCCATTGGCTTGCGGGTGATAGGCCGTGGTTCGCAAATCCTTTATGCCAAAGAGTTTAGTCATTTCTCTAAGCAAATCGCTTTCGAACTGACGCCCCCGGTCCATAGTTATATATTCCGGCAACCGCTAAATAAGGTTTTAGGTACCGTTTCTGTGTGGTATAGCTTCTACCAATCTTGAGTACCGGTCTATGGAGATGAGGCAATAAGTATAGCCGCATGATTGTGGGAACGGACCCACTAAATCAATGTTTATATGATCGAAGCGTTTACCCTGCACCGAGATAGTCTGAAGTTCGCTTCGTGTATGACGCGAAACTTTACATCGCTGACATTGTTGACAATTCGTTACTCATATTCGAATGTCGAAATGCATGCCCTTCCACACGAACTTGCTTGCAATAAGCTTAATAGTGGTTTTTACACCCGGATGAGCTAGTACATGCAAGGCGTTAAAAACTACTTCGGGAAATGATTTGGTAACATAGGGTCGAAGTCGCCCTGTAGAACTGTCGCTAATAATCTCTACATCCGAGTTTTGCAACTTGTGTTTATCTAACCGCAACGAAGTAGAATTCGATTTAAATAGGTTCTGCAACTCTCTGCACTCTATCTGCTCGTCTCGAAGCGCTTCGTAATCAACTGTTGAATCACCATTTACAATCTCAATGTGTGACATGTCCGCCGCAACGTTTCTTTCACCTTGGATGTGTTCAATTGTAGTCGTAAATTGACTAATAAAATCAAGTTACCTCGGGTATTCCGGGTACAGGGCACTCACCACCTTTCACTACACTTATATTCCTTTTATAAATAAAGACTACGTATTTTTAGTTTTAAGGTTTTACTTTAATTTTCACTTTGCATGTATTTTAATTTTTTATTATAGGTATATTTAATTTGATTTTCACAATGATTTTAAATTTGCAAAAAAGAGTAAATAATCAACCGCGCACTCAACGACAACTAACTTAGCGGCCGCCGATGACCGCCTGCTAAGCTGTGTAGTGAGCATACATACATATGTACATAAAGGTAAATACCTAAAGAAGCGGTAGTTTTCCAATTTGTTTTTAGAGTTTCGCATTAGGGTGGCTCGAATTCAAAGGTAAGTACAGGTGGCGCAAAAGTAAGCTTCCGATGTTCAGCATATCGGTTGTGGCACGTGCAGTGTGTGCTGTTGCACCGTCTTGTTGGAACCACATGTTTCCAATCCCAATTCATCAAGTTGCGGCAAAAAGAACTCGTTGATCATTGCTCTGTAGCGCTCACCATTCACAGTAACCGTTTGGCCCCAACCGATTATTGGTCAAATAAATAGTCAGCAATATTCCGCGTTCTGGAGCAGTGTAGCGTAACATTGTTTATTAACGTGTATTTCGCATGTGTTTACTACACAAATGTCAACACAGAACTGACTTTAGGGGCCAATCGCAAAATTTATAGCATTTTCTGATAGGAGGATTACTTTTGCGCAGTAACCGTTTTTCACCGACCGATTATTGGTCAAATAAATAGTCAGCAATATTCCGCGTTCTGGAGCAGTGTAGCGTAACATTGTTTATTAACGTGTATTTCGCATGTGTTTACTACACAAATGTCAAAACAGAACTGACTTTAGGGGCCAATCGCAAAATTTATAGCATTTTCTGATAGGAGGATTACTTTTGCGCAGTAACCGTTTTTCACCGACCGATTATTGGTCAAATAAATAGTCAGCAATATTCCGCGTTCTGGAGCAGTGTAGCGTAACATTGTTTATTAACGTGTATTTCGCATGTGTTTACTACACAAATGTCAAAACAGAACCGACTTTAGGGGCCAATCGCAAAATTTATAGCATTTTCTGATAGGAGGATTTACTTTTGTATAATTTAGGATAAGTATGGATATAAATGGTAAGTAGAGTTTAAGGTAAGTATTCAATTCAAAAGGGTAAGTATATGTACGAGTATGTATACAAGGTAAGTATAAAATTCAGATTTAAGTGTAAATTCAACAATTTAAGTAGGCAATTTAACAGGTAAGTATTTATGTATAAAAAAATGAGTTTTAGAAGGTAAGAATGTATTAATCAAATTGAATTAGATCTTCATCCATGTCTTCAACATGGCGGCCGGCCTGCGAAGTTGACAAATTTAGAAACGAATTTGTTGTGGGCGGAGTTATGCACTTGTCTCAGCGCATCTGAGTCCAAGGTAATTTGTGTGTGTAAGTGGTAATTTTTGGAAATTTTTTGTGGCGAAGTGCTAATAAGTATGGGTAAAGCAGAGTTGGCGATGGTCAATTTATTTATTGGGCCCGATTTTTAAAATAACCGTTGTCAGATCCGAGTGTGTGTACAGATGTACAAATTAAGAGGAAACTGCTAGCGGGGCAGTGTGCCGTATATGGGATAGAGAAAGGGAGTAATATATGTATATATTTTATATATATATAGTGAGTTTATGGGATGTATGTGTAATTTATATATATTCATGGAAAATTCTAACCTTGAGAACTGCAACGGGTTGTGGATACCGCTCTTTGGGTAACGGCTTGCTAAGGCTGAATTTTTTGCTGGATTTCGGGCTGATGTATGTCGCAGTCTTGCGTGACTGTACTTTTGATGTTGTTTTTTTTTGTTGTTGAGCTTTGGCACTCTTTAAAAATTTTGTACACTTGTTACTTTTAGACGGGGTTTTTTTATTTTTTTTTAGTTTCAAAATTTATGTATTTTTTTTCTCTTTTGCGGTATTAGTTTATATTTCCTTTTTTCAGGTCACCAACTTCTTACTTGATTTTATATGCACGTTAACCCTTTTTTTCTTTCTCAGGTTTTTGGTCACCGGCACTTTTTATTTAATCTTATTTTTTTTTCCCTTTTCAGGTCACCAACTTTTTTATTTAATTTAACTTTTTCTTTACTTTGCAGGTTTTTCCCACTTTTTTCTTTTCAGGTTTTTTCTCAACTTTTAATTTTTGAAAAAGGTTTTTTTGCAAACAATTGTGTCACTTTTTATATTTTGGGTTTTCGGAGCACCCTAATGACCACTAAGCACTCGTGCACTTTTAATTTTAGAAGTATAGGTACGCTTTATATGTTTTGAAGCGCATATACATATATATATTTAAGTTTTTTTTTCACTTTTTATTCGTAGGGTTTTCGGATATGTAATGGTTTCTTTGTTTAAAAAATTTTTGAGTTTTATTTTCAACTCATAAATACTAGGCACTTTTTTGCTGGTTCACTTTTTTTTGCAGCGAGAGGACCATGTATAATATTCCGGGTACAGGGCACTCACCACCTTTCACTACACTTATATTCCTTTTATAAATAAAAATTACGTATTTTTAGTTTTAAGGTTTTACTTTAATTTTCACTTTGCATGTATTTTAATTTTTTATTATAGGTATATTTAATTTAATTTTCACAATGATTTTAAATTTGCAAAAAAGAGTAAGTAATCAACCGCGCACTCAACGACAACTAACTTAGCGGCCGCCGATGACCGCCTGCTAAGCTGTGTAGTGAGCATACATACATATGTACATAAAGGTAAATACCTAAAGACGCGGTAGTTGTCCAATTTGTTTTTAGAGTTTCGCATTAGGGTGGCTCGAATTCAAAGGTAAGTATAATTTAGGATAAGTATGAATATAAATGGTAAGTAGAGTTTAAGGTAAGTATTCAATTCAAAAGGGTAAGAATATGTATGTATACAAGGTAAGTATAAAATTCAGATTTAAGTGTAAACTCAACAATTTAAGTAGGCAATTTAACAGGTAAGTATTTATGTATAAAAAAATGAGTTTTAGAAGGTAAGAATGTATTAATCAAATTGAATTAGATCTTCATCCATGTCTTCAACATGGCGGCCGGCCTGCGAAGTTGACATATTTAGAAACTCTTGCAATTTCTGTAGAGTGACCTTTGCTTGGTTAACCAACTTCCTTATGTTACGTTGATTGACATTTCGGCTCCGCCCCAGGGGCGCTGGTCTTTCGATGGTACGGGTGACTCGCCTTTGTTGATCGTCGCGCCGATGGCGCACCAATGGCGAAGGTGTTGGACGCCGATCACGTGTTGACGATGAAATTGTCGAACGGTGCAAAAGGGTGTGGTGAGCTCTGCCGCAGTGACGGCAGCTACCTGTGGAGTTGCATGCACCGGTAGTGTGGGATGTGGCCAAGCAATTTATGCAGTAGCGATGGACGCGGGCGGATTCGTATCGCCCTGCCGGAGTCATAGTCAAAAATGCATGGCAATGACGCAACGAGTGTTGACAGCAGCATAGGCGGCATTTTCCCAGTTCCATGATGAGATCTGTAGAGAAAACGTTAAGAGAGCAGTAAGCATTATGTTAAATCGGAGATTGTAATGGAGGGTTGGAGGATTATGAGGAAAACGTTGGAAGAGAACTATGAGGGGGGCAATAAACATATCTTAGTGATGTTACGAGTGATTGTTCCGTTTTGAGTGCATATGTCGACGACACGAACATTCTCGTCGGGTCCTACATGGAGTTTGGAGATGCGCCCTAATCGCCATTCGTTGGGAGGTAGGAGATCATCCTTGACGACGACCAGATCTCCTTCTTTGAGGTTGTTTTGTCGGGTTTTCCATTTTTGACGTTTATGTAGTTCTTGGAGGTACTCATTCTTCCAGCGGTTGCTGAATTGATGGTGCAAGACTTTCAGCATTTGCCATTTGTGCATGATGCTGAGACTTTCTGCATTAGGTTCAGGCAGAGAGAGCAGTGGGGCCCCGCGCAGGAAGTGTCCTGGGGCTAACGCAAGTAAATCTGTCGGGTCTTCGGACATGGGAGAAATAGGTCTCGAGTTGAGGACTGCCTCGATGCGAACGATTAGGGTTGTAAATTCTTCAAATGAGAAATTAGGATTACCGGCGACTTTTGTCAAATGGGTTTTGAAGCTTTTGACTGCAGCTTCCCAAAGCCCATCCATGTGAGGAGCATATGGCGGGATGAATTGCCACGAGAGGCCCTGGGGAGCATACTTTTCGGCGATGTCTTGGCCTGCTTCCTTGAGGAAAAGGGAGATTTCCTTTTTCATGGCTCTATGTGCGCCGATAAACGTTTTTCCGGTGTCGGATATGATTTTATGTGGGATGCCGCGGCGGCCGGCAAAACGCGCAAATGCGGCTCTAAAAGCTTCGGTAGTCAAGTTCGAGCAGACTGACCATTCACCAGGTGAATGGCTTTTGTGGAGAAACAAACAAATACGCAGACATAAGCTTTGGTGTAGGGAGCGCGACGTAGAGTTGATGTCTTTACGAGAAATGGGCCCGCGAAGTCGACTCCTGTGGTGTGAAATGGTAGGGTATATGTCGACCTTTCGGCGGGTAATGCGGCCATGATCTGCGAGTTCATCCTTTGTTTGTGGCTCGTGCAGGTCTTGCAATGAAAAATGCAAGCCTTTATTTTCTGCTTCAAGCGGGGGATGTAATACTCTTGGTGTACCATCCTGATCATGATCTGCTTTTCGGCATGCAATAAGAGAGTGTGAATAAACTCCAGATAGAGCGAGCAGAATCTGGAGGGTTCAGGAATTATAATCGGGTGACGTTCGTTGTAGCTGAGGACGGCGTAACTGAGGCGACCACTGACACGTAATATCCCCTTTTTGTCTAACATCGGACTGAGTGGTAGCAGTGAGCTCTTTTTAGAGCTTTTGAGAGCCACTCGGGGCCTTTCCACCACAGGCAGGATTCCGCTAATTCTTGGGGTTTACATCCACGGGTTCCCAGGTCTGCTGGATTATCACCACTTGCCACATGCCGCCAGGTAGTATTGCTGACCCTTTGGAGAATTTCGGATGGAGGTGAGAGCAAATCTGTTTGAGTAGTTTGGAGAGTAGTACTGCTCCACAAAGTTCTAGTCGGGGAAGGCTTACTGTCTTTAAGGGAGCCACCTTGCTTTTTGCAGCTAATAGGTGAGTGGTAACATGCGTAAATACACGCACGCGCAAAATGCTTTTTCTGAGGCGTCAGAAAATCCGTGAATTTGATAGTGTTTGTCGGGAGAGAATCCGATCCATCGAGGGATTTGTATGGAGGCTATCGCTGAGAGATTTTCCCGAAAATTGTTCCATTTGTGGAAGGCTGAGGGTTTGACATGTTCGTCCCAGTCTGTTCCTTCCAACCAGAGTTGTTGGAGGAGGGCTTTGGCTAAAATCATTATTGGCGATAGCCATCCTGCCGGGTCGAACAATTTCGCAATTGCCGATAATATTTGCCGCTTTCTGTTTGAGTTAGCGGCGGGTATAGGGTCATATGAGTATGAAAACGAGTCGTTTAGGGCATTCCATTTTATTCCAAGTGTCTTTGTCGAACTTGCATCACGGAATTTGAGAAAATCTTCATCAAGGAGGTCAGATTTTGGGATAACTTCAGTATGCTTGGGTGATTGGGCGTTATTTTCTTCAGCGGGAAGCCGGCTGACTTTAATGCTTCGATAACTTCATTTATGGAGTTGAGTGTGGACTGTATATCGTGTCCGCCAGAGAGGATGTCGTCTACATAAGTCTCATGCAGAAGAACATTGTTGGCGGTTGGGAATTTGTCTTTGGTGTCTGCTGCTAGCTGATGGAGGGTGCGAATAGCTAGGTATGGGGCACAATTAACAAAAAAGGTGACTGTTTTTAGTTTGAAATCCTCGAGAGGTGAGGTTGGAGATCTGCGAAAGACAATTCTTTGATAGTCTTGATTTTCTGGGTGTATGAGTATTTGGCGGTACATCTTTTCGATGTCGCCGTTAAAAACGAGATTATAGAGGCGCCATTTTAGGATAATGAGCATTAAGTCGTTTTGTAGAGTTGGGCCAGTATGTAGTACGTCATTCAATGAACTACCTGAGTGGGAGAGTTTGGAGGCATTGAAGACCACTCGTACCTTGGTTGTTTTGCTGTCTGGTTTTATAACAGCGTGATGGGGTAAATAGAAGGAATAGTATTTACCTTTTTTTATAATTTCGAATGGTGAGGTGGGTTCCATGTGATTCATTGTTAAATATTCTTCCAACACTTCAGAATATTTTTCTTTTAACTCGGGTTTATTTTCGAGCGTTCTTTCTATGCTTACATGCTGCTGCTGAGCAGCGGGTCGTGAGTGACCGAGGGCTAGAGTTTCTGGAAAGCTTTCCTTAAATGGGAGCTTTACCATGTAGCGACCATCTTCTCTTCTAATGGTGGTATTTGTGTAGAGTTCTTCGCAGAACTTATCTTCATCTGTGATGGGTGTGGTGGAATGAACTTCTTCCTGCTCCCAAAAATTCTTAAGGAGTTCATTTAGGGAGTCATCGGGGTTTTCCACTATGTGGGTGGAGAAGGTTGAAATTTGCTCAGTTACTGGTCCATCCAAAGATGGTATTCTGAGCAATGACATTGGTTTCGAGACCTTGAAGGAGGATTTTTGGGAGTATATCACTACCTATTACCATATCTATTCGACCTGGAGAGAAACAACTGGGATCTGCTAACGTTAAGGAGGAGAAGTTTCGAAGTTCCTCCGTTTCTATTTTGAAAGATGGGAGAAAGTGTGTTAATTGTGGTAATATTATGGCTTGGGTAATGATTTGGGTCTTTAAATCCAGAGAACAAATTGTTATAGCGCATGTTTTATTGGAGTTTTGGACTATGCGCCCGCCCATGCCTAGTATTTGGTAGTTTGTTCTTTTTGTTGGTAGGCCCAGCAATTGTTGTATTCGGGAGGAGAGGAATGACTTTTGAGAGCCTTGGTCTACCAACGCACGGACTTTGAACGTTTCTCCTCGATGGAGTATCGGGACAATTGCTGTGGGCAGCAACGTTCGTTCCTTATTGGAAAAGAAATGAGATAGCACTTTATTCGCTGTAACTTGCTTTGTTGAGGAGGTTTCAGTTCGTAATTCCTGAGATTGCATTGCCTGTTTTGATGTTGAGGGTTTTTCTTGGTCACTTATTATTTGGGGAGTAACTTTGGACTGATTACTTCTCTGCGTTTGGCGAAAAGTGTGGGACTTTGCTGGCAGAGGTGTCTGATCATGCAGCAGAGAGTGATGCCGCTTTTGACAATACACACATTTGAAATTGCTTCTACACTCGGACTCCAAGTGGGAAAATGCTAAGCAATTTTTGCAATATCTATTGTCTCTGACGAGCTTGTTTCTCTCCGGCACACTAAGATTTTTGAATTTCACGCAATTCATCATCGAGTGATTTGAGTTGCAAAGTTTGCAAGAAACCTGCCGGGATTGTTCGCTATGATAGGAGTGGGATTTATGTCTGAAGCTATTGGTCTGATTTTGGGGTGTCGACGATCGCGAATTGAAGCTCGAGTTTGAGTTGCGTGGTTTACTTGGTCTGTAAGTACCTAGGCATTCCACTACTTCGTATCTGGTAGTGAGGAATTTGTCCATTTCCGACCATAGGGGTAATTCCTTTCTAGATTCAAGTGATTGTTCCCATAGCGCTAGAGTCTCATCGGGAAGCTTTGAGGAGCATAAATATATAAGTATGGGGTCCCAGTTGCTAGTGGGTACATTGTTGGAGTTTAGGGTGGAGAGGTAGTTATTTATAGTGGTTTGAATTTCCTGAATTCTTTCCCCACTTTCATAGAATACGGGTTGCATGTTAAATAGAGTTTTAAGCTGGTTATCCACCAGAATTCTATGATTCTCGTATCTAGATTTGAGTGCGCCCCAGGCCAATTTGAAATTTTGGTCGTTGAGGGCGTATTTTTGAATAACTAGGGCTGCTTTTCCATGGGTTTTTTGTCTCAAGTGGTAGAGCTTCTGTGCTTGAGAAAGTTTGGGGTGATTTATGTACACTGCCGTGAAAATATCTCTGAATGACGGCCACGTATCGTATCCTCCGTGAAAACCTTCTGTGTCGCATGCGGGAACTTTGAGGTAGGGTTCGGAGTTAGCCATGGGTGCTGGTGTCGGTCGTTGACTTGGGGTGATAGGATTCGGCTCCAGATTTGCGAGCAAGTCATTTATCCTAGTCCTAAACTGGATTTTGTGTGATCGGTCTCACAAATGTTCCACCATTTTTCGCAGAACTTTTCCAGTTTTGCCAATTCGAATAAGCATTTTTTCATTATTAGGGACAGTTCTTCCTCTTCGGCTTGAGATTTTGACCGTGTTCTTGGTCCTTGGGGAGTTGGGAGATTCAATGGTTTGTCTACCTTATCTTCAGCCATTCTTACGTGGGTATTTTATGGGAGTGTGTAATAGGAGTACACAGATATATATTTGAGTAAATGTGTATTAGAAGTACACGAGAAGATGTTATCAATATACTGTGTATTAGGAGTACACAGATATATATTTAAGTAAATGTGTATTAGAAGTACACGAGAAGATGTTATTAATATACTGTGTATTGGGAGTACACAGAAATTTATTTTGCGAAATGTGTATAAGGAGTATACGAGAAGATTTTAATGGGTTTGCCCCACTGTATTTTGAAGACCGTTTTTAGCAGCTGTGGCCCACTGTACTATTTTTAAGTAGCAGCACTTTTGGAAATGGGCATATATGTGTGTATACTTGCTGTGCTTTGAGCGGGGTGAGATTATGTACTTGTCTCAGCGAATCTGAGTACAAGTATGTGTATATATGTGAGATGGAAATTTCGAATTTGTTGTGGGCGGAGTTATGCACTTGTCTCAGCGCATCTGAGTCCAAGGTAATTTGTGTGTGTAAGTGGTAATTTTTGGAAATTTTTTGTGGCGAAGTGCTAATAAGTATGGGTAAAGCAGAGTTGGCGATAGTCAATTTATTTATTGGGCCCGATTTTTAAAATAACCGTTGTCAGATCCGAGTGTGTGTACAGATGTACAAATTAAGAGGAAATTGCTAGCGGGGCAGTGTGCCGTATATGGGATAGAGAAGGGGAGTAATATATGTATATATTTTATATATATATAGTGAGTTTATGGGATGTATGTGTAATTTATATATATTCATGGAAAATTCTATAACGGCACTTACTTTAGTCGGGTGAATACCTTGAGAACTGCAACGGGTTGTGGATACCGCTCTTTGGGTAACGGCTTGCTAAGGCTGAATTTTTTGCTGGATTTCGGGCTGATGTATGTCGCAGTCTTGCGTGACTGTACTTTTGATGTTGTTTTTTTTGTTGTTGAGCTTTGGCACTCTTTAAAAATTTTGTACACTTGTTACTTTTAGACGGGGTTTTTTATTTTTTTTTTTGTTTCAAAATTTATGTATTTTTTTTCTCTTTTGCGGTATTAGTTTATATTTCCTTTTTTCAGGTCACCAACTTCTTACTTGATTTTATATGCACGTTAACCCTTTTTTTCTTTCTCAGGTGGTGGAATGAACTTCTTCCTGCTCCCAAAAATTCTTAAGGAGTTCATTTAGGGAGTCATCGGGGTTTTCCACTATGTGGGTGGAGAAGGTTGAAATTTGCTCAGTTACTGGTCCGCTCAATATCCATCCAAAGATGGTATTCTGAGCAATGAGGCTTCCAGCGACATTGGTTTCGAGACCTTGAAGGAGGATTTTTGGGAGTATATCACTACCTATTACCATATCTATTCGACCTGCAGAGAAACAACTGGGATCTGCTAACGTTAAGGAGGAGAAGTTTTGAAGTTCCTCCGTTTCTATTTTGAAAGATGGGAGAAAGTGTGTTAATTGTGGTAATATTATGGCTTGGGTAATGATTTGGGTCTTTAAATCCAGAGAACAAATTGTTATAGCGCATGTTTTATTGGAGTTTTGGACTATGCCCCCGCCCATGCCTAGTATTTGGTAATTTGTTCTTTTTGTTGGTAGGCCCAGCAATTGTTGTATTCGGGAGGAGAGGAATGACTTTTGAGAGCCTTGGTCTACCAACGCACGGACTTTGAACGTTTCTCCTCGATGGAGTATCGGGACAATTGCTGTGGGCAGCAACGTTCGTTCCTTATTGGAGAAGAAATGAGATAGCACTTTATTCGCTGTAACTTGCTTTGTTGAGGAGGTTTCAGTTCGTAATTCCTGAGATTGCATTGCCTGTTTTGATGTTGAGGGTTTTTCTTGGTCACTTATTATTTGGGGAGTGACTTTGGACTGATTACTTCTCTGCGTTTGGCGAAAAGTGTGGGACTTTGCTGGCAGAGGTGTCTGATAATGCAGCAGAGAGTGATGCCGCTTTTGACAATACACACATTTGAAATTGCTTCTACACTCGAACTCCAAGTGGGAAAATGCTAAGCAATTTTTGCAATATCTATTGTCTCTGACGAGCTTGTTTCTCTCCGGCACACTAAGATTTTTGAATTTCACGCAATTCATCATCGAGTGATTTGAGTTGCAAAGTTTGCAAGAAACCTGCCGGGATTGTTCGCTATGATAGGAGTGGGATTTATGTCTGAAGCTATTGGTCTGATTTTGGGGTGTCGACGATCGAGAATTGAAGCTCGAGTTTGAGTTGCGTGGTTTACTTGGTCTGTAAGTACCTAGGCGTTCCACTACTTCGTATCTGGTAGTGAGGAATTTGTCCATTTCCGACCATAGGGGTAATTCCTTTCTAGATTCAAGTGATTGTTCCCATAGCGCTAGAGTCTCATCGGGAAGCTTTGAGGAGCATAAATATATAAGTATGGGGTCCCAGTTGCTAGTGGGTACATTGTTGGAGTTTAGGGTGGAGAGGTAGTTATTTATAGTGGTTTGAATTTCCTGAATTCTTAACCCACTTTCATAGAATACGGGTTGCATGTTAAATAGAGTTTTAAGCTGGTTATCCACCAGAATTCTACGATTCTCGTATCTAGATTTGAGTGCGCCCCAGGCCAATTTGAAATTTTGGTCGTTGAGGGCGTATTTTTGAATAACTAGGGCTGCTTTTCCATGGGTTTTTTGTCTCAAGTGGTAGAGCTTCTGTGCTTGAGAAAGTTTGGGGTGATTTATGTACACTGCCGTGAACATATCTCTGAATGACGGCCACGTATCGTATCCTCCGTGAAAAACTTCTGTGTCGCATGCGGGAACTTTGAGGTAGGGTTCGGAGTTAGCCATGGGTGCTGGCGTCGGTCGTTGACTTGGGGTGATAGGATTCGGCTCCAGATTTGCGAGCAGCTCATTTATCCTAGTCCTAAACTGGATTTTGTGTGATCGGTCTCACAAATGTTCCACCATTTTTCGCAGAACTTTTCCAGTTTTGCCAATTCGAATAAGCATTTTTTCATTATTAGGGACAGTTCTTCCTCTTCGGCTTGAGATTTTGACCGTGTTCTTGGTCCTTGGGGAGTTGGGAGATTCAATGGTTTGTCTACCTTATCTTCAGCCATTCTTACGTGGGTATTTTATGGGAGTGTGTAATAGGAGTACACAGATATATATTTGAGTAAATGTGTATTAGAAGTACACGAGAAGATGTTATCAATATACTGTGTATTAGGAGTACACAGATATATATTTAAGTAAATGTGTATTAGAAGTAAACGAGAAGATGTTATTAATATACTGTGTATTGGGAGTACACAGAAATTTATTTTGCGAAATGTGTATAAGGAGTATACGAGAAGATTTTAATGGGTTTGCCCCACTGTATTTTGAAGACCGTTTTTAGCAGCTGTGGCCCACTGTACTATTTTTAAGTAGCAGCACTTTTGGAAATGGGCATATATGTGTGTATACTTGCTGTGCTTTGAGCGGGGTGCGATTATGTACTTGTCTCAGCGAATCTGAGTACAAGTATGTGTATATATGTGAGATGGAAATTTCGAATTTGTTGTGGGCGGAGTTATGCACTTGTCTCAGCGCATCTGAGTCCAAGGTAATTTGTGTGTGTAAGTGGTAATTTTTGGAAATTTTTTGTGGCGAAGTGCTAATAAGTATGGGTAAAGCAGAGTTGGCGATGGTCAATTTATTTATTGGGCCCGATTTTTAAAATAACCGTTGTCAGATCCGAGTGTGTGTACAGATGTACAAATTAAGAGGAAATTGCTAGCTGGGCAGTGTGCCGTATATGGGATAGAGAAAGGGAGTAATATATGTATATATTTTATATATATATAGTGAGTTTATGGGATGTATGTGTAATTTATATATATTCATGGAAAATTCTATAACGGCACTTACTTTGGTCGGGTGAATACCTTGAGAACTGCAACGGGTTGTGGATACCGCTCTTTGGGTAACGGCTTGCTAATGCTGAATTTTTTGCTGGATTTCGGGCTGATGTATGTCGCAGTCTTGCGTGACTGTACTTTTGATGTTGTTTTTTTTTGTTGTTGAGCTTTGGCACTCTTTAAAAATTTTGTACACTTGTTACTTTTAGACGGGGTTTTTTTATTTTTTTTTTGTTTCAAAATTTATGTATTTTTTTTCTCTTTTGCGGTATTAGTTTATATTTCCTTTTTTCAGGTCACCAACTTCTTACTTGATTTTATATGCACGTTAACCCTTTTTTTCTTTCTCAGGTTTTTGGTCACCGGCACTTTTTATTTAATCTTATTTTTTTTTCTCTTTTCAGGTCACCAACTTTTTTATTTAATTTAACTTTTTCTTTACTTTGCAGGTTTTTCCCACTTTTTTCTTTTCAGGTTTTTTCTCAACTTTTAATTTTTGAAAAAGGTTTTTTTGCAAACAATTGTGTCACTTTTTATATTTTGGGTTTTCGGAGCACCCTGATGACCACTAAGCACTCGTGCACTTTTAATTTTAGAAGTATAGGTACGCTTTATATGTTTTGAAGCGCATATACATATAATAATTCCCAACGGATTACCCACCATATCCCGCCCGACCGGCGCGAGGGGCGCATCCGCATAACGCGCGGATTATTCGTTCGTGCCGAGTCGTTGAAAATCTTTGGTTTGTTAATCGTCGAGATCTAAAACTGCTCCGCTACAGAGAAAACCTCATCAGCTAAGTAAAGTAGATATAGGATAGATTATACATTAAGAAATAACTAGTTAACAGAATAAAATTATTGTTAAAAGTTAATATAGAAGTCAAAGAATAAAAAACAATTAGTAGCTATGAATTTAGGACAGAAAGAATTGATTTTTTTATGCTGAAAAGCGAGTCTGAAATATCAAATCTACCAGAAAGAGAGTTATAATCTTGACACAAACAGCGAAAAGGCTCATTTAACTGAAAATTGGTTCGGCACTGTTTTAAGACTAGAGGTTTAAAATGCCTTGAAGGACGAGACGGTACATTGAAGTTCACTTCACTTAGAAGAAATGGGCTGGATAGTGAACCATTTAGCAATGTAATCATAAAAATAATTCCAAGCATTTCCCTCCGACTAGAAAGTGTGTGTAGATTAATGAGTTTTAAACGATTCGTATAGGGTGGCAGATTGTACGAGGGATCCCAATGAAAATCTCTTAAGGCAAATAGTATAAATTGTTTTTGAACTGATTCAAGGCGATCTACATGAACCTGGTAACGCGGGTTCCAAATTATAGAACCATATTCAAGTATCGGTCTGACTAATGTAGTGAAGAGGGCTTTAGTTACATAAGGGTCGCTAAATTCTTTAGACCATCGTTTAACGAATGCTAGGACACCTCTAGCCTTATTGACTGTTGTATTAATATGGCGGTTGAAACTGAGTTTATAGTCCATAGTAACCCCCAGGTCAACAAAATCATACACTTGCTCAAGACTATAATTTTTAATTGTATAGGAAGCCGGCTGAGAAATTCCACGCGAAAAACCTATGTGTTTACATTTTTTAAGGTTAAGTGGCATATAATTTAAATCGCACCAAGTAACTAGTGCATCTAGATCTGATTGTAGCTTATTTCTATCTTCAAATGACGCGAATGACATGAAAAGCTTTACGTCGTCGGCATACATTAACATTTTTGAAAATTTTATTATTGTAGAAATATCATTTATAAACAACAAGAACAGAATCGGGCCAAGATGGCTTCCTTGAGGAACCCCCGAAGAGACATAAATGACATCGGATACTAAATTTTTAAACATTACTCTTTGTGTCCTGTCACTAAGGTAAGAAGAGATCCAGCGATTGAGACCCGGCTGGAAGCCCAACTGATCGAGTTTATGAATAAGTAATGAGTGACACACTTTGTCAAAAGCTTTGCTGAAATCCGTATAAATAACGTCGGTTTGCAGATTTTTTCTAAAGCCATTTGAGACATGACTGGTAAACTCAAGTAAATTCGTAACTGGGGACTTTCCCTTACTGAACCCGTGTTGGCAGTCAGCTATCAAAGTAGAGATCGGACCCGTAAGTTGATTTGTAACAATAGCTTCAAACAATTTTGGGATGGCAGAAAGCTTTGCGATGCCACGATAGTTCTCTATAGAAGACCTACTCCCGCTTTTATGCAGCGGTAGAAGAAACGATTCTTTCCACGCAGTTGGAAAAACACCACACTTTAGTGATAGATTGAACAAATTGCTAAGGGGTTGGTAAATATGGTTCGCACACTTTTTCAAGAAACATGTAGGAATCCTATCAGGACTATATTTAAAAGATTCTTTTAAGGTTTTAAGGTAAATTAGAACATCTTTGGCGCATATAATTGGTGAATTAATTGAATTTGTCCCGTGTAGTTTATAGGGATAGTTTTGAAAGTTTGAATTGGTGACAGCAGAATAGTTAGAAGTGAAAAATTGAGCAAAAAAATTTGCGATACATTGATTATCGCTAGATATAATGTCTTGATATTTCATGGCTGAGGGAAACCCTGATACTTTACGTTTAGAATTTACGAAACCATAAAATGACTTAGGATTGAGAATAACGTCTCTTTTCGTTTTAGAGATATAAGCTTTATAGCACTTTTTATTTAAATCTATGTACTTCTGACGTAGAATGGAATACAATAGGTAATGTTTATTTAATCCGGATTTCTTATATAAATTAAATTATCGCGTTTTCCTATTTTTAAGAGCCTTAAGCTCTTTAGTAAACCAAGCTTGCGTAGGATGATCATAAGTTACTTTACGTTTAGGAATAAACTTCTCAAATAGGCAGTAAATAGTGTGATTGAAATGTGAGACGTTTAGATCGATATCACAACCAAATTCAGGCCAAGTTAATTTAGACAGTTCTTTATTTAATTTCTTGTAGTTTGCTTTGGAAAAGTTATAATCAAAGCTACTACATGAGTAGCATTGAGTGCCTTGGGCATTACTTATGGTTTCGTAGACTATTTCCATAGAAGGGTGGTAAAGGTCTTCTGGTAAAACCAACGGATCACAACGATTTACAGAAAATTGGTTTATATCATTAACATACACTAAATCTAAGACTTTCCCAAACTTGTTAGCGGTAACATTTATTTGATTAAGGCAAAGATCGGAAATTCCATCTAAAAAGTCATTGAACCCCAGTTTGGACGGATTTATATTTAAGTTTTTTTTTTCACTTTTTATTCGTAGGGTTTTCGGATATGTAATGGTTTCTTTGTTTAAAAAATTTTTGAGTTTTATTTTCAACTCATAAATAAAGGGTGTTTTTTTAGGGGTATAGAACTTTGAATTGAAATAAAACACAAGAAAATCGTTTTAAGGTCCATCAATTTGGCTTTATTGGAAGGATAATTTTATGCCATTAATGTTTAAATATGATTTCGGGCATGTGGCCGCCGCGGCTGGCTCGAATAAAGCCAATTCTACAGGTCCAATTTTCAACCACTTTTTCGAGCATATGGGGCCGTATGTCGGCAATAACGCCACGAATGTTGGCTTCCAATTCCCCTAACGTTTCTGGTTTGTTGGTGTAGACGAGCGACTTCACATATCCCCAAAGAAAATAATTCAATGGTGTCAAATCACACGACCTTGGTGGCCAATTGACAGGTCCATTCCGCGAAATTATGCGCTCATCGAATGTTTCCTTCAATAAATCGATTGTGACGTGCGCTGTGTGGCATGTAGCGCCGTCTTGTTGGAACCACAACTCATCCACATTCATGCCATCCAATTTGGGAACAAAATAGTCGGTTATCATGGCTCTATACCGGTCTCCATTAACGGTAGCTGCCTCTCCAGCATTATTGCGGAAGAAGTATGGCCCAATGACTCCACCAGCCCATAGAGCACACCAAACAGTCAGTTTTTGTGGATGTAATGGCGTTTCAAGGGTCTCATGTGGATTCTCTTCACTCCAAATGCGGCAATTTTGCTTGTTGACGTAGCCATTCAACCAAAAATGAGCCTCATCACTGAACAAAATTTTGCGATGAAAATCAGCATCGAAATCAATCTCATTTTCGGCCCATACACCAAAATCACGACGCATTGCATGGTCTCGCGGCTTTAATTCTTGCACAAGCTGGATCTTGTAAGGTCGCAAGCCAAGATCTTTGCGCAAAATCTTCCATAAAGTTGATGGACAAAGCTCCAATTGCTGTGTACGGTGGCGAATCGATTCATTCGGGTCCTTTTCAACACTTTACTCTACAGCGGCAATTGTTTCTTCGGTGCGCACTGTTCGACATCTCTGCGGATGCGTATTATCACATAGAGTAAACGTAGTGCGAAAACGATCCATGGTTAACCGAATTCATTGCTCTGATGGACGATTATGTCGACCATAAAATGGACGGAGCTCACGGTAAACTTCGCGAACTGAACCATTATTTTCGAAATAAATTTGCACGATTTGCAAGCGTTGTTCTTTTGTCAACCTGTTCATGATGAAATGGCAAACCAAACTGAACATAAATGACATTAGAGTTGCCAGATTTGACCACAAAATGCCAGTTTTATCTCTATTCGAAAAACAAACCTGTAAAAAAAACACCCTGTACTAGGCACTTTTTTGCTGGTTCACTTTTTTTTGCAGCGAGAGGACCATGTATAATATTCCGGGTACAGGGCACTCACCACCTTTCACTACACTTATATTCCTTTTATAAATAAAAATTACGTATTTTTAGTTTTAAGGTTTTACTTTAATTTTCACTTTGCATGCATTTTAATTTTTTATTATAGGTATATTTAATTTAATTTTCACAATGATTTTAAATTTGCAAAAAAGAGTAAGTAATCAACCGCGCACTCAACGACAACTAACTTAGCGGCCGCCGATGACCGCCTGCTAAGCTGTGTAGTGAGCATACATACATATGTACATAAAGGTAAATACCTAAAGACGCGGTAGTTGTCCAATTTGTTTTTAGAGTTTCGCATTAGGGTGGCTCGAATTCAAAGGTAAGTATAATTTAGGATAAGTATGAATATAAATGGTAAGTAGAGTTTAAGGTAAGTATTCAATTCAAAAGGGTAAGAATATGTATGTATACAAGGTAAGTATAAAATTCAGATTTAAGTGTAAACTCAACAATTTAAGTAGGCAATTTAACAGGTAAGTATTTATGTATAAAAAAATGAGTTTTAGAAGGTAAGAATGTATTAATCAAATTGAATTAGATCTTCATCCATGTCTTCAACATGGCGGCCGGCCTGCGAAGTTGACAAATTTAGAAACTCTTGCAATTTCTGTAGAGTGACCTTTGCTTGGTTAACCAACTTCCTTATGTTACGTTGATTGACATTTCGGCTCCGCCCCAGGGGCGCTGGTCTTTCGATGGTACGGATGACTCGCCTTTGTTGATCGTCGCGCCGATGGCGCACCAATGGCGAAGGTGTTGGACGCCGATCACGTGTTGACGATGAAATTGTCGAACGGTGCAAAAGGGTGTGGTGAGCTCTGCCGCAGTGACGGCAGCTACCTGTGGAGTTGCATTCACCGGTAGTGTGGGATGTGGCCAAGCAATTTATGCAGTAGCGATGGACGCGGGCGGATTCGTATCGCTCTGCCGGAGTCATAGTCAAAAATGCGTGGCAATGACGCAACGAGTGTTGACAGCAGCATAGGCGGCATTTTCCCAGTTCCATGATGAGATCTGTAGAGAAAACGTTAAGAGAGCAGTAAGCATTATGTTAAATCGGAGATTGTAATGGAGGGTTGGAGGATTATGAGGAAAACGTTGGAAGAGAACTATGAGGGGGGCAATAAACATATCTTAGTGATGTTACGAGTGATTGTTCCGTTTTGAGTGCATATGTCTACGACACGAACATTCTCGTCGGGTCCTACATGGAGTTTGGAGATGCGCCCTAATCGCCATTCGTTGGGAGGTAGGAGATCATCCTTGACGACGACCAGATCTCCTTCTTTGAGGTTGTTTTGTCGGGTTTTCCATTTTTGACGTTTATGTAGTTCTTGGAGGTACTCATTCTTCCAGCGGTTGCTGAATTGATGGTGCAAGACTTTCAGCATTTGCCATTTGTGCATGATGCTGAGACTTTCTGCATTAGGTTCAGGCAGAGAGAGCAGTGGGGCCCCGCGCAGGAAGTGTCCTGGGGCTAACGCAAGTAAATCTGTCGGGTCTTCGGACATGGGAGAAATAGGTCTCGAGTTGAGGACTGCCTCGATGCGAACGATTAGGGTTGTAAATTCTTCAAATGAGAAATTAGGATTACCGGCGACTTTTGTCAAATGGGTTTTGAAGCTTTTGACTGCAGCTTCCCAAAGCCCATCCATGTGAGGAGCATATGGCGGGATGAATTGCCACGACAGGCCCTGGGGAGCATACTTTTCGGCGATGTCTTGGCCTGCTTCCTTGAGGAAAAGGGAGATTTCCTTTTTCATGGCTCTATGTGCGCCGATAAACGTTTTTCCGGTGTCGGATATGATTTTATGTGGGATGCCGCGGCGGCCGGCAAAACGCGCAAATGCGGCTCTAAAAGCTTCGGTAGTCAAGTTCGAGCAGACTGACCATTCACCAGGTGAATGGCTTTTGTGGAGAAACAAACAAATACGCAGACATAAGCTTTGGTGTAGGGAGCGCGACGTAGAGTTGATGTCTTTACGAGAAATGGGCCCGCGAAGTCGACTCCTGTGGTGTGAAATGGTAGGGTATATGTCGACCTTTCGGCGGGTAATGCGGCCATGATCTGCGAGTTCATCCTTTGTTTGTGGCTCGTGCAGGTCTTGCAATGAAAAATGCAAGCCTTTATTTTCTGCTTCACGCGGGGGATGTAATACTCTTGGTGTACCATCCTGATCATGATCTGCTTTTCGGCATGCAGTAAGAGAGTGTGAATAAACTCCAGATAGAGCGAGCAGAATCTGGAGGGTTCGGGAATTATAATCGGGTGACGTTCGTTGTAGCTGAGGGCGGCGTAACTGAGGCGACCATTGACACGTAATATCCCCTTTTTGTCTAACATCGGACTGAGTGGTAGCAGTGAGCTCTTTTTAGAGCTTTTGAGAGCCGCTCGGGGCCTTTCCACCACAGGCAGGATTCCGCTAATTCTTGGGGTTTACATCCACGGGTTCCCAGGTCTGCTGGATTATCACCACTTGCCACATGCCGCCAGGTAGTATTGCTGACCCTTTGGAGAATTTCGGATGGAGGTGAGAGCAAATCTGTTTGAGTAGTTTGGAGAGTAGTACTGCTCCACAAAGTTCTAGTCGGGGAAGGCTTACTGTCTTTAAGGGAGCCACCTTGCTTTTTGCAGCTAATAGGTGAGTGGTAACATGCGTAAATACACGCACGCGCAAAATGCTTTTTCTGAGGCGTCAGAAAATCCGTGAATTTGATAGTGTTTGTCGGGAGAGAATCCGATCCATCGAGGGATTTGTATGGAGGCTATCGCTGAGAGATTTTCCCGAAAATTGTTCCATTTGTGGAAGGCTGAGGGTTTGACATGTTCGTCCCAGTCTGTTCCTTCCAACCAGAGTTGTTGGAGGAGGGCTTTGGCTAAAATAATTATTGGCGACAGCCATCCTGCCGGGTCGAACAATTTCGCAATTGCCGATAATATTTGCCGCTTTCTGTTTGAGTTAGCGGCGGGTATAGGGTCATATGAGTATGAAAACGAGTCGTTTAGGGCATTCCATTTTATTCCAAGTGTCTTTGTCGAACTTGCATCATGGAATTTGAGAAAATCTTCATCAAGGAGGTCAGATTTTGGGATAACTTCAGTATGCTTGGGTGATTGGGCGTTATTTTCTTCAGCGGGAAGCCGGCTGACTTTAATGCTTCGATAACTTCATTTATGGAGTTGATTGTGGACTGTATATCGTGTCCGCCAGAGAGGATGTCGTCTACATAAGTCTCATGCAGAAGAACATTGTTGGCGGTTGGGAATTTGTCTTTGGTGTCTGCTGCTAGCTGATGGAGGGTGCGAATAGCTAGATATGGGGCACAATTAACAAAAAAGGTGACTGTTTTTAGTTTGAAATCCTCGAGAGGTGAGGTTGGAGATCTGCGAAAGACAATTCTTTGATAGTCTTGATTTTCTGGGTGTATGAGTATTTGGCGGTACATCTTTTCGATGTCGCCGTTAAAAACGAGATTATAGAGGCGCCATTTTAGGATAATGAGCATTAAGTCGTTTTGTAGAGTTGGGCCAGTATGTAGTACGTCATTCAATGAACTACCTGAGTGGGAGAGTTTGGAGGCATTGAAGACCACTCGTACCTTGGTTGTTTTGCTGTCTGGTTTTATAACAGCGTGATGGGGTAAATAGAAGGAATAGTATTTACCTTTTTTTATAATTTCGAATGGTGAGGTGGGTTCCATGTGATTCATTGTTAAATATTCTTCCAACACTTCAGAATATTTTTCTTTTAACTCGGGTTTACTTTCGAGCGTTCTTTCTATGCTTACATACTGCTGCTGAGCAGCGGGTCGTGAGTGACCGAGGGCTAGAGTATCTGGAAAGCTTTCCTTAAATGGGAGCTTTACCATGTAGCGACCATCTTCTCTTCTAATGGTGGTATTTGTGTAGAGTTCTTCGCAGAACTTATCTGCATCTGTGATGGGTGTGGTGGAATGAACTTCTTCCTGCTCCCAAAAATTCTTAAGGAGTTCATTTAGGGAGTCATCGGGGTTTTCCACTATGTGGGTGGAGAAGGTTGAAATTTGCTCAGTTACTGGTCCATCCAAAGATGGTATTCTGAGCAATGACATTGGTTTCGAGACCTTGAAGGAGGATTTTTGGGAGTATATCACTACCTATTACCATATCTGGGATCTGCTAACGTTAAGGAGGAGAAGTTTTGAAGTTCCTCCGTTTCTATTTTGAAAGATGGGAGAAAGTGTGTTAATTGTGGTAATATTATGGCTTGGGTAATGATTTGGGTCTTTAAATCCAGAGAACAAATTGTTATAGCGCATGTTTTATTGGAGTTTTGGACTATGCGCCCGCCCATGCCTAGTATTTGGTAGTTTGTTCTTTTTGTTGGTAGGCCCAGCAATTGTTGTATTCGGGAGGAGAGGAATGACTTTTGAGAGCCTTGGTCTACCAACGCACGGACTTTGAACGTTTCTCCTCAATGGAGTATCGGGACAATTGCTGTGGGCAGCAACGTTCGTTCCTTATTGGAGAAGAAATGAGATAGCACTTTATTCGCTGTAACTTGCTTTGTTGAGGAGGTTTCAGTTCGTAATTCCTGAGATTGCATTGCCTGTTTTGATGTTGAGGGTTTTTCTTGGTCATTTATTATTTGGGGAGTGACTTTGGACTGATTACTTCTCTGCGTTTGGCGAAAAGTGTGGGACTTTGCTGGCAGAGGTGTTTGATAATGCAGCAGAGAGTGATGCCGCTTTTGACAATACACACATTTGAAATTGCTTCTACACTCGGACTCCAAGTGGGAAAATGCTAAGCAATTTTTGCAATATCTATTGTCTCTGACGAGCTTGTTTCTCTCCGGCACACTAAGATTTTTGAATTTCACGCAATTCATCATCGAGTGATTTGAGTTGCAAAGTTTGCAAGAAACCTGCCGGGATTGTTCGCTATGATAGGAGTGGGATTTATGTCTGAAGCAAATGGTCTGATTTTGGGGTGTCGACGATCGAGAATTGAAGCTCGAGTTTGAGTTGCGTGGTTTACTTGGTCTGTAAGTACCTAGGCGTTCCACTACTTCGTATCTGGTAGTGAGGAATTTGTCCATTTCCGACCATAGGGGTAATTCTTTTCTAGATTCAAGCGATTGTTCCCATAGCGCTAGAGTCTCATCGGGAAGCTTTGAGGAGCATAAATATATAAGTACTAGCTGCCCGGTACGTGCTTCGCTACGTATAAAGTAAAATATTAAATCAAACTCATTTATTACAAAAAAAAAGATATTTTATTATTTGGTAGCTATTTTAAAACTTAATCCAAAACATTTGGGTAAACAATCTTTTTAGTTTTTCCATTTTGAGCATGAATAAACAAACAGCTGGGGGTACCGACTCTGGAACAGGCAACATAAAGTTGGCCATGTGAAAAACATGATTCCTCCAAATTTACACCACAAACGTTAAGTGTTTGCCCTTGGGCTTTGTTGATGGACATCGCAAATGATAAACGCACAGGATATTGTAATCGTTTGAATTCAAATGGCATATCATTTGGAATCATAGGGATGCGCGGTATTAAACAAACTTCTCCTTTTGATTTACCAGTTAAGATCGTAGCTTCAATCAAATTTGGCAATAAATTTTTCACTGCCAATCTGGTGCCATTACACAGTTTTGGTGGATTAATATTTCGCAATAATATAATCAAAGAACCCACTTTCAGATGCAAACAATGCGGTGGCATACCAGGCGGTTCTAATGAATTTAAAAATTCAATTGGATAATTCATTGCCTCATCTTGATTCATAGGACTGTCAATTGATTTATATGTCGTGAGTACACCTGGGAGTTTTTCTTGAATTTGGAAATTAATGGCATTGATATGAATGTTCTTCGGTGCTAAAATGGCGCGTTCTCTCAACCAATCGTGATTTCTGTAATTCTGAAGAATATTTGGATAAACACATTCAATCAATTCATCTATCGATTTCGTAATTGTACAAAAATTGTTCGGTACAGTGATCAATCCGTTGGTTCTGTCGATTTGTATTTTGCCATTACCAATTTCTAACAATTGTTTTGAAAACTCATGGGCAGCTGGATCATTTTGTAGGTGAATACGCATATTAATGTTCAGTGTCAATTTTTGTACATATCTCCAAAGAACTGATGACTTCAAACAGGCATTTATTTCATCAGCAGGAGTTGATCGAGGAATGACAGGCAATGTTTGTCGGAAATCCCCTGACAGTAATATCAAAGCACCCCCAAAAAGCTGTTGATTACCACGTAAATCTTGCATTGTTCGATTAAATGCTTCTAGTAATTTTTTATTCGCCATTGTACACTCATCCCATAAAATAATTGACGTTAATTGCAGAACTTTTGCCATAGCAGAATTCCTTGAAATATTGCAAGTTGGAGTTTCAATCACCTGTACATTCAATGGCAATTTTAATGCAGAGTGTGCTGTCCGACCACCTTTTAATAATGTAGCAGCAATTCCCGAAGATGCAAGTGCCAATGCAATTTTCTGTTCCGATCGAATAGTCGCTAAAATCAGTGATATAAAGAACGTTTTGCCTGTACCACCAGGTGCATCCAAGATATATAATCCACCTGCATTATTGGAAATGGCTTGCATGATTGTGTCATATACATGTTTTTGTTGAATATTCATTTTTGTTATATTCGATTGTACAAATAAACGCAAATCATTAGAATTGAATTCCTGCTCACGTTGCAATTCACGATCAAACAGATCGTGCATGTCACGATTTGGTGCGATCATACCCAATTGTACTAATGTTTTATTTGCAATCGTTAGACACATATCTTCAATTATTATCAAAGCTTCGTTGTACATTTCCAAAGTTATCAACAAATCAGGATTTCTTGCATGATGACGCATACGAATTAAAATATCTTCTGCAATATAATGTTTATATTTGTTCCATAATTCAAGTGGATTTGATGGCATACATGTTGATAATATAATGGCAAATAGCATTCGTATTTGTTGAGGATGAGCTGAAATAGATGCATCATGAAGTGTTGAATCAAAATGTGCATCATCCTCCAACAAATGCAAAAGTTGGCATGCTTCACGGTATGTTTGACACAAATGACCGTTGACTGTTCTCAATTCTTGAAATGATTTTGGGCCATTCACGTTAACTAATAACAATCTCAAATAAAAACACTCAGCATTGTTTGGATGTACTGTATATATTCTCCCAATTGCATCTGTTTGGCAAATGCCAGGATGCCCATGAACTGGTTTTCCTTGTTTACGTCTTTGAAATTTTTTCGAAGACGCATTCCATGTGTAGTACTGAGGCACTTCCGAATATAACAAAGTTTTCGCAAATGTATCAGTTTCGCATAATTTGAAAAAAGCTGTTAACGTAGTTTCTGGTGGTTGTGCTGCTCTTTCCAATACATTTGCTACATTAAAATAAACACGTTGGCCATTCTCAAGATGTACAGCCAAGTGAACAACCGCAGGATATCTTTCGTGCATTGGAAACGACATAATCCTCCAGACAGCTTCATTGCTACTAATATAGCGCCCCATTTGATACTGAGTAATTTCATCATTTGTATTATCACCAGCAACACCGAAAATTGCCATATCGCTCCCTTTTGTTACATACTTGCAAATATATTTAATGGATTTGACAGAATTACAATATTCCACATTTATATGAGCATTGAATATTTTCGATAATAATGGACAATACGGAACCACCCAACGATTATCAACTTCAACCTCCTGGTTAAGCATTCTAATGGTTGCCGTTTTGCCATTATCATTAGGTGATCTACGTCGATACAACGGATATCCGTCATTGCCCGTTATTGTGTCTGAAGTAAATTGCCTTGGGTATCGTTTCGAACACTTTCCATCAATCATACATGATGAATTCACATTAAGGTCACCGCACGGTCCATGTATCATGTTTTTAGCGACAATCAGGAATTCCAGCTGATATAAGGTTATCGATTTGATCCGGAGTTATTTTATGTACCAGCCAAATTAGCATATGTGCGTGCGGCAATCCCCTTTTCTGCCATTCGATGCAGTACATATGGCAACGCACCTCCCCAAATACATGTAATTTCAGAATTAAATCCATAAATGCCTTTAATTTTTGCCGAAAAACACGCGCAGTAATGTCATGACGATCGGTTGTCGACTGTCCTGCAAATAAATTGTTTTTGATTTCATCCCACTGCGGATTACATGTAAATGTAATGAACAGATCCGGTCGACCGTATTTTCGTACATAACACATTGCGTCTTGTGCAAATTCGTTCATATTCCGTGGGCTACCAGTATATGAAGATGGCAATATAGTTAAACGTCCGATGTCATTAATATTAGCATCATTCGCTATCGCATCTTGCAAATGAATATATTGTTCAGATCTTAGTTTTGCTTGGTTGAAACGAATAAAATTAAGACGTGCTGTTTCTATTTTTGCATACATATCAACGATGTACTGATGATATAGTTTACCACATCTCAAGATTTAATTTTGTTCTTGTGGACGAATCATCAATCGATACGAATAGTAATTCATGGCACTAACTTTTTTCTGTAAATGTAGACCTGAAAATAAGTGCAAAATGTGACTTAAGAAATTTATAGAAATGATGAAATGTCAACATACTGAAAATATTATTTACCTGTTCGTGGATCAATCATTGGTATATTGATATGGTAGCCATCGTCACCTTTCCAATGCAATATTGGGTATTGTAATGCATCGCAACTACGATGAAGTTCCGAAACACGTTGCAATTGCTCATTTCTGCGATGAATTATAATATCACGGGATTGAAACTGATCACCAACAATTACAATTGCAACCTCATCAATTGTCGGTGCATTGAATCGCCTTTCATGCTCTCCAAAAGGTGTTCTATCAGCCCTTATTACGATTTTGTGATTATCAGATGGCATACGATCGAGAGCAATTTTGAACAGTTGAACTAATGCGTTATGCTGATGGAAAAACCTTTGTAGCTCACAAATAATTTCTCGTCTTGTACTCAAAGCAATTGCACAACGTTGATCCAATTCACGATTATAATCACCAATAAAATAAATTTGCAAAAATTTATAATCAGCGTCGGGGTATGGCAATAACGAACCAACCGATGATAAATTTGGCCCTGAATCTGCAACATGTATGCAATTTCAGGTATTTTAGGTATATGTTGCATAATAAATTTTAAAACTATAGAATATTTTATGATTCAGATTGATTGGGACAATCCTGTTTAAGTATTTACCTTAAACGTCGGCATAAAATTATCTGTAACAATGTTAGTTGCACTAAAAGAAGTCATTTGAAATGACGAATTGTATGGTTGAATATGACTCAAAAAGTGCTTCGAATTTTCAGAAGTCCCAAAAATTAATGAATACAATGGTTCGGGTGCAGTTTCTAATGCTGGCAATCTCACTTTGCCATTAGCACAACACATGCCGCGCGTTTCACCTGGAAATTTAGCCGCATCACAATATGGACATATTGCGTCCATTATTCCAATGTATCCGTACATACTGTAATCAATGTGACTGTTGTAATTAAAAGCAGCACGCATAATTTCAGGTACAACAGATCTAGTTCGTGCATTACGTTCACGCTGCGATGCATTAGCTTGTGCTCGTTCATCTGGAGTCTGTGATCGCCTTTGTAATGCCGCAGCATTTGCACGACGCGTTCGGCGACCTATATTTCCTCGTGTGGGTCGTGGCATTTTTCTTTCAATTAAAAAAGAATAAATTAAATTTAAAAAAATTGTCTACAAACACACATGCATTCGTGTAATTCACTTCAACAGTTCAAAACTTACATTTTTTTGCTCGGAAATTCGCTTGGCGCTATATTTCTGCTTTTCACAAATTCACACAAACTTCAATAATTATTAAACAAAAACGCTATTTGCAGTTTTATTTAATAATTTGCACCGCGGTAATTTCGGACGCTACTCAACGTATTGGGCTGCTTCGTTTATTCTGCTAACTAATGGTCAAAGAAAACGCTCCAGCGATGTTTACACTCCAATGTCATTTATTCTCCTAATTTGAATTTTCTTAATGCTAAGAGCCAAAGCTCTATATACCTATCTATACAAAATAATCATGTATTTCTCTATGCAAAAAAATGCACCATAATATTGTTCGATGTCTTTTCAAAGCCTACTTTGTTTGTCGATGTGCCTGCTACATACATACATGTTGATGTAAATATAATGCAAGTAAGTTTGTAGGTGGGAATAATAAGTAAGCTAGTTAAGACGAAAGTGCAAAAATTTTGAGAGCGAAAGAGCGTAGATAAGTAGGTAACAAATCGTTAAGTAAATGATTAAACTGTTATTGATGAATGTATGTTAACCTTCCGTCGGGCGCAATGTGCCTAATAGGCACACTTTTAAATCCCCTAACAAACATATTATTGTATTGTTTATTAGTCTGGAAAATATTGAAAAGGTATCTTGGGATTATGAGTAATTAATAACTGTAATTATATGCTCAAAAATTCATTTTATGGGAATAAATTAGTAGCGTTTATTAAAGTCATAAGAAATTGTTAAAAAACGAAAGAAAAAACATACAACTTAAAAACTTCAAACAAAATGAAAAAAATAAGATAAATATTAAAACTTGGGCGATGTAATGAATAATGAAGCTAGAAAATTGGCATTAAAATAAAAATATAGTGGGTAAACAGCTTCTTTTACAATTCTGTTTTTAGTTTTTTTTGAGAGAGGGTCTTGACTAAGGCCGCATATCTTCTAATTTTGAGATCCCAGCATAAATTATGGTATTTGTATTTATAGAGGACGTACAATACTTCTCCGGCATTACGTACGTCTTGTTCGACTGACAGGTAAGTAGACTGCGGGTGTGCGACGTTGTTCGCAGCTTCAGTTTTTAAATTTTATAGAGATGCTTTACTATTAAATACACATTGTTTTGAAATAAGCAGAACATATTGGTTTCGATATCCATTTAAATATGAATATTAATTTCTTTTATACCTATCTACATTCGATTACACTGGTCTACAAATTTAAGCAAATAAATGGACTGGAAAAGCGAAGCATTTCTGTTAACTAATATGGGAGCGCTGAATTCGAATATGCTGGCAACACTGTAAAACAGTTAATACTCACACTAAAGTTTCCTGCAAATTGGAAAATCTTACGTGATAGAGAAAAACCAATTACAGATTCGAATTCAGCACAAACAGGGACTAAGAACTAAACCATGTTAAAGCACTCGTCAACACCTATTATTTGACACCCATATTGTAGCAAAACCGTCTAGGGCCACACCTGATCCATATTTTGGTCAATAACTCGAAAATGGGGTCTCATATGGTACTAATAACTACACCATGTTAAAGAACTCGTCAACACCTTTCATTTGATACCCATATTGTAGAAAACCCGTGTAGGGCCACACCTGATCCATATTTTGGGCTATACGTCGAACCCGGGGTCTCATATGGGACTAATAACTACACCATGTTAAAGCACTCGTCAACACCTTTCATTTGATACCCATATTGTACAAACACATCTTAGGGTTACCCGGGTCCACGTTTTGGCCTATATCTCGAGACCCTGGTATCCGATTCTTAAAATTTCAAAACACAAACCATCTACTGAATAGTCCGAACAAAGCCTAAAAATTTGGTTTGGATAGGTGAGCCCGTTCTTGAGTTATAAGGTCACAACGAAAAATGGCACTTATTTTTATAGAACTTTTGCCATAGCAGAATTTCTTGAAATATTGCAAGTTGGAGTTTCAATCACCTGTACATTCAATGGCAATTTTAATGCAGAGTGTGCTGTCCGACCACCTTCTAATAATGTAGCAGCAATTCCCGAAGATGCAAGTGCCAATGCAATTTTCTGTTCCGATCGAATAGTCGCTAAAATCAGTGATATAAAGAACGTTTTGCCTGTACCACCAGGCGCATCCAAGAAATATAATCCACCTGCATTATTGGAAATGGCTTGCATGATTGTGTCATATACATGTTTTTGTTGAATATTCATTTTTGTTATATTCGATTGTACAAATAAACGCAAATCATTAGAATTGAATTCCTGCTCACGTTGCAATTCACGATCAAACAGATCATGCATGTCACGATTTTGTGCGATCATACCCAATTGTACTAATGTTTTATTTGCAATCGTTAGACACATATCTTCAATTATTATCAAAGCTTCGTTGTACATTTCCAAAGTTATCAACAAATCAGGATTTCTTGCATGATGACGCATACGAATTAAAATATCTTCTGCAATATAATGTTTATATTTGTTCCATAATTCAAGTGGATTTGATGGCATACATGTTGATAATATAATAGCAAATAGCATTCGTATTTGTTGAGGATGAGCTGAAATAGATGCATCATGAAGTGTTGAATCAAAATGTGCATCATCCTCCAACAAATGCAAAAGTTGGCATGCTTCACGGTATGTTTGACACAAATGACCGTTGACTGTTCTCAATTCTTGAAATGATTTTGGGCCATTCACGTTAACTAATAACAATCTCAAATAAAAACACTCAGCATTGTTTGGATGTACTGTATATATTCTCCCAATTGCATCTGTTTGGCAAATGCCAGGATGCCCATGAACTGGTTTTCCTTGTTTACGTCTTTGAAATTTTTTCGAAGACGCATTCCATGTGTAGTACTGAGGCACTTCCGAATATAACAAAGTTTTCGCAAATGTATCAGTTTCGCATAATTTGAAAAAAGCTGTTAACGTAGTTTCTGGTGGTTGTGCTGCTCTTTCCAATACATTTGCTACATTAAAATAAACACGTTGGCCATTCTCAAGATGTACAGCCAAGTGAACAACCGCAGGATATCTTTCGTGCATTGGAAACGACATAATCCTCCAGACAGCTTCATTGCTACTAATATAGCGCCCCATTTGATACTGAGTAATTTCATCATTTGTATTATCACCAGCAACACCGAAAATTGCCATATCGCTCCCTTTTGTTACATACTTGCAAATATATTTAATGGATTTGACAGAATTACAATATTCCACATTTATATGAGCATTGAATATTTTCGATAATAATGGACAATACGGAACCACCCAACGATTATCAACTTCAACCTCCTGGTTAAGCATTCTAATGGTTGCCGTTTTGCCATTATCATTAGGTGATCTACGTCGATACAACGGATATCCGTCATTGCCCGTTATTGTGTCTGAAGTAAATTGCCTTGGGTATCGTTTCGAACACTTTCCATCAATCATACATGATGAATTCACATTAAGGTCACCGCACGGTCCATGTATCATGTTTTTAGCGACAACTCGAAATAACTCAGGATCATCAGTGTGATCAGGAATTTCAGCTGATATAAGGTTATCGATTTGATCCGGAGTTATTTTATGTACCAGCCAAATTAGCATATGTGCGTGCGGCAATCCCCTTTTCTGCCATTCGATGCAGTACATATGGCAACGCACCTCCCCAAATACATGTAATTTCAGAATTAAATCCATAAATGCCTTTAATTTTTGCCGAAAAACACGCGCAGTAATGTCATGACGATCGGTTGTCGACTGTCCTGCAAATAAATTGTTTTTGATTTCATCCCACTGCGGATTACATGTAAATGTAATGAACAGATCCGGTCGACCGTATTTTCGTACATAACACATTGCGTCTTGTGCAAATTCGTTCATATTCCGTGGGCTACCAGTATATGAAGATGGCAATATAGTTAAACGTCCGATGTCATTAATATTAGCATCATTCGCTATCGCATCTTGCAAATGAATATATTGTTCAGATCTTAGTTTTGCTTGGTTGAAACGAATAAAATTAAGACGTGCTGTTTCTATTTTTGCATACATATCAACGATGTACTGATGATATAGTTTACCACATCTCAAGATATAATTTTGTTCTTGTGGACGAATCATCAATCGATACGAATAGTAATTCATGGCACTAACTTTTTTCTGTAAATGTAGACCTGAAAATAAGTGCAAAATGTGACTTAAGAAATTTATAGAAATGATGAAATGTCAACATACTGAAAATATTATTTACCTGTTCGTGGATCAATCATTGGTATATTGATATGGTAGCCATCGTCACCTTTCCAATGCAATATTGGGTATTGTAATGCATCGTAACTACGATGAAGTTCCGAAACACGTTGCAATTGCTCATTTCTGCGATGAAGTATAATATCACGGGATTGAAACTGATCACCAACAATTACAATTGCAACCTCATCAATTGTCGGTGCATTGAATCGCCTTTCATGCTCTCCAAAAGGTGTTCTATCAGCCCTTATTACGATTTTGTGATTATCAGATGGCATACGATCGAGAGCAATTTTGAACAGTTGAACTAATGCGTTATGCTGATGGAAAAACCTTTGTAGCTCACAAATAATTTCTCGTCTTGTACTCAAAGCAATTGCACAACGTTGATCCAATTCACGATTATAATCACCAATAAAATAAATTTGCAAAAATTTATAATCAGCGTCGGGGTATGGCAATAACGAACCAGCTCGATGATAAATTTGGCCCTGAATCTGCAACATGTATGCAATTTCAGGTATTTTAGGTATATGTTGCATAATAAATTTTAAAACTATAGAATATTTTATGATTCAGATTGATTGGGACAATCCTGTTTAAGTATTTACCTTAAACGTCGGCATAAAATTATCTGTAATAATGTTAGTTGCACTAAAAGAAGTCATTTGAAATGACGAATTGTATGGTTGAATATGACTCAAAAAGTGCTTCGAATTTTCAGAAGTCCCAAAAATTAATGAATACAATGGTTCGGGTGGAGTTTCTAATGCTGGCAATCTCACTTTGCCATTAGCACAACACATGCCGCGCGTTTCACCTGGAAATTTAGCCGCATCACAATATGGACATATTGCGTCCATTATTCCAATGTATCCGTACATACTGTAAAAAATGTGACTGTTGTAATTAAAAGCAGCACGCATAATTTCAGGTACAACAGATCTAGTTCGTGCATTACGTTCACGCTGCGATGCATTAGCTTGTGCTCGTTCATCTGGAGTCTGTGATCGCCTTTGTAATGCCGCAGCATTTGCACGACGCGTTCGGCGACCTATATTTCCTCGTGTGGGTCGTGGCATTTTTCTTTCAATTAAAAAAGAATAAATTAAATTAAAAAAAATTGTCTACAAACACACATGCATTCGTGTAATTCACTTCAACAGTTCAAAACTTACATTTTTTTGCTCGGAAATTCGCTTGGCGCTATATTTCTCCTTTTCACAAATTCACACAAACTTCAATAATTATTAAACAAAAACGCTATTTGCAGTTTTATTTAATAATTTGCACCGCGGTAATTTCGGACGCTACTCAACGTATTGGGCTGCTTCGTTTATTCTGCTAACTAATGGTCAAAGAAAACGCTCCAGCGATGTTTACACTCCGATGTCATTTATTCTCCTAATTTGAATTTTCTTAATGCTAAGAGCCAAAGCTCTATATACCTATCTATACAAAATAATCATGTATTTCTCTATGCAAAAAAATGCACCGTAATATTGTTCGATGTCTTTTCAAAGCCTACTTTGTTTGTCGATGTGCCTGCTACATACATACATGTTGATGTAAATATAATGCAAGTAAGTTTGTAGGTGGGAATAATAAGTAAGCTAGTTAAGACGAAAGTGCAAAAATTTTGAGAGCGAAAGAGCGTAGCTAAGTAGGTAACAAATCGTTAAGTAAATGATTAAACTGTTATTGATGAATGTATGTTAACCTTCCGTCGGGCGCAATGTGCCTAATAGGCACACTTTTAAATCCCCTAACAAACATATTATTGTATTGTTTATTAGTCTGGAAAATATTGAAAAGGTATCTTGGGATTATGAGTAATTAATAACTGTAATTATATGCTCAAAAATTCATTTTATGGGAATAAATTAGTAGCGTTTATTAAAGTCATAAGAAATTGTTAAAAAACGAAAGAAAAAACATACAACTTAAAAACTTCAAACAAAATGAAAAAAATAAGATAAATATTAAAACTTGGGCGATGTAATGAATAATGAAGCTAGAAAATTGGCATTAAAATAAAAATATAGTGGGTAAACAGCTTCTTTTACAATTCTGTTTTTAGTTTTTTTTGAGAGAGGGTCTTGACTAAGGCCGCATATCTTCTAATTTTGAGATCCTAGCATAAATTATGGTATTTGTATTTATAGAGGACGTACAATACTTCTCCGGCATTACGTACGTCTTGTTCGACTAACAGCTAAGTAGACTGGGGGTGTGCGACGTTGTTCGCAGCTTCAGTTTTTAAATTTTATAGAGATGCTTTACTATTAAATACACATTGTTTTGAAATAAGCAGAACATATTGGTTTCGATATCCATTTAAATATGAATATTAATTTCTTTTATACCTATCTACATTCGATTACACTGGTCTACAAATTTAAGCAAAAAAATGGACTGGAAAAGCGAAGCATTTTTGTTAACTAATATGGGAGCGCTGAATTCGAATATGCTGGCAACACTGTAAAACAGTTAATACTCACACTAAAGTTTCCTGCAAATTGGAAAATCTTACGTGATAGAGAAAAACCAATTACAGATTCGAATTCAGCACAAACAGGGACTAAAGACTAAACCATGTTAAAGCACTCGTCAACACCTATTATTTGACACCCATATTGTAGCAAAACCGCCTAGGGCCACACCTGATCCATATTTTGGTCAATAACTCGAAAATGGGGTCTCATATGGTACTAATAACTACACCATGTTAAAGAACTCGTCAACACCTTTCATTTGATACCCATATTGTAGAAAACCCGTGTAGGGCCACACCTGATCCATATTTTGGGCTATACGTTGAACCCGGGGTCTCATATGGGACTAATAACTACACCATGTTAAAGCACTCGTCAACACCTTTTATTTGACACCCATATTGTAGAAAAACCGTCTAGGGCCACACCTGATCCATATTTTGGGCTATACGTCGAACCCGGGGTCTCATATGGGACTAATAACTACACCATGTTAAAGCACTCGTCAACACCTTTCATTTGATACCCATATTGTACAAACACATCTTAGGGTTACCCGGGTCCACGTTTTGGCCTATATCTCGAGACCCTGGTATCCGATTCTTAAAATTTCAAAACACAAACCATCTACTGAATAGTCCGAACAAAGCCTAAAGAAGTTGGGCACTTCGAAACATGTCATCCCATACCATCGCTGTGCATATCGTTGTAATTTTTCCTCTAATATCAATTAACAAACAAACATAAAAATTCGAGCTTTGCTCCAACAACAATCACCATAACTACAATTGATACAGGTACAGTGCGGGTGCATAACAAATAACACGGAAGTGTTAATATGCAAAAAGCCCTTCTGTATCTAAAACTGTTCTATGAACGCGCCTAAAAATATTCCACTTTCCTTGAGTTGACATATAAAATATATGTACCAAAGAATGTATAAAAGGGATAAGCAAATGGCACATTAGAGGAAAAATGCATCGTGATGCTACAGGGCATCATAGCTTAGTTGTTAGAGTACTCTAACAGCGGCTTTGGTGCAGACACTTGGGTTCGTATCCCAGTGTCCGAGAAGGGGTCTGATGAGAAGTTGGGCACTTCGAAACATGTCATCCCATACCATCGCTGTGCATATCGTTGTAATTTTTCCTCTAATATCAATTAACAAACAAACATAAAAATTCGAGCTTTGCTCCAACAACAATCACCAAAGCCTAAAAATTTGGTTTGGATAGGTGAGCCCGTTCTTGAGTTATAAAGTCACAACGAAAAATGGCACTTATTTTTATATATATAGATTAGGAGTACACAGATATATATTTAAGTAAATATGTATTAGAAGTACACGAGAAGATGTTATTAATATACTGTGTTTAGGAGTACACAGAAATTTATTTTGCGAAATGTGTATAAGGAGTATACGAGAAGATTTTAATGGGTTTGCCCCACTGTATTTTGAAGACCGTTTTTAGCAGCTGTGGCCCACTGTACTATTTTTAAGTAGCAGCACTTTTGGAAATGGGCATATATGTGTGTATACTTGCTGTGCTTTGAGCGGGGTGAGATTATGTACTTGTCTCAGCGAATCTGAGTACAAGTATGTGTATATATGTGAGATGGAAATTTCGAATTTGTTGTGGGCGGAGTTATGCACTTGTCTCAGCGCATCTGAGTCCAAGGTAATTTGTGTGTGTAAGTGGTAATTTTTGGAAATTTTTTGTGGCGAAGTGCTAATAAGTATGGGTAAAGCAGAGTTGGCGATAGTCAATTTATTTATTGGGCCCGATTTTTAAAATAACCGTTGTCAGATCCGAGTGTGTGTACAGATGTACAAATTAAGAGGAAATTGCTAGCGGGGCAGTGTGCCGTATATGGGATAGAGAAGGGGAGTAATATATGTATATATTTTATATATATATAGTGAGTTTATGGGATGTATGTGTAATTTATATATATTCATGGAAAATTCTATAACGGCACTTACTTTGGTCGGGTGAATACCTTGAGAACTGCAACGGGTTGTGGATACCGCTCTTTGTGTAACGGCTTGCTAAGGCTGAATTTTTTGCTGGATTTCGGGCTGATGTATGTCGCAGTCTTGCGTGACTGTACTTTTGATGTTGTTTTTTTTGTTGTTGAGCTTTGGCACTCTTTAAAAATTTTGTACACTTGTTACTTTTAGACGGGGTTTTTTATTTTTTTTTTTGTTTCAAAATTTATGTATTTTTTTCTCTTTTGCGGTATTAGTTTATATTTCCTTTTTTCAGGTCACCAACTTCTTACTTGATTTTATATGCACGTTAACCCTTTTTTTCTTTCTCAGGTGGTGGAATGAACTTCTTCCTGCTCCCAAAAATTCTTAAGGAGTTCATTTAGGGAGTCATCGGGGTTTTCCACTATGTGGGTGGAGAAGGTTGAAATTTGCTCAGTTACTGGTCCGCTCAATATCCATCCAAAGATGGTATTCTGAGCAATGAGGCTTCCAGCGACATTGGTTTCGAGACCTTGAAGGAGGATTTTTGGGAGTATATCACTACCTATTACCATATCTATTCGACCTGGAGAGAAACAACTGGGATCTGCTAACGTTAAGGAGGAGAAGTTTTGAAGTTCCTCTGTTTCTATTTTGAAAGATGGGAGAAAGTGTGTTAATTGTGGTAATATTATGGCTTGGGTAATGATTTGGGTCTTTAAATCCAGAGAACAAATTGTTATAGCGTATGTTTTATTGGAGTTTTGGACTATGCGCCCGCCCATGCCTAGTATTTGGTAGTTTGTTCTTTTTGTTGGTAGGCCCAGCAATTGTTGTATTCGGGAGGAGAGGAATATTAAACCTCTAGTCTTAAAACAGTGCCGAACCAATTTTCAGTTAAATGAGCCTTTTCGCTGTTTGTATCAAGATTATAACTCTCTTTCTGGTAGATTTGATATTTCAGACTCGTGTTTCAGCATAAAAAAATCAAATCTTTCCATCCTAAATTCATAGCTGCTAATTGTTTCTTATTCTTTGACTTCTATATTAACTTCTAACAATAATTTTATTCTGTTAACTAGTTATTTCTTAATGTATAATCTATCCTATATCTACTTTACTTAGCTGATGAGGTTTTCTCTGTAGCTGAGCAGTTTTAGATCTCGACGATTAACAAACCAAAACCTTTCAACGACACGGCACGAACGAATAATCCGCGGTTATGCGGATGCGCCCCTCGCGCCGGTCGGGCGGGATATGGTGGGTAATCCGTTGGGAATTATTATTATTATTATTAAAAAGTGAAAGTATATGTATATAGTGTACGCTTACGAAATCTCATACATTTTGGTACCTCAATTGATCATAAGAAACATGGTAGTCAGTACAAATGAAGGCTTTTAAAGTCTGTAATTAAAATTTTTTAACGGTCATTTTACAGCCTCTTTATAAAGGCACTTTATTTCGGGTAGTACTTTGTCAGTTTTTATCGATGTTTATATATAAAATTCCATTAGGTTCATGTACAATTCTTATCTCTCTTACGAGCCTTACAAAATCGGCTGGAAGAAACCACAATTTTTTTTTATTATTAGCATGAACAACATTCCTTTTGAGTATGACTAACTGACTAAAACTTTTGATATATTTTTATATTATACCTTTTTGGAAAGTATATGAATGCATTTTATAAAGTTACATTTCTATTTTGCATCACTAAAGGTGCGTCAGTTTTCGTCGTTTGGCCTGTTCGTACATTTTCCGTAATGCAAGTAAGTAATATTTCTGAAAATTTGCCTTTGATAAAATAATTATATATAAAAATAAAATATAAAAATATAATGTATAATATATATATGTATATATAATATATATATATATATGATAAAAAATATAAAAATAATTATATATATATATATATATATTGTATACTAGCTATGCAAAGAAACGCAAAAGGTGATGATGGTCAAAATGATTATTTAATTTCAGTTACAAGAACAGACCCATGACGCATGGCAGCTGTCATTTTGGCATTCGTACATATATTCGCGGAAATCGTTTATAAAAGTGTAAAGTTTTATAAAGTGGTGTTTTGCTGTGTCATTTGTGCTAAAAATATTATGTTAATAAAAATGAAAAAGTCTCTGGGAAGCCGCCGAAACCTGAAAAGGTTAGTAAGTAAAAAAAAACAAGAGTTTTTAGAAAGATTGGCAGTGCCGCGGCCACTGATAAGAGATTCTAGTGTTCAGCGTCCATTTGGAGCACCAATTGTTGCGCCGGTAGCTGAATTGCACGGCCAGCAGTCGTTTGTAAATGAAAGTATGGTACCTGAGGAGAATCAAAGTGTCTCAAGCACGGATTCTTACCCAGAGGTACCAATAAAAGATCGTATTAGGGATTGGGCTTTAAAGCACCGACCAACTAGGGAGTGTTGCAATGACCTTTTAAATATTCTTGCCGAAGAAAATCTTGCTGTACCAAGGGACCTTAGGAGTTGAGTGCCAAATATTGCAAATTGCTTAATTAAAAGTGTTTCCCCTGGATTTTATGCCCATATCGGTATGGAAAACCAAATCTTGACTGCTTTGAAATGTAATGCCCATAACAACGAAGTAATTATTGACGTTTATGTGGATGGAATTATGTTGTTTAGAAGTTGAAGGGTTCAGTTATGGCCAATTCTTATTAAAATAGTTAATTTTCAAAACATTGTGGTACTTCCCATGTAGGAAAGCAAAATCCGGCTGATGTCGAGGAGTACCTGGCCGATTTTACTGAAGAATTTAATCGTATTTCCCGAACTGGCATAACTTTTAATAACAAAACAGTACATGTTTCGATACGAGGTTTTGTTTGCGATGCTCCGGCAACTTCTTACATATGCGGCACAGTTGGGCATACATCCTCTCATGGTTGTTCAAGGTGCTCGCAGGTAGGGAAAAAAATTGATGGTGTTCTGACATATAGTATATGCGCAGGCCGATTAGTTTCAAATGAGGATTTCAATGAAAGGCGACTAAAGTTTCATCACAAAAGTGGTTTTCAATCAAGACTTTCTCCTTTAGAAAAAGTGAACACTAAAATGATAACAAAAGTAGATGATGAGAAAATGATGAGAAAATTCCTACTGCGTTTATTAAATAACAAAGTCGGTTCGAGGTACAAAGTGGAGAGAGACGCTATATCCAAAATGTCTGACTATTTGGTATCCCTCAGGAAATACATTCCGGTTGAGTTTGCTCGCCGTCCACGAGCTTTCGAAGAACTTGCTCATTGGAAGGCCACAGAGTACCGGCAGTTTTTGCTGTACACGGGGTGTGTGGTGTTTAGGGACAACATTCATAGCAACCTCTACGATGAGTTTCTCCTCCTGCATTGCTCTTGTCGGCTTTTATCATGCACAAAAAATTACGAGCATAATATAAACCTTTGCCAGGACATGCTACAAAGGTTTGTTAAAAACTTTGCTATTGTGTTCATGAAAAACTGTGTGAGCTACAATGTACACAGCCTCTTGCATCTCACTGAATGTGTAAAACAGTTCGGCGTTCTACAAAGTTTTTCGGCCTACCATTTTGAAAATTACTTGCAGATATTAAAAAGCTACGTCAAAAAACCTACCCATATTTTGCAGCAAATTTATAATAGAGTTCGTCATGAGAAACACACCACACCAACAAAAAAAGAAGGGTTCTTGGAAGTTAAAAATCGAATTAAAAGCTTTGTCACCTTACAGTATACATTTAGTGTCGATTTTCCTGCTTTATTAAAACCGATATAGCACTCAAAATCACAAGTTTTTGCAAGGAAAAAAATACAGTGACGGGGATGAGATTTTTAAATAAACCCCTTACTTTACCAACCCCATTGATTCTTTAAAATATTTAGGAATATGCCTAGTCGACTCAAACCCCTCTGCCTTTGAAGAAAGTTTTCCTACATCCGCAAGTGTATTGCGTTTCCATATCAAAATAAGACTCTCTTTGTTCCGATTTTGCATGGCTGCTTTTAGATAATCTAACCATACTATCGCACGTTTTATTGTTAACAGAAGTATTTCAAAAATCTAAATTTTTGGGAAAGCTTTTTTTTACATACATACATACAAGGTGGCGCAAAAGTAAGCTTCCGATGTTCAG
Organism: Merzomyia westermanni; assembly: GCA_949987695.1. Lineage (NCBI taxonomy): Eukaryota > Metazoa > Arthropoda > Insecta > Diptera > Tephritidae > Merzomyia > Merzomyia westermanni. The sequence goes on from OX465289.1 coordinate 113,663,599, forward strand.
CATATCGGTTGTGGCACGTGCAGTGTGTGCTGTTGCACCGTCTTGTTGGAACCACATGTTTTCCAATCCCAATTCATCAAATTGCGGCAAAAAGAACTCGTTGATCATTGCTCTGTAGCGCGCACCATTCACAGTAACCGTTTGGCCCCGACCGATTATTGGTCAAATAAATAGTCAGCAATATTCCGCGGCGGCCGCCGTGGTGTGAAGGTAGTGTTGCCGGCCTACCACACCGAAGGTCCATGGTTCGAGCCCTGGTACAGGTAACATCAAAAGTGATTTGAAAAAAGGTTTTCAAAACGGGGTCGCCCCTCGGCAGTGGTTTGGCAAACTCTCCGAGTGTATTTCTGCCATGACAGGCTTCTCAGCAAAAATTCGTCTCCTTTGTAGATGCCGTTCGGAGTCGGCAAAAAACTGTAGGTCCCACCAATTTGTAGGGAAAATTCAAATCGGCACACCACAAATTGGAAGAGAAGCTTGGCGCAAAAATCTCTTAGGAGGTTTATGATGATATACCTGTTGTATATCGCGCCATAGAGAGAGAGTTCATTGTATTCTATTTTATTGTTATCTTTTTTGCATATTCATTCCTTCCCTTTGCTTGGCTGTCCTTTCCTTTCATTTCCTTTCCTTTCCTCTTCTTTGCTTTCCTTTTCTGTCTTTCACTTCCTTTCATTTCTCCACGTTGATGGAGTACCTCTACCTACTGTCAACCACCCTAAAATCCTGCGTGTGATATCACGCCATAGAGATAGAATATTCCGCGTTCTGGAGCAGTGTAGAGTAACATTGTTTATTAACGTGTATTTCGCATGTGTTTACTACACAAATGTCAAAACAGAACTGACTTTAGGGGCCAATCGCAAAATTTATAACATTTTCTGATAGGAGGATTACTTTTGCGCGGTAACCGTTTTTCACCGACCGATTATTGGTCAAATAAATAGTCAGCAATATTCCGCGTTCTGGAGCAGTGTAGCGTAACATTGTTTATTAACGTGTATTTCGCATGTGTTTACTACACAAATGTCAAAACAGAACTGACTTTAGGGGCCAATCGCAAAATTTATAGCATTTTCTGATAGGAGGATTTTTGCCGCAACTTGATGAATTGGGATTGGAAAACATGTGGTTCCAACAAGACGGTGCAACAGCACACACTGCACGTGCCACAACCGATATGCTGAAAATCGGAAGCTTACTTTTGCGCCACCTGTTATTAGAGAAATACATTAAAATAACTGTATTAACGTATTTTCATTCAACCTTTATTTTCAGAAGAAATAAATCGTCAAAATCATGTAGTAATGGAAGCATTAGCCGAACACAGCGTCTTAATTGAAAAGCTACTCTTTCAAGAACGTGCAGTTTCGGCAATGGGCGAAATATTTCCAATTAAAGATGACGAACAACTAAAGGCCCTTGATGAAAACCTGAATAGCTCAAATAAGAACATATATGTATGTATGCTTAATTTTTATATTTACATAAAAGTAAAGACACATTTCGTAAATTTCCCGGCCTAATAGCTCCTTCGTTTTCTAATTAAATAGGTAAACATTGTTAAAAAAATTGTTCGACATAAACTGGCCAAAAACATTTATCTCATATTCGATCCACAACTGATTTACGAATACAACATCGATGGCAGTCACGGCAAAAAGAGTTTGAAGGATATGAAAAACGTGTATGAGGTTGTCAAAGGTTTGTTAGAGAAAAATTTGTTTAAAAGGTGAACACTAACTTAATCCCTTTTTTTTAATTCAAGATGCCGTTTCATCAATTTATGGCCAGTCAGAGGGCAAAGATAAGCTTAGAAAGGCGACTCAACTTTCTAAAAAGCGACAGTTAAAAAGAATGCTCGCAAGCAAACAAAATGAAAGCGAAACACGAAAAAGTATTTTAGATTTGGATGAAGAGTCAAATTAAAATGTATTGTCATATGAACAAAATTTCAAATCAAAATTAAAATGTATTTTCATATGAACAAAATTTCAAATTAAAATAAATTTTTTTTTATACATCCAAATTTGAAATCAAAATTAAAATGTATTTTCATATGAACAAAATTTCAAATCAAAATAAAACTTTTTTTACATGACCAAATTTGAAATCAAAATTAAAATTTATTTTCATATGAACGAAATTTCAAATCAAAATAAAAATGTATTTTTCATTTGATCAAAATTTCAAATCAAAATAAAATTTTGTTTTTTTATATGACCAAATTTCAAATCAAAATTAAAATGAACACAATTGCAAATCAAAATTAAAATGTATTTTCCATTTGATCAAAATTTCAAATCAAAATTAAAATATATCTAAATTTCAAATCACGAAATGTATATATATATGTATGTCTTTAAATATCAAAATTCATACATATGTACCTAATAAAACAAGGCTAAGCCATCTTTATTTGTAAAAAGGAACGTTAATTAATCTTTTGAAGGAAGTTTATGCAAAAGGGTCATATCACAGGACATTTTTCTAGGACCAAGTATCAATCACTGTTCTGCCATCTCTGTCTTGTCAAAGAACTGGTTGCCGGGACGTATCACAGATCTGCCATCATGGTCACGTCAAAGGACCAGTTCTTCCAACCCATCACAATTCTGCCCCAAAAGTCTCTATAAGGTGGCAATCGGTCACAATTCTGCCACAAAAGTCTCTATAAGGTGGCAATTGGTCCCCTCCAATGACAACGCCATGTTAAAGTTGCCGGTCGTTTTAATACTAATGAACCTAAACTGTGATGGGGCTATTGTTTTTGTGACCGGTATGTGATATATCACGTACCACTTCTTTTGCCTGCAGGGATCTTATACTTCAGTTACTAAAAAGTATAATAAACATGACTTAAAAATATTAGCGCCCATTGCAGCCTCGCCTTCGTGCCATACATAATAAGTTACTTTCAAATCTTTCAAGTTATAAATTGTGAATTGATAACAGCGACTAACTCTTAATTGAAGTAAGAGGCTTCAGAAACAACAAAGAGGCACATTTGAACAGCTTGCATATCCAGTGTAAAACATATAATCTCTCCTCTTTTTATCCTTCTTTACCTTGTTCTTTTTCATTTCGAAATCGTTTTTTTAACCTTAAGTGTGTATTGAAAGTGTTCTCATCAACATTCTTATTTTTGCATAATCACCAATTTTCTTTCGAATACCTACTTTTGTTCACTAATTTCTGCCAAACTACGATGCCTTTTCTTTTTCTCGTGCTCTTTCTACCTTTCATGAACATGAAATGGTATTATAACTTTGGTCCAATGCTTGTAAGTATGAGAATACGAAGAGATAGTATACCAATAAGTATACCGAAATGATAAGGACGATGAATTGAGTCGATTTAGCCATGTCCATCTGTCCGTCCGTCTGTTTGAATGCAAACTATTCCCTCAGTTTTTGAGATATCTCGCTGAAATTCTGTCTAAATCAAAGCTATTGCAATAATTTTCCACTTCTATCTGCTTAGTAAATTTACTTCCTAGATTGCAAATATAAATTACTTTATAATTGCTGAATAGTAAATAACACTGGTCTACAGCCAAAAACCACCAAAAACGCGAATATGTAATTTGTATGTAAAACCACCCCCTGATTCCGAAAATCGACGTTATTTTTGATTCTATGGTACCGTTTTTGTGATATTTACGATTTAACGTTATTTCAAAAAAAAAAAAGAAAGATGGATCCACTTAAGCATGTATATCTCAAGAACAAATTCAGCAATTCCAAAACGGTTTGAAAAATTTAAAAGCTAATAAAATTACTATAAACAATGCATAAAAAACTTTTCACTAGGCCCTGTAGGCTCGAAGATAATAAACAATCAATACGGATTTTTATCTTTTTTTTGTAAAAATCTAAAAAAATTGTATTTTGCGAGGAAGGATATCAAAAACTTTTTATTTTCTCCCAGATATTTTTTCTCTGTAAGCTCTGTTTTATTACAAAAAAAATAAGCTTTCATCCAATAAAATCGATGGACTAATACAAAAGTTATAAGCATTAAAATAAATATAGCCATATAATACTGAAGTACCCTACACGTACATATGTATTAGTAGTTAGTACGTAGGTAGATTTTCGAAGGGTTATTAGACACAAAAAGTTGTTAGTGCCGTTTTCTCAAGTAGGTAAACTTTAAAATTTGAAGCAAGAGCAAATTTTTTAAAGCAGGTAGTGTTTTGTTTGTATAACTAAGGAACCTTTTTGTCTAGGTAGGCTTCGATTTCGACTTTATCTGAGTATAAATAGGAGTAAATACGAATTGTTCCTTCATAACATCTGCAAGGCTCACCGGTCTGCACAAGTGAATTTTATAACTCGTCATTTACTTAAAACTGTTTCATCTGCGGTCAATATATTGTTAAAAGGATGCGACGTGTGTTTTCAAATCCTTTGAAAGTTACATCTTTCTTCTTTAAATGGTCATCTAACCGCCTGGGCGATTTTGACCGTCCAACATAGCTCGCCAGTCGTCTCTTCGTTGCGCCAACTGGCGCCAATTGGAAACACCGCGGGATCGCAAATCGGTCTCCACTTGGTCCTTCCATCGGAGTGGTGGTCTCCCTCTTCCTCTGCTTGCACCGGCGGGTGCCGATAAGAATACCTTCTGGGCTGGAGCATCTTCGCTCATTCGCACTACGTGGCCTAGCCAGCAAAGCCGCTGTGTTTTAATTCGCTAAACTATGTCGGCGTCTGCGTAAAGTTCATACAGCTCATCATTAAATCTTCTTCGGTACTCGCCGTCGCCAACGCGTAGAGGTCCACAAATCTTTCGAAGAACCTTTCTCTCGAATACTCCCAGAGCCGCCTCATCAGATGTTGTTAGTGTCCACGCTTCTGCACCATATAGCAGGACGGGTGCGATGAGTGACTTGTAGAGTGTTATTTTCGTTCGTCGAGAGAGGACTTTACTTTTCAATTGCCTACTCAGTCCGAAGTAACATTTGTTTGCAAGAGTAATTCTTCGTCGGATTTCTAGGCTAACATTATTGTTGGTGTTAATGCTGGTTCCCAGGTAAACGAAGTCCTTTACTATTTGGAAATTATTGCCTGCCAACAGTGGCTTGGTTGCCAAGGCGCGAATGCGCTGACTCTTTGCATGATGACAGAAGGTACTTCGTTTTGCCCTCGTTCACCACCAATCCCATTTTCTCCGCTTCTTTTTCTAATTTGGAGTAAGCAGAAGTTACGGCGCGGTTGTTAAGGCCAATGATATCAATATCATCAGCATATGCCAACAGTTGCACGCTTTTATAAAATATTGTTCCAGCGCGGTTAAGTTCTGCAGCGTGTATTATTTTCTCCAGCATTAAATTAAAGAAATCGCACGATAGGGGTCACCCTGTCTGAAACCTCGTTTAGTTTCGAACGGCTCGGAGAGGTACTTCCCAATTCTGACCGAGCTGGCGGTGTTGCTCAAGGTCATTTTGCATAGCCGTATAAGTTTTGCGGGGAAACCAAATTCAGACATAGCGGCATATAGACAGCTCCTTTTCGTGCTATCGAAAGCGGCTTTAAAATCAACAAAGAGATGATGTGTACGATTCTATTTTTACGGGTTTTTTCCAAGATTTGGCGTATTGTAAAAATCTGGTCGATGGTAGATTTACCAGGTCTGAAGCCACACTGATAAGGTCCAATCAGTCTCTCCACATCAGGCTTCAGTCTTTCGCACAATACGCTTGATAGGCCCTTATAAAAAGGCTGATTCCGCGATAGTTAGCGCAGTTTGCAGGATCGCCCTTCTTGTGGATTGGGCAGAGAACACTTAGATTCCAATCTTCAGGCATGCATTCATCCGACCATATTCTGCATAGAAGCTGATGCATGCGCCTTACCAGCTCCTCGCCTCCGTGTTTGAATAGCTCAGCAGGCAAACCATCAGCGCCAGCTGCTTTATTGTTTTTCAATCGGGATATTGCTATTCGCACCTCATTATAGTCGGGTTGTGGAACGTCAATTCCATCGTCTTCGATTGTGGGCTCGGGTTCGGCATCTTTTCTGGTTTCTTGCTCAGTTTCTCCATTTAAAGGGCAGAGAAGTGATCCCTCCATATTCTGAGTGCTCTCTGAACATCGGCCACCAGGTCGCCGTTCTCATTCTTACAGGAGTTTGCCCCGGGTTTAAAACCTTCTGTCCTTCGCCGAATTTTTTGATAGAATTTTCGGGCATTATTTCCGTTGGCCAGCATCTCAAGCTCCTTTATTTCACGCTTTTCTGCCTCTCTTTTTTTCCCCCGGAAAAGCCGCCTCGCTTCCCTCTTCAACTCGCGGTAGCGTTCCCACACACTCCTCGTTGCATTCGATCTCAGCGTTGCCTTGTAGGCTTCGTCCTTTCTTTTCGTTGCAGCGCGGCACTCTTCATCATCATACCAGTTGTTTCTTCGCATTCGCCGGAATCCAATTACTTCTTCGGCTGCGGTACGGAGTGCTCCTGAGATATGATCCCACTGCTCATGCATTCCAATAGGTTGAATTGTGCTCTCGGAGAGCAGGTGTGAGAGGCGATCTGCGAAATAATTGGCGGTCTGTTGCGATTGCAGCTTTTCGACGTCCAGCTTTCCCTGCGTTTTTTGTTGCACCTGTTTTGTCGTACAGAGGCGGGTACGAATCTTGGCTGCTACTAGGTAGTGATCAGAGTCGATGTTAGGTCCTCGTATTGTGCGAACATCTAAAACGCTGGAAGCATGCCGTCCGTCTATCACAACGTGGTCGATCTGGTTGCGTGTTTTTCGATCGGGGGACAGCTATGTAGCTTGATGGATCTTCTTGTGCATAAACCTAGTGCTGGATATGACCATGTTTCGGGCACCGGCGACGTCGATCAGCCTGAATCCATTTGGCGAAGTCTGATCGTGGAGACTGAACTTCCCAACAGTGGGGCCGAATACACCCTCCTTACCCACCCTGGCGTTAAAGTCGCCAAGCACGACTTTGATATCATGACGGGGCAGCGCTCGTATGCTTCTTTCAGGCGCTCGTAGAATGCATCCTTTTCCACGTCGTCCTTCTCTTCCGTCGGTGCATGAGCGCAGATAAACGATATGGTGAAATATCGTACTTTTATGCGGATTGCAGCGAGACGTTCGTTCACGGGTGTGAAAGACAGTACTCGGTGACGGAGTCTCTCTCCCACCACAAATCCCACGCCGAATCTGCGCTTGTCTTCATGCGCACTTCAGTAGATGTTGCAAGGTGTTCTGATCGTGTTTCCTCGCCCCGTCCATCGCATCTCTTGTATGGCGGTGATGTCAGCTTTTGCTTTCCTCAGGACCTCAACCAGCCGGGCAGTGGCACCTTCCCCATTAAGGGACCGGACATTCCGCGTACATTCCTTTATCTCATAATCCTTATTTCGTTTGCGGGTGTTGTCATCTAAAAAAGGGGTTCTCATATCCGAGGCTTTGTTGTTGAATTTCATTGGAACGTTGTTTTTTGTGGTGGGTCCCAAACCCAACGCACAACCCGTTTCACGGGAGGTTGAATTCTATTACACGTTTGTATAGCGAGCCGCTTGATCCAAGACAGACGCCCGCTTGCAGCCGCACCACATGGTGATCAGACGCTGCTGTTTCAACCCCCCAGCAAGCCCTTAAACCGATCATGTCGGAGTGGCCTTACCAGGTTGTCGCCTTCTCACGTTTAGCTCACCACCAAACGGGTGTTCGGTGGTTACCCAGAGTTGGGCGCAAAGCGCGGAAGTAGTGAGCTGCTTGAACCGCATGCAAAAGAATCGCTCTGGCCATTCCCAGGTGAATGGCGATCAGAAACTTTCCCCACTTGCGTGGACTTTGCACACGGCCCAATCCTCCCCCATCCATTGAAAGTTACATACTATAAGTATTTTGGCGCTGGAAAATCATGGACACCGAATACTGTGTGCACCACATGTCGAATCGAATTAATTCATTCGAAATCCGGAACAAAAAGGCACCTAGTAAACTTTTGCTACTTTTTAATGCATATCTGACTAATTTCTGAAACTATCTACTTAGGCAAGATATGAAAATTAGTACACCAATGAAGTGGAGGGAACCAACTTGCCATTCTACAGACTGCTATATTTGTACTACAGAAGTATTCGGAGTTGGAAAGTCAAGAAAAGTAACGTAGCGTATCTACAGCGTCATTGCTAGTGCCAAATTCAACGGAAGTTGCTCATTTAACTACATTGCCATTACCACATTCAACTTTAGTTCCGGGTTTAGTTTCATTGTCAACAGCAGCATCAAATTACGCGGCGTCAAGTTTTGCTGAGCTTCAGACGGAAAACGAAAATAACGCTTTGTCACAAGCACAACTTAATGATTGGATACGCGCCTCACGTATGCAACAATTTAAATTCCTTTCATCCGATATTAAGGTAACATATTATAGGACTCGTCACGAACCATTTTCCAAGTTCACTTTCCAAGATTTCAAAGAGTGGCCGTATTATTACATATTTGCAACCAAAAGCCGTCTATTCCGATCGCGCATGCAGTAAGTACGAAGTAAACCTACAAGATAACGCAAAAATTACTTAAACTTATCAAATATGAAGAAAAGTGGGCACACAAAATACTGATACTTTCTCTGCAAATGGGATAGCCGAGCTCGTCAAGACCAATACGTCATAAAGGATTGGCCAGACCGAATCGAATTTAAAGTTGGTGTGGATAACATAAAATACTCCCCTCTTATAAAGAAAGAAAAAATTATTTTACCCCCGCTCCACATCAAGATCGGCCTTATCAAAAACTTTGTTAAGGTTTTGGACAAAGAAGGCTAAGCCTTCCGTCATTTAAAAACGATCTGTCCAGAGATTTCAGAAGCCAAGATTAAGGAAGGGTTAAGATGCTTAACAATAACCAATTCAAAGAACTATTGTCACCAGTGGAGCCAGTAGCGTGGGATTCTTTTGAAAAGGTCGTTGCTTCTTTTTTAGGCAAACGCAAAAGTCCTAACTACGAGATAATAGTGAAAGAATTAGTCAAGAAATATGCGAAAATGGGTAAATAAGAAAACATATTTAAGGCCGTTTTCTAAAGTAGACTTTAAAACCTATCAGCCCGATAACCAAAAAATTTTAAAGTTTACATGAGAAAACGGCCCCAAAGCTGAATTCATCGTTCATTTCCGAACTAATTTTTTGTTTACATTTTGCTCGTTCTCTTCTCATTCTGTATCAGAGAAGAAAGAACGAGTAAAATGTAAACAAAAAATTTTTTCGGAACTGAACGATGAATCCAGTCCAAGAAAATTACACACAAATTTGCCGGTTGTTAATCTAATTTACTTATTTATTTTCTTTTCAGGAGAAAATATGTCTTTAAAAATTCTTTTTCTGCACTCCCATTTAATTTTTTTCCCCGTAAAATCTTGGTACCGAAAGTGACGAGCATGGCAAACAGTTTCAACAGCAAATGCAGTTAATTGAGGATCAAGGATTCTGGGATGGTGCAATGATGATAGACTGTTCGTTTTTCATAACAGAAACCGATCCTAATCTAAATAAGCGTCAAAACAAAACAAATAACTTTTTCAAGTATAAAATAAGATCATAGAGTAAAGGCAAAACTTACATACATTGTTATCGTCTCATATGTACATATGCTAATATTTGTAAGGTACTTAAGTATTATATGGCTATATTTATTAGTCCATCGATTTTATTGGATGAAAGCTTATTTTTTTTGTAATAAAACAGAGCTTACAGGAGGAAAAAATGTCTGGAAAAAAAATAAAAAGTTTTCGATATCCTTCCTTGCAAAGTACACACTTTTTTATTTTTAAAAAAAAAAGGTAAAAATCCGTATTGATTGTTCATTATCTTCGAACCTACATTATCTTTCAAACCGTTTTGGAATTGCTCAATTTGTTCTTGAGATATACATGATTAAGTCGATTTTCGAAATCAGGGCGTGGTTTTACATACGAATTTCATATTCGCGTCTCTGGTGGAGAAAAAAAGTTCGAATTTGTAGACCAGTGTAATTAGAGAGTTGAAATTTAGTAAGTCTCTTGCACTGTTCATGGCTGACTTGAACTCCGATTTTATTAACCGATTTTCTACAAGTTTCTTTTTAGAGTTAATTTTTAATCTACTTTGTATACTCAAACGCAATCAAGACTAATATAAAATAAAAACAAGTAAGGAAGTCTAAGTTCGGGTGGAACCGAACATTTAATACCCAGCTGTGTAAAAATGGTAGTGGTAAATTGGTAAATTGTTGTGGAGTTATGACCTATAGAGGTTTCAAACTTTTTTCTACTATCATGTGGGCAATCTTATAAATAACAAGTAAGGAAGTCTAAGTTCGGGTGGAACCGAACATTATATAACTTGTAGTGATCTATTATGTCATCCCAATTTACGCAGGTCTATTTTAATACTTTCAGTTCGTATTTGCGTTCAAATAGACAGACGGACAAACAGAAAGATGTATCGAGAGACGGACATGGCTACATCGACTCAGCTCATCCTCCTGATCATTTCAGTATACTTTTTGATGAGACTATCTCTTTTTCTTCTCATACGTACAAACATTTCATGTTCATGAAAGGTATGAAAATCAAAAAAGATATACAACTTCGCTTTTGCAGTGGGGTATTAACTACTTGCCCGGATATTTTACTTTTCATCCTGAACGTTTTGATATACATTAATAAATATATATCTCGATTCGTTTATGCCGAATGAAGTAATATACCTTGTGTGCGTAACAAAAATAGATATAAACAAGTAAGGAGGTCTAAGTTCGGGTGGAACCGAGCATTATATACCTAGTAGTGATCTATTATGCCTACCCAATTTACGCAGGTCTATTTTAATACTTTCAGTTCGTATTTGCGTTCAAATAGACAGACGGACAGTCAGATAGACGTATCAAGAGACGGACATGGCTACATCGAATCAGCTCATCCTCCTGATCATTTCAGTATACGTACAAACATTTCATGTTCATAAAAGGTATGAAAATCAAAAAAGATATTCAACTTCGCTTTTACAGTGGGGTATTAACTACTTGCCCGGATATTTTACTTTTCATCCTGAACGTTTTAATATACATTAATATATATATATCTCGATTCGTTTATGCCGAATAAAGTAATTTAACTTGTGTGCGTAACAAAAATAGATATAATAAAAAAGGGTGTCTTTCATAGGCGCCAAAGAACTTAACCGATCTTTATAAAATTTTCACAATATATACTAGGGTTCACTGGGTACATCATAGGGAATATATAGCTTTGAAAAAGTAGGCGGAGAAACGCCCCCAGGCAATATAAAGTTTCAATTCGTCATAACTCCGAACTTTTTTGGTCTAAATTAATGAAATTTGGAAATATGTGTCACTTAGTCAATATCTACATATTTTTTCACATATTTTGTGTTTTGTTTTGCTCTTGAAATTTCACGATATGTTCAGGAGTTCGCTGGGCACGACACAGTCTGCATATAGCTTTTGGAAAAGCCCCCAGGTCATATAAAGCTGCAGTTCGGTATAGTTAGGAGTTTATTTGGTTCAAGTTAATGACATTTTATATATAGATGTGTTCTATGTATCAAAACGTCAAAACAACGTATACCGGGTTTGCTAGTATATTATAAAATGGAGAAAGCAAACAACGAATTTCAGCATTCTTTTGTAAAACTGAGAGACTAGTTTGCGTTCAAATAGACAGACGGACAGACAGGCAGACGGACGGAGAGCCGGACATGGTCAAATCGACTCCGCTCATCGTCCTGATCGTTTTAGTGAACTTTTCTCTTCTTCTTCTCATACTTACATACATTTAATGTTTATGAAAGATATGAAAATCAAAACAGATATATAAATTCGCTATTGCAGTGGGCTATTAACTACGTGCCCGAATATGTTGCTTGTATGTTTCCCGATTTGGCTAATTTTTGGCAGGAGTATAATACATACTACTAAGAATCAGCTGACCAATTTTCATTGAAATATCAAGATTGAACTATATGCGATTGCCTTTGAAAATAGCAGAAATTTTATGCTGAAAAGTGGGCGGCGCCACGCCTACTTCTTCAAAAATTCCAAAATTTTTTTGCGGCTGAGTTTTTCTTGAAAAGCTTATTATGTGTGCAAAATCTGATTGATATAACTTGCTTGGTTGTAGAAATATCGCTTTTTAAATTTTACAAAAAAAATTTGCAGAACTATGTTCAAAAACTGGGCGTGGACTTTAACCGATTTCGCCCATTTTTACAGCAAACAGTTACCTTTATATATAGAACATTATTACCAAATTTCGTTTCGACAAATCATTTGACGGAGTTATGGCATAAACAGTTTTGTGGAATAGTCCACTATAAAAGAGGCGGGGCCACGCCCATTTTCGAAAATTTTAAGTTTTTTGGATTTCTTTGTTTACGGAAACTTTAAAAGTGAAATGTAAAGCTATTTTAGGCAAAGTTATTGCCTATTTAATATATCTACGATCCTCTTCGAAATCTTTCATATAAAAGTGGGCGTAGACCTTAACCGATCCCGCTCATTTTTTCCTGGAACATTCCTTGCATACCTGAAAACCTGCGTGCTGACTTTCGTTTCGATATCTTGAACGGTTTTTGATTTATGATTAATATTATTTCTAAATTTGACTTAATCAAAAGTGGGCGGTGCCACTCCCATTTTCAAAAATTTCTTAAAAAATTTATTTTATGCCTAAATCTCAATGTAGCCACCAAATTTTATCCTTATAGGTGTATTATGTATTGAGTAATCACTTTTTTGTGTTTTCGAAAATATTCTATATATAAAAAGTGGGCGTGGCTATCATCCGATTTCGCCCATTTTAAATAGCGCTCGGAGATGAGTGCCAAGGAACCCGCATACTAAATTTCATTAAGATATTTCAAAATTTACTCAAGTTATCGTGTTCATAGACGGACGGACGGACGGACGGACATGTCTTAACGGATTCCTCTGCTCATTCCAAGAACTTTGAACTTAGAACTATATATCTATCCTCATTATTTTGTACCTTTTCAAACCATCGTTATATGACCAAAACTATAATACCCTGCGCACTAGTACACGCAGGGTATAATAAGGGCATTCAAAATTAGTGTATGCCCACGGCTACCTTGTAATCAATTGCAGGAATGTAAGTTGTTTACTGGGTTGCTGCGCTCACAAAATGTATTGTTTTACTTACAAGTTTGACATACAAAGTTTTTTTTAAAAGATATGTCAAAATCAAGGGTTTCTGATTTTTTATTATTTTTAAGATCGGTTTATGTTTCGTTTGGTATGGAAAACAAAAATTCATAAAAATCGGAATTTAGTGGTTGAGTCAGAAACCAGTCGATATGTATATATAAACATGTGTATTTGAAGTATCCGTAACGGATACTTTCTACTTCTACAGACACCCTTTATTATAAAAGGAAAAAAGAACTAGCTTAGTTACTATCATCCAAATCTATTGTTGAAAAGTTAAAAATTTAACTTTGTAATTAATAAATTTCCCAAAGATTTCTTCGAAAGTTTTGTTCTGAGTTTAGTTAATATTGCTGAAAGTGCACCAAATCCTCTCTCAACAGAATCTTGGGTTGCAGGTATCGCTAGCACAACTTCTGTTAGTTGAAACATCTCAGAGTTGCTGCGATAGAATTTTCGATAGTAGTCCAAGATGTTGCTGTCAAATAGTTCCATTTCCCTTTCGCAAGGTTGAGTTAGTTGCTCTTTAATAGTAATTTCTTCCCTTTTTGGACTTGTTCTGCGTGCATTTCTCATGGAGTTGACATGAAGTGTCAGCAATTTATAGGTGCCTGTAGAAGTAGAGAGGAGCTCATCTAGAAGCGACTCTTTCGGAATCGTGCTCTGTAGCCCGTTTCTGTAACCTTTCGATAAGAATTTTAACGCAAAGTGCAACCCTGTTATGTAGTTATCGCTGAATAGTGTTTCTATAAGTGTGGCAAAAATGTATTTTCGTTATGGATTTCGATAAAAATAACGATACCTGTAATGGCAGTGATAACAAGTGTAAAATCCAAACTATTGATAGAAATTTTTAATGTTATCAATATTTATTAAAAATTAATTGTTTTAAAAACATAAAAACCAAATTAAATGTAAGAAAAAGTTAAAAAAAATATAAAAATTTGCCACGATTCGAACTCGATTCTCCCGCTAGCGAGAGCAATATCTTATCTGGTAGGCTATTCAGACCATTTTGCGGCGTGCGTCAAATGTTTTATTTGCCACCTATGCCTTTTTGCCTATCATTTTCTCATTTTAACATAACACACCACGAATATATCGCAAGGTGAATTTTTTTCATACAGAATCGCTTTTCATAACGAAATCGTTACAAGCCACGCGATACATTATCATTCGCTATTATAACGAAAATTTACAGAAACGGGCTACTGGTGGCTTACTAACTTAACTATTATGTCCGTAGTCTTAAGTTAATGATTCTGTACATTAAGATAAAGATAGTGTTAAAAATTACCCTAATTTTTCAAATACCATTGCAGCTTACTTTTTACCATGGCTAGAAGATCCGTTTCCTTAAAATTGGAGCGTGAATCCAAATATAGCGCAGCAATAAACACATTATTTTGCATCAGTGTCTCCTTTTTTCTTTGCATGGTAGTCAACAGAGTCTCTGCTAACATACTCGAAGACGCGAAACTATCAAGCTCTAATTAAAGCTATCGCTGCTTTCTGCAATTAAAAAATAGATCATTAACGTTCTCAGATATTGGCTACGGCAAAATCTATGTGCATGAGAGTTTATCCCTACGAAACAGAACTGTAATGCACCACGCGACACTGCTGAAACGTCAACGTTTGATAACATCTGCTTTCGGTGTAAAAATAAAGGTATACTCGTACGTGAGAGGGGAGCGAAGCCAAGATCCGATACTGGTGAAGACCGAAGTGATGTTGATGCACTTGTCAGCGAAGCGAAGAAAATGAAAGAAACACCGCAAAATTGATAGAACGGAATGTTAATGTTGCATATTTTAAATTTTCTTATTAATCTTTTTATTGTTAATTTCTATTTTGTTTATTCTCTCTTTCTTACTTCACATGTACGTATGTATTAACATGTATGATCCAATCCGACCCTTTTTATTTTGTTTTGACTTTGATAATTAAACTGCTGAAAGTCAATTACCCTGTGCTTGTTGCGTCTATTATTATGGTTTGCTCAAATGATTGTTTGAACACTGACAGTGGCTGTTTAAAGTTTATTGTGAGTACTGTAAGCAATAGGAATCCAAGTTTTCAGCTCTGTCACCTTAATGCCCGTAGCTTTAGTGTACCTAAAATTGATTATTTGAATTTTATCTTACATATATGGTTCAACAGCCCTTAATAGCTGTTTGCTTCTGCTCCATATTGCAGGACGCTTATTATGATCGACTTGTAGAACGTGGTTTTTGTTCGTCGAGAGAGGACTTTGCTTCTCAATTGCCTTCTCAGTCCAAAGTAGCATTTATTGGCAAGGGTAATTCTTTGCTGGATTTCTAAGCTGACATTATTGTTGGTGTTAATGCTGGTTCCCAGGTAAATGAAGTCCTTTACTATTTCAAACTAATGGCTGCCAACAGTGGGGTGTGTGCCAAGGTGTATGACGGAAGGTACTTCGTTTTTCCCTTTGTTCACCTCGAAACCTACTTTTTCGCTTCTTTCTCCACTTTGGAGTAGGCAGAACTTACGGCGCGGTTATTTAAAGCTAGCAATTGTACACTCTTGTATTAGATGGTTCCTGAGTGTTGTAGTTCTGCGGCTTTTATTATTTTTTCCAGCATCAAGTTAAAGAAATTGCACGGTAGGAGGTCTCTCTCTCTCTATGGCGCGATATACAACAGGTATATCATCATAAACCTCCTAAGAGATTTTTTGCGCCAAGCTCCTCTTCCAATTTGTGGTGTGCCGATTTGAATTTTCCCTACAAATTGGTGGGACCTACAGTTTTTTGCCGACTCCGAACGGCATCTACAAAGAAGACGAATTTTTGCTGAGAAGCCCGTCATGGCAGAAATAAACTCGGAGAGTTTGCCAAACCACTGCCGAGGGGCGACCCCGTTTTGAAAAACTTTTTTCAAATCACTTTTGATGTTACCTGTACCAGGGCTCGAACCATGGACCTTCGGTGTGGTAGGCCGGCAACACTACCTTCACACCACGGCGGCCGCCGGTAGGAGGTCACCCTGTCTCAAATCTCGTTTAGTTTTGAAAGGCTCGGAGAGGTCGTGCCCGATTCTGACTGAGCTGGTGGTGTTGCTCAAGGTCACTTTGCATAGCCGTATAAGTTTTGCTGGGAAATCAAATTCAGACATAGCGGCATATAGGCAGTTCCTTTTCGTGCTATCGAAAGCGTCTTTAAAATCAACAAAGAGGTGATGCGTGTCGATTCTCTTCTCGCGGGTTTTTTCCAAGATTTGGCGCATAGTGAAAATCTGGTCGATAGTAGATTTACCTAGTCTGAAGCCGCACTGATAAGGTTCAATCAGTTGGTCAATGGTGGGCTTCAGTCTATCGTACAGTACGCTTGATAGGACCTTATATGCGATATTTTCACAATTTTCAGTGATCCGTTTAAGAAATTCTTATCCTATTACATTCTGTTAACATTTTTACATGTTGTTGTTATGTTGGAAAAATTATGTATGTGTGTGTTTTGTATTATTTTTTGCAGTCCTGATCATGACTTCAGATTGAAGTCGAAATATGGATTTAAATATCAACAACAAAACCAGTTGAGGCCTTGAGCTCAACAATTATATAAGTCATATTTATTTCGTAACGGCTAAAAACCAAATCAATCATAATTTTGATATAAGCGAGACATCATTAATTATCAAATTAAGAGAATAAAAAAGATTTGTGGGGAAATCAGTTAGAGTAAAAGGCAATACAGAAAAGTAATAGTAGCGAGAAGGTTGAGATACACTGTATTGTGACACTCAATAAACACAACACAAATAACTGTGATAGAAGAATTATGGAAAAAAACCAAAAGTGCGCACAAGAAACAAACACAAAAGGAAGGGAAACTTATAATCACAATTAAATCACAGCGAAAATTTTCACAATTACACAGCAAAAATGACGTTTGCGTTATGTATATAAGTATATGGATATGAGTACATTTTAAGAACAAACAGTTTTAGTTATATAACGGCAATACTTATTTAGAAACCTGACAATTTTCAAAACAGAGACGTTGAAATATTTGTTATTTGCAATTGCAATTATGTTATAGCGATATTTTCAAAAGGCGTTATTATTTTATTGCTTTAGTTATGTTTTTGTTGTTGTTGTTGTAACGACAAAATCATTCCCCGAATGTTTGGGGAGCACTGTCGAACTGACAGTCCTTGGCCGGATATGAATCCGGTACGCTCCGATACTTCCTTGAGGTACTTCCCGATTGTCGTCGTAGCGATTTGGTACGACCAGTGGAACCTTCTAGGTCTTGACACCCCGTCCGTAAGGAAGGAGAGATTGGTAATGAGATGTTGTTGTTGTGGAAACGACAAAAACACTCCCCGAAGGTTTTGGGGAGTGTTGTCGAATTAACAGTCCTTGGCCGGATTTGAACCCGGTACGCTCCGATACTCCCTTGCGGTACTGCCTAACTGTCGTGGTAGCGATTTATGACCAGTGAAACCTTCTAGGTCATGTCACCCCTCATTCCGTAAGAAAGGATAAGATGGGTATTGAGAGGTGAGAGGCATCATATCCGTAGATCAACCATCGAGTTGCACGTCATTATCTTTGTGCATATTAGTCGCCTCTTACGACCGGTATGCCTACCTCGGTCATTTGTTCTTGTAGTTTATAATGTTTAAAGGAACCAGAGCCATGATTTTAAAACGACCATATTTTCTTTGTTTTGTTTCTCATATAAAATTTGAATAGCACAACACAATTGAACAACCTGTGTATATCAAGTGTATTATTTTACTTTTTGAAACTTTCTATCAACAAGTGACAAGTTTTCATATAAATTCAACTTGTATATGAATACGACATATAACTCAATGTAGTGTTCACAAGGGTTGTATTGGAAGAAATACTACATAAGACAATAAGATACCTTGTGAACTGCCTAAATAATTTTTCTGAATATTAGATGTTCTTGCCGGCTCGACGTCAATTTACATTAAAATAAAAAAACCACAAAGTATTAAATTTTGTGTTTCCGATATATTTCGTTTACACTTCGGTTACCGATTAAATCGCTCGTGGTTTTTTATATTTTTTATTGTTTTCCATTTTTAATTTTAATATAAATTGACTCCGAACTGGCAACAACATCTAATACTGATAAGATAAAAGTCGCCAAGAATTATTAATAATTTTCATCATTCAATATCCATGTCTTTTTTTTTTAAATACTCACTTGAAACGAAAAGCTAAGTAGTTTCCGGTCTTCTCTTCATCGTCTACATTAACTGTTTCTCTCCTTTCAGTATTTGCAAACGCAGGAGGGATGGGTGAGCTCGAGTTATATCGCGGTTGTGTAAGTGGACGGTGTACCATTGAAAAGTTGGATAAACTAGGAGCATGTGCCGTTTCAAAATCATCAGTTCGTCGAGCTCTCGAAGGGAAACTGTCACATCTACCTCGTAATGGGTTACTACTTGCTGTAAAGAGAAAGCCGAATCATAAATTTATCGTTTACCGTTTTTGCAAAATAAGGAGTGCATTAATTTGTTAACTTCGTAAGATAGACCCGGGTGGTATTCGTAACATTCAAATCCTCCGTTTTAGAAACGCATGTTTGGTCTTACAGTGGCTACATCTTGTGAACGTTAAAGTTTTTGTCGGTTCATTTGATTCTAAATGTTTCATTCTGAAGCGAACAATGGTGAAATAATTTTGACAGCTTTGGTGTGGGTGTTGTTATAGCAACGTTTCTTTTAACTTCCATTCCTGTTTGCCAGAACTTTTTACATTTCTAAACAAAGTTTTCGATAAGCTGGAGATTTGAAACTTGAAGTTTACTTCGAAAAAAATTGATCGTACTGAATGGTCCGAAATGATTTGTAAAGGCCGATTTAGATAGAACCTCAAAGTCAGAGTTTTATTTTGACAGATAAGTTTAATGTATGCAATAAATAGAGTCTTGTCACACACACAAAGTTTATGGAACGTAAATTGAAGTAAAATCTAAACTTAAATGTTGAGTTATTATCTGTCAAAGTTAAAGTTAACTTCTTCGGGTACAATGCCCTTCTAAGAACACGTGAATAATTATTATTGACAGTCGTACTTCAAGTGACATTTATTGAATTCATTTATACATATTAGTGTATATGTACATATATAAGTATATACGAATATGGTTATATAGTATACGAATAATGAGAATACGTACTAGTTATTTTGATATTGCCACACTTATGAAATAAAATTAACACCCCCCCTTATCAAAATTATTGTAATATCTATCCTTAGCATGTAACATTTTATTTAGATTGGTGTAATTCCTAATATGTTCAAAAATGTATAATGCTTGGTTGTTGTAAGACCCCTTTGTCAACAAGTCAGCAGGCATTTCATGAGTAGAAACTTATCCCAGTGAAATTGCATTGTTTTTAACATCCTTAGTAGTGGTAATTCTATTATGCGACTGATGACTTGTTGCAAGTTTATATGCACTTTTGTTATCACAATATATAGGAATTATATACCATTTCTTAGTAATATCATACAGTAAACTTCTTAAGTAAACAGCTTTTTTCGACGCTTCTGACAGAGCCACATACTCTGATTCAGTTCTAGATAATGACACTGATTTCGGTTTTCTGCTTAGCCAAGAAAGAACAGAACCGAACATGGTAAAGCAGTAACCAAGTAACCAGTATATGACTTTCTTTCTGTATCGCCCAGTCAGCATCGGAAAAACCGGTTAACATTTCATTTTTTGCTTTAGTATATTTCAAACAGTAATGTTTGTTTCTTTGTAAGTATTCTAAAATTCTTTTTGCATAACTATTTTCTTTATGACAGTTCTTAAATTGACTTAGATAAATTACTGAATATGCAATATCTGGTCTTGTAAGAACGGCTAGATATAAATCTGCATAATAATTGTTCAATATATTCTTCTTGATCTATGGTTATATTGTCGCAATTTGTATTCATTTGAATTTTCTTACCTAAATAAAGTTTTATAGATCTTAGATCTTTTATTTTAAATTATGAATTTAAAACACTTTTCAAAGTTTCGGTCTCCTTCATCATTTGAAAAAATCAGAAAATCATCCACATAGACTTTAACTATAGTTTTCAAGTTATTTTAAATTTTTGTAAATAGACATGGCTCATAAAAACTCATTTTATATCATTATTCGCACAAGCGTTCTCTAACTTTTTCATACCAAATGAAAGAAGACTGTTTTAGGCCATAAATAGCTCGTTTTAATTTCAAAACTTTTCCAGCAACGTTACCTTCAAACGCCTTTGAAAAAGACATGTAAATTTCTTCCTTCAGATGACCATTTCAAAAAGCGGTAGTGACATCTAAGTTCGTAATCTTCATCCCATATTTCACGTTACTCGCAAATAACATTCTCAATGTTGAATGTTTCACCAGAAGATTTCATAGTAGTATATGCCATACTTCTAAGTAAAACCTTTTGCAACAAGTCGTGCGCGAAGCCGCACCTTGCCTAGTGACCATTGTTTCGCTTCTGGGTTCGAAAGTGCCTCTGGAAAATCAATGGGTTCTGGTAGGATGTTGGAGACACACATATTAGAAAAACCAAAACGATCTGGAACTTTTCTCACTCTTCTTCCTTCAACAATTTCTGAAGGCGTTTGGACTTCTCTCCCTCTCGCTCAATACACCCATCTGGATCAGTGTTAACAGGGCTGGCTGAGGTTGAAATATTCAGATATTCGCTCACTGAACTTTCCCCCACTGGCTCTCTGCTTACATTTTCTTCCATGCTCGATGAACATTCACCGATTGCTTTGCTTTCTTTTTCTTCGACTGACGAACCTTCATTGTGAACCCATATAGAACTGTTTTCGTCTGTGTTTATTGAAACATCTTTCATAATAATAACATCGCGATTTACAGTAACAACATTTTTTCTTGGATCATATACACCATAGCCTTTCATATTTTCAGAGTGTTTTTCAACCCTTCTGTCCCACTTTAACCTTTTTTCTTTTGGAACGTGCACAATAACTGGACTTCTGGATAACCGTATGTGACCAAGGTTGGGCTTTTTACAAACCCAAACTTCATACGGAGTTTTGTCTCCCAATGCTGAACAAATGAATCTATCTATACAAAACCTTTTAGGCAATTTTAGGCAATTTTGCATCAACCAACAAACATTTTGCGTTTTCAATTACTGTTCTGTTAGCTCTTTCGCAAACACCACTTTGTTCGGGGGTATAAGACCAAGTTTTTTGATGTACTTTTCCTTTTTGCAGAAAATATTTATCAAATGTCTTATTGCAAAACTCGCCACCATTGTCAGTACGAAATATTTTAATATTTTTGTTTTTCTGGTTTTCTACATTGCTTTAAAAGCCTTAAAAATCTCAAATGTTTCACTTTTTTCTTTTAGCAATATATAAAAGTCATGCGACTATAATCGTCTACGAATAACAAAATATACCTTGCACCTCCAATAGATCTCCACTTTCCATTTTCTTTAGATCACAACTGTTAATGTGTGCTAGACGTCTGAGCCATAATTCCCAGCTTACTAATGCTGTTGCTACGAATCCGGAACAATTTTTTAGTATTAATTTATAAACCCCATTTATCAAGTCTGCTTTAGCAACTAGCTGCCTTGATTGCGAATGTAACAGTGGTTATCCGCAAAATATATATGATTCCCACTTTTATTAAGGGCACTTACAGACAATAAGTTTGTTGTTAAATTTGGGACGCAAAGCACATTTTTAACTGTGATATCGTAATTAAAACTAGTGAAAATTTGTATATCTCTCGAACACATAACTGGTACAGGGTGGCTGATGAATTTTGCTACATTAAGAAACTCAAATAATTTTTTTTTCAGTGTATGGAATTCATTTTTCTTTTATTCATGTTAAAGCTCATTAAATTTTATTAAATATAGCTTAATTAGTTTTAAAACTAATGGAATTTAAATGCCCCCCCTGCTCGTCGATGCATGTGCGGCATCTTACCAAAAAGTTGTTCATTACTGCTTGGAGAGTTGAGACAGGAATAGCCGCAATTGTTTCTCGAATGGATTGCCTTAGTTCATTCAAATTTGTTGGTTTTGCTTTGAAGACTTCCTGTTTGCAATAACCCCACAAGAAAAAGTCAGGTGCAGTAAGGTCAGGCGACCTGGGTGGCCAACGGAATGTGGAGTTTCTGGATATCAGCTTATTGGGAAATTTTCGTCGCAATTCTGTCATAACAGGTTGGGCTATATGAGGAGCTGCACCATCTTGCTGAAACCACACAGAGTTGAAAGAAATTCTCATTCGGCGTAATTCTGGATAGAAAAACTCTCTCAACATGCTCAAGTAACGGTCTCCAGTAACCGTAACGGTGTGACCGTTTTCTTCGAAGAAGTAGGGCCCGACAATGCAGCGTGATGAAACTGCACACCACACTGTGACACGAAGTGGATGCAATTCCGTCTCATGGAGTATCTGTGGGTTGGAAGCACTCCATATTCGACAATTTTGTTTGTTTATGTTGCCGTTTAAATCGAAATGGGTCTCGTCAGACATGAAAAGACAGTTCAACATGTTTCCATCCTCTTCCACCATTTGAAGCATCTTCTGGCAAAATTCCAAGCGAATCGGCAAGTCTGCAGCGTTCAGTTTGTTGGCCATTTGAATTTTATATGGGAATAAGTCCAACTCTTTGTGCATATTTGACGGTAATGACTGTCTGCTTACACCCATTTGAGCAGATAAGCTTCTTGTCGAAACACGTGGATTGTTCTGTATGGCAGCAGCTACAGCAGCGATTGTTTCCTCCGTTCGAACTGAAGGGTTTCGATGGTAAGGTCTTCTGTTGACTGTCCCATGCTCGGCAAAATTGTTTACAAGTCTTATTATGGTCCATCTGCTGGGAGGATTGCCGCCAAACGTGCGCCTATACTCTCTTTGAACCGAAACTACGGACTCCAGTGCGTGATAGCGGCGGACAATCCAAATTCTTGTTTCAGTGTCCCAGTTATCCATTTTTGTTAAATGTAAAAGTCAATCTGCAAAATAAAAAAAAAATTTACCAGATTCATTAAATAGAAAAAAAGTTATTTAATTTTTTTTTGGTAGCGGCTTTCATCAGCCACCCTGTATTTTGGTTTTTTTTGCGATAATTATTTCTGACATATCTGGAGAATTATTAGCGTTTTTAATCCAATGTAAATGCTACTTCGGACTGAGTAGGCAATTGAAAAGTAAAGTCCTCTCTCGACGAACGAAAATAACACTCTACAAGTCACTCATCGCACCCGTCCTGCTATATGGTGCAGAAGCGTGGACACTAACAACATCTGATGAGGCGGCTCTGGGAGTATTCGAGAGAAAGGTTCTTCGAAAGATTTGTGGACCTCTACGCGTTGGCGACGGCGAGTACCGAAGAAGATTTAATGATGAGCTGTATGAACTTTACGCAGACGCCGACATAGTTCAGCGAATTAAAACACAGCGGCTTCGCTGGCTAGGCCACGTAGTGCGAATGAGCGAAGATGCTCCAGCCCAGAAGGTATTCTTATCGGCACCCGCCGGTGGAAGCAGAGGAAGAGGGAGACCACCACTCCGATGGAAGGACCAAGTGGAGACCGATTTGCGATCCCGCGGTGTTTCCAATTGGCGCCAGTTGGCGCAACGAAGAAACGACTGGCGAGCTATGTTGGACGGTCAAAATCGCCCAGGCGGTTAGATGACCATTTAAAGAAGAAGAAGTATATTGTCTGTTAAGTGGGAACTAGCGCCTTAGTCCACGTACCATTAACTGTTATCATAATTAACATTTCTGAAGACAGTACTGAATGCGTTTGTTTCTTTTTCAATCGTGGACACTGATTTCTATAATGACCAACTTGTTTACATTTATAACATGTGATCTTATTTTCTTCGCTCAATTGCTTTTTATTTCTCATTCCATGAATCGCTTTGCTATTGTTTTTCTCATATTTTCTTTGTGCATTATTCACAGCGAATGCAGAGCCAGTAGAGTCCCTATCGAATTTCGAAACTTCAGTGTCTATCAACTTCGTCTTGCTGAAGTCAGCAGTTATATTAATTCCAGAGTGTTCGATTGCCATTATCATTGGCTAAAACTTTTCCGGCAATCCAGCTAAAAGTAAAGACCCTATCCATTCGTCGGTAATCTGAAAACCTGTAGCATTCAGCCTCTGTGCTAAATATTTCAACAACTTGGGTTACATATGCCGCCTTTGAACCACAGTTTTCTACCCATAACGAGATTAAGTGTCTCAACAATGTTATGTTTCTCGAAAAACCTGAGTCATCAAGCATCGCTTTTAGCTTTGCCCATAACTCTTCCGAGGTATTAGTTGCCCTGATATGAACATACATTGGGCAAATTGTCAATACTAATTTTGCCTAGTTTTTGCATCATCTTCGACTTTTCTTTCCTTATTAGGATCAGTTTCGATGTTGTGAATCTTTCCCTCGAGTACCTGCAAGTTTTCAGCAGCAAAACACCATTCGTCGTAATTTTCTCTGCCTCGCAGCTTCCGCACTCTTTGTATGTAATTAGTCGCCATAGTTTTGTATAAGGCTCAAAACTAATTTAATTCTTTAAAACTAGTTTAGAAAAGACGTGAGGCCCATAACCTATTAAGAACACCTCAACAATTATTGACAGTCGTACTTCAAGTGACATTTATTTAATTCATTTATATTAGTGTACGAGTACATGTACATACATAAGTACAGGGTGTTTTTTTACAGGTTTGTTTTTCGAATAGAGATAAAACTGGCATTTTGTGGTCAAATCTGGCAACTCTAATGTCATTTATGTTCAGTTTGGTTTGCCATTTCATCATGAACAGGTTGACAAAAGAACAACGCTTGCAAATCGTGCAAATTTATTTCGAAAATAATGGTTCAGTTCGCGAAGTTTACCGTGAGCTCCGTCCATTTTATGGTCGACATAATCGTCCATCAGAGCAATTAATTCGGTTAACCATGGATCGTTTTCGCACTACGTTTACTCTATGTGATAATACGCATCCGCAGAGACGTCGAACAGTGCGCACCGAAGAAACAATTGCCGCTGTAGAGCAAAGTGTTGAAGAGGACCCGAATGAATCGATTCGCCACCGTGCACAGCAATTGGAGCTTTGTCCATCAACTTTATGGAAGATTTTGCGCAAAGATCTTGGCTTGCGACCTTACAAGATCCAGCTTGTGCAAGAATTAAAGCCGCGAGACCATGCAATGCGTCGTGATTTTGGTGTATGGGCCGAAAATGAGATTGATTTCGATGCTGATTTTCATCGCAAAATTTTGTTCAGTGATGAGGCTCATTTTTGGTTGAATGGCTACGTCAACAAGCAAAATTGCCGCATTTGGAGTGAAGAGAATCCACATGAGACCCTTGAAACGCCATTACATCCACAAAAACTGACTGTTTGGTGTGCTCTATGGGCTGGTGGAGTCATTGGGCCATACTTCTTCCGCAATAATGCTGGAGAGGCAGCTACCGTTAATGGAGACCGGTATAGAGCCATGATAACCGACTATTTTGTTCCCGAATTGGATAGCATGAATGTGGATGAGTTGTGGTTCCAACAAGACGGCGCTACATGCCACACAGCGCACGTCACAATCGATTTATTGAAGGAAACATTCGATGAGCGCATAATTTCGCGGAATGGACCTGTCAATTGGCCACCAAGGTCGTGTGATTTGACACTATTGGATTATTTTCTTTGGGGATATGTGAAGTCGCTCGTCTACACCAACAAACCAGAAACGTTAGGGGAATTGGAAGCCAACATTCGTGGCGTTATTGCCGACATACGGCCCCATATGCTCGAAAAAGTGGTTGAAAATTGGACCTGTAGAATTGGCTTTATTCGAGCCAGCCGCGGCGGCCACATGCCCGAAATCATATTTAAACATTAATGGCATAAAATTATCCTTCCAATAAAGCCAAATTGATGGACCTTAAAACGATTTTCTTGTGTTTTATTTCAATTCGAAGTTCTATACCCCTAAAAAAAACACCGTTTATATACGAATATGTTTAAGCAAGTTAGCAACAATAATGTTAACTAAAGTCAGAGGAATAATGCTGACTATCGATATTGCAAATAGTGCAATAAAAGTTCAAGAATAATGTTAACTGAAGTCAGCGGAATAATGCTGACTACCGATATTGCAAATAGTGCAACAATATCCGCCATGCGCCGACTAAATACAAAACATAAGTCAGCAAAAGCTAAATAGTGCAACAACATCCGCCATGCGCCGACTAAATACAAAACATAAGTCAGCAAAAGCTAAATAGGCCAAACAAACATCCGGCATGAGTTACCAAAGTGGTAAACAGAAATAACGCTAGCATAAGTAAATTTAAGTTATAAATAAGGCAGAGTTAAAAATTGTAAAGTCAGTCAATAACATCTAGATTCACAATAAAGGTCTTTTGACCAATAAAAAATATTTTTTTTCGGCTATTAAATTTTTCAGCCGATAACTGGCGCCCGAGTAAAATAAGCTTGGCGGTGCCCGCGAAGTCGTCTTTTCAATAAGTAGTGCCACTCAAAATTAAAGTAAAAAGTGCCACAAAACGTTAATAGTGCCACACCAAAACAAACTTTTGAAAAGTGCTACATAACAACAAGGCCACAGAAAATGCCACAATACGCTAATAGTGCCACATTAAAATACAGGCTTTTGAAAGTAAAAAAAAAGTGCCACAAGAACAAGGTGAAAAAATATAAAAAAAAAACGAAAGACGCGTGAAGAGGAACGTGGAACTTCCTCGACGCCCCAACGGCGTCACGACACCAGCCAAGGACAACAACCCGGAACAGCAAGGAGTGAAACCGTGCTCCCTAGTACAAACGAAACGGGATACAGCAGACTCACCAGCATATCGATGCAGCTGAAACTTCTATTGTAAGAAAAATATTAAATCATATTTATTTAAGAAATTTAAAGAAATTAAGTATAAAGTAATTTAGCGAAGTCAATCAGAAGCTATCCTCTAATTTTGAAAAAAAAAATTTATATTTGCATACAATAAAAATTTAAATAATAGTCATTTAGCGAAGTCAATCAGAAACTATCCTCGAATTTTGAAAAAAAAAATTATATATGCATACAATAAAATTTAAATAATAATAAACCATAAAAAATGGCTAACCCAAACAACCTCATTAGATCATCACTGCTAACTGCTCCCCCAGCACCCCCTGCAGTTGCAGCATCACCCACTTCAAAAACCCAAATTTCCCCAGAACTAGCTACTCTCATTCGAGCTATGATCAATCAGACCATCGAATCTAACGGTCCCTAGTGCAGAACGCTATTAAAAATAATAGCCCCCCCATAGTAACTGATCAAACAATCGAAGAGCAATTTAGAAACAACATGTCTGAAATGGATAAAATTCCAGATGTTGTACGATCCTTAAGAGAATTTTCGGGGAACGCCTCAGAATTTAGCTCATGGAAGAAAAGTGTTGAGCGAATCTTAAGGATATACGAACCCTCAAAAGGCAAACCAAAATATTTCGGCATTTTAAATGTCATTAGAAACAAAATAATCGGAAAGGCAGATATAGCCTTAGAATCCTACAATACACCTTTAGATTGAACAGCAATCTCTCGCTGTCCCTCCACTCATTACGCCGACAAACGAGACATAGGCACTCTGGAATATCAGATGACTTGTCTTATACAGGGAAGAATGACGATTAATGAATTCTACCAAAAGGTTTACAGCCATTTATCCCTTATCTTCAACAAAATAGGTTGCATGGAAATTGGCGAAGAAGCAGTCCATTTATTAACCGATAATTACCGTGCTAAGGCCCTCGACACCTTTGTTAGAGGACTTTCTGGCGATCTTCCCAGACTCCTAGGTATTAAAGAACCAACGAGCTTGCCCGAAGCCCTACACCTTTGCCCTAAATTAGAAAACCAAAATTTCAGATCATACCATGCCAACAACCAAATGTGGAACGCACCATCAACCTCCCGCCAACAAAGCTTCAGTTCTTCAAATCTTATAAAGCAACCCCTCACACCGAGATATGCACAACCAACAAACCAATCGTTCCCTCAATCAAAATTCTATCCCGAATTGGCACATGCACCACAACCCCCGCAAAACTATCGCCAACATAGTTTTAACCCCCACAGCTTCAGCAATACCCAAACCAACCGAATCCATATAATAGATACCAGCCACAAAATCCCTATAACCAACCACAAAACACACATACCCAACAACAAAACTAAAATTCTTCCTGCTACCTTCACTCAGAACCTTCCATGCTATATTAGGAACCGACAGTCTAAAACAACTTTCAGCAGTTATACATACCAAGGACAATTTTATGGTCACAGCAAACACAAAAAATATATACCTTAGACAGTACAGTATACAGAACGTTAACACGATACACATTCGAGACGAACACATGACAACAGTAGATAAACACGAAATAGGGCAGCTAGTACAAAAACACCGCAACTTATTTTTTAGAACCAAACGAAAAACTGACGTACACAACAAAAGTAGTAGCAGAAATTCGGACAAATTCAGACACGCCGATATATTCAAAATCCTACCCATACCCTATTAGTCTTAAGCAAGAAGTTGAAAACCAGGTAAATAAATTGCTAGAAGACGGGATCATACGAAAATCAAGGTCACCCTACAACTCTCCAGTCTGGGTTGTACCTAAAAAAGACGACGCCTCAGGCGAAAAAAAGTTTAGAATGGTCATTGACTATAGAAAACTTAACACAGTCACAATCGCAGATAGGTATCCAATACCGGAAATAAATGAGGTACTTTCTCAACTAGGAAAGAACAGCATTTTCTCTGTGATTGATTTAAAAAGTGGTTTCCATCAAATTCCTCTTAAGGAATCTGACGTGGAAAAAACAGCTTTTTCAGTGAACAACGGGAAATATGAGTTCACTAGATTACCACTCGGCTTGAAAAACGCCCCATCTATCTACCAACGGACATTGGACGACATATTAAGAAAACACATAGGACGAATATGCTACGTATACATAGACGATATAATTATATTTAGCAAAAATGAAAAGGATCATTCCGAACATATAGATACAATTTTTGAAACCCTTAATAAGGCAAATATGAAAGTGCAGATCGACAAATGTGAGTTTTTCAAAAAACAAGTTGAGTTCCTAGGATTTGTAGTATCTTCCGATAGAATTTCTACAAACCCAGCCAAAGTAGAATCAATAGCAAATTTCCCATATCCCCAAACGATTAAAGATTTAAGGTCATTCTTAGGCTTATCTGGATACTATAGACGATTTATTAAAGATTACGGTAAGTTGGCAAAGCCCCTAACATCCTTACTTCGAGGCGAAGAAGGAAGAATGTCCAAAAGTAGCTCAAAGAAAATCCCAGTACATTTAAACGAAGAAGCAAAGGCAGCATTCAATAAAATCAAATCCACTTTGACTTCCAAAGACGTAATTCTGCAATATCCCGATTATAACAAAGAATTCGACCTAACTACAGATGCCTCAAAATATGCCATAGGCGCAGTTTTAGAGCAAAATGGAAAACCAATAACCTTCATATCAAGAACTCTGAACAAAGCAGAAGAAAATTATGCGGTAAACGAAAAAGAAATGCTCGCCATAATTTGGGCATTAAATTCCTTTAGAAATTATTTGTACGGAACAGCAAAAGTAATTATCCACACAGATCATCAGCCACTTACACATGCCTTAAGCAACAGAAATAATAACTCCAAACTGAAACGATGGAAAACGATCCTGGAAGAATACAACTATGAAATAAAATATAAGCCCGGGAAATCTAACGTAGTTGCAGACACATTATCCAGGCCCTTCGAATTAAATTCTTTATCAGTTGCTACACACTCTGATGAGAGCTCATCACAAAATCTAATCCCAACAGTGCACAATGGGACAGAATGCGTTTTTTTTGGCATAAACTTTAAAAACTTACTCAGTGCCTTGAAATTCGGTACAGATACAAAACAACGAATATAAATATGAAAAATAAAAAATAAACCCGATGACACACCCCCTACCCCCAAAAGAGGCAACTCCCTTATGGAATCAAAGCTTAAATTCAAAAAAATACATTAATAATTGATTGATATTGTTGTAACTTCATTCCAAATCTTCATTTACATCTAAATCAATTGAATAATCATTAAACATATCCAAATCTGCCATTTCGTCATCATCAGAGAGTCTATCTTCATCTTCATCAATTGGTGCTTCTGGTGTAATTGCAATTTCCGGAGCTTCCAAAAGCGCCACCACTTCTTGCGGGAGCATTTTTTTAATTTGTTTGTTTTCTCTTTTGTTGATGTGCAAACTTGATATAAGAGGATCTGAGGAATCCATAGCTCTATGAAAAACGTCGGACAAATTATATGCTCTGCTACTTTTTCTGGCATGTGCATTTCTATCCTTCTTATAGAACTTATTTCGAGCCTCTGACGCATTTTCTCCAAGACAACCGACAGGTACTACTGAAGCTCTTATTATCTCGGAACCTTTCTTTAAATGGTCATCTAACCGCCTGGGCGATTTTGACCGAAAAAAGGGGTTCTCATATCCGAGGCTTTGTTGTTGAATTTCATTGGAACGTTGTTTTATGTGGTGGGTCCCAAACCCAACGCACAACCCGTTTCACGGGAGGTTGAATTCTATTACACGTTTGTATAGCGATCCGCTTGATCCAAGACAGACGCCCGCTTGCAGCCGCACCACCTGGTGATCAGACGCTGCTGTTTGAACCCCCCCAGCAAGCCCTTAAACCGATTATGTCGGAGTGGCCTTACCAGGTTGTCGCCTTCTCACGTTTAGCTCACCACCAAACGGGTGTTCGGTGGTTACCCAAAGGATACTTGAGCGCAAAGCCCGGAAGTAGTCAGCTGCTTGAACCGCATGCAAAAGAATCGCTCTGGCCATTCCCAGGTGAATGGCGATCAGAAACTTTCCCCACTTGCGTGGACTTCTGCACACAGCCCCCACCCTCTCGGAACCATGGACTAATATTTTGTGGACGGTTGCTGACATAGGAAACCAAGAGTACTTTTCCATATATAGTAAAGCAGTTTTACTGCAAAAAATTTCGAATTTTCGAAACTCCAGAATTGATGCAAAGATCTCAGTATTTGTAAATGCTCTCCTCGCCGTATTTCCATCATTTGTGCTTCCACAGCCATTCTGTTTTGGTTTATCAACATGTAGCCCCATTTCTTCCCACAATTGTTTTTGAATTTTCTGTTTTCTAATTTTAATATTAAGTTTATCTATTGCATCCCTAACCTGCCACTTTTTTATGTCAATTCTATATGGGATCTTTAATACGAATTCTAGGAATGTAATCCACGCATGCAAAGGAGTTACACCATATTGAAGTGCTCCAGGTTTTTTCTTGAAAACGCTGGATTTCAAATCCTTCGTTGCTAAAAAGTCTTTTGGTTTTGCACCACATACTGGGCAATACTGATTGGAATTTGTACCAGTTAATATATTTAACACCTTACCATCTATTAACGTCATATGCAGATCATAGCTTGCAGTCATGTGTTCACAGTTAAGGTTGTATTCGAGAGGGGTCAAACTCTTAATTTGTGAACCCAAATTTGCTTTTTCAGCTAATATTTGATTTTTAGTTTCTTTGCTGAATTCGATTTTAATTGGCCTGCAAAATCTTACGGATTGTGGAGTTCGATTGCACCAAATTACTCTGTCTGAAGAATCAATTAATTTTAGTGGTATTAAAGTTGTTACAAATAAAGATTCATCTCCTTCAAATTTCTGTTTGTACATGCTCTGTCCTGTTGTTCCATCGAATCCATAGCTAGCAATTAATTTCATTTCATCGATATTTGCAATCTGATTTATAACATCTTCCTGCATTAAAATAATACGCCCAGCCGTGTGGTCAAGTATGTTTTGCAAGCTAACGTCCGCATTAGTTTCCGAAACAGTTATGCCAATTGGTCTGCATTTTAATTTCGCCTCATACACAGTATGATAGCTTGGATATATGTTGCAATGTCGATTTTTATTTAACAATCTAATGTTAATGTTTACTAAACGAATTTTCCAATAAGAAAGTTAACGCTTCATCAGGAGTGAGTTGAAGTGGTTCAATGAAGCGAAGTTTTTTCCTAATTTCGCTTGCTCTTGAAGATGATGATGAGCATTCCTTTTAAACATGCCTTTACTTGATTTTTTTGCTGAAACTGCAGCAGCATGAACAAGTAGTTGGGTGTTGTGCTCCCGCTCTGTTGATAATTCAAAGGCCAATTTACGTTTCAAACGTTGACCTGCTTCATCATAATTTAAATGTGGACGTCCTAGCTTGCTGGCAGAAGCCCTCTTCCAATCTTTGTTTTCAACTACCAATATCATTTTCGACGCGAGCCATTCAAATGTTTTTCTTAGAATCTGCTCAACAGTCTGTTCCAATTTGGTAAATGTTTTCTAATAAAGCTACAAAAATTTACAACTTTCTTTTTTATTTCTTTGTTTTTGTCTTCTTTTAACGTGTCTCTATTAATTTTTTCATAAATGTAGTTCAAAATACTGTCATCTTTTCGATCATTTGACTCCCATATTTGCAGCAATTCTTCATGGGAGAATTCATATTTTCCTTAAAAAATCCAATTTTCGAAAAAACGAGCAAAAATGAGCAAATAATTTGTATGACACATTTAAGAAGACATAATCACAATACATTTG
Source organism: Merzomyia westermanni (assembly GCA_949987695.1). Classification (NCBI taxonomy): domain Eukaryota; kingdom Metazoa; phylum Arthropoda; class Insecta; order Diptera; family Tephritidae; genus Merzomyia; species Merzomyia westermanni. The sequence goes on from OX465289.1 coordinate 113,696,532, forward strand.
GAACAGGTTTTGAGCAGAAGGCAGCGGAAGCCAAGAAGTTCTACTTCACGGAACACAAATATTTGTTAATTTCTATGGAAGTAAACAGTACCACAAAACATAAAGTATGAATACACAATAGACAAATATACACACATTTTCTTTTTACAATATGCATTTACATACCTTGTTGATTGATTTCCATGATTTAAAAATAAAGTTTTTAGTTAACTTAAAATTTCACAGCCGATTTACTTGCAAGCTTTAAATTACATGTATCAAAACATAAACAAGCAGTTACAATCAGCTGACTTTGAAAGCGCGCCAAAAATGTAGGGATGCCAACAGGCTGTTTTATTGTTACTTTTATATATATATGGATAATCTACGAATAGAAAAATAACTTATTTTACAGGAATAGATATATACAAATTTTGACTTTATGCCAAAAAAAAAACGCAATCTGTCCCATTGTGCAGTGGAAGGACCCATAAACGCCTTCAAAAACCAACTTTGGATATCTTTAGGAGAAGGAGACAGTTATCAATTCAAGATACCATTCCCAACCTACCATAGACATATAATTATTAAACCCGAATTTTCAACACACAACCTAACTGCACTATTAAAACGATACCTAAATCCTTCAGTGATAAATGGTATACTTACCTCTGAAAAAATAATGGGAAAAATTCAGGAAGTCTACCCTCTTCATTTTTCCAGTTATAAAATCCGTTATACCCAAACAAAAATAGAAGACTTGGTAAACGAAGATGCCGAAAATGAGGAAATTTTAAAAGAACATAAAAGAGCACACAGGAATAGGGATGAAAATAAAAAGCAACTTTTACAAAAATACTACTTTCCTAAAATGAAGACAAAAATAGAAAATATAATCAAACAGTGCAAGGTTTGTAGAGAATACAAATACGATCGTCACCCTAATAAGCCACAACTACTCGAAACCCCAATTCCCCAATATCCTGGTGAAATAGTCCATGTAGACATTTATAACACAGAAAAGAAACTAGTACTAACAGCATTAGACAAATTCTCAAAATACCCTCAAGTTAAAGTAATAGAGTCAAAAGCAATACAGGGTGGCTAATGAAAGCCGCTACCAAAAAAAAATTAAATAACTTTTTTCTATTTAATGAATCTAGTTAATTTTTATTTTATTTTGCAGATTGACTTTTACATTTAACAAAAATGGATAACTGGGACACTGAAACAAGAATTTGGATTGTCCGCCGCTATCACGCACTGGAGTCCGTAGTTTCGGTTCAAAGAGAGTATAGGCGCACGTTTGGCGGCAATCCTCCGGGCAGATGGACCATAATAAGACTTGTAAACAATTTTGCCGAGCATGGGACAGTCAACAGAAGACCTTACCATCGAAACCCTTCAGTTCGAACGGAGGAAACAATCGCTGCTGTAGCTGCTGCCATACAAAACAATCCACGTGTTTCGACAAGAAGCTTATCTGCTCAAATGGGTGTAAGCAGACAGTCATTACAGTCAATTATGCACAAAGATATGGACTTATTCCCATATAAAATTCAAATGGCCAACAAACTGAACGCTACAGACTTGCCGATTCGCTTGGAATTTTGCCAGAAGATGCTTCAAATGGTGGAAGAGGATGGAAACATGTTGAACTGTCTTTTCATGTCTGACGAGGCCCATTTCGATTTAAACGGCAACATAAACAAACAAAATTGTCGAATATGGAGTGCTTCCAACCCACAGATACTCCATGAGACGGAATTGCATCCACTTCGTGTCTCAGTGTGGTGTGCAGTTTCATCACGCTGCATTGTCGAGCCCTACTTCTTCGAAGAAAACGGTCACACCGTTACGGTTACTGGAGACCGTTACTTGAGCATGTTGAGAGAGTTTTTCTATCCAGAATTACGCCGAATGAGAATTTCTTTCAACTCTGTGTGGTTTCAGCAAGATGGTGCAGCTCCTCATATAGCCCAACCTGTTATGACAGAATTGCGACGAAAATTTCCCAATAAGCTGATAGCCAGAAACTCCACATTCCGTTGGCCACCCAGGTCGCCTGACCTTACTGCACCTGACTTTTTCTTGTGGGGTTATTGCAAACAGGAAGTCTTCAAAGCAAAACCAACAAATTTGAATGAACTAAGGCAATCCATTCGAGAAACAATTGCGGCTATTCCTGTCTCAACTCTCCAAGCAGTAATGAACAACTTTTTGGTAAGATGCCGCACATGCATCGACGAGCAGGGGGGGCATTTAAATTCCATTATTTTTAAAACTAATCAAGCTATATTTAATAAAATTTAATGAGCTTTAACATGAATAAAAGAAAGAAGAATTCCATACACTGAAAAAAAAATTATTTGAGTTTCTTAATGTAGCAAAATTCATCAGCCACCCTGTAGAAGACATTAGGGAACCACTACGACAAATTCTTTTCTCTTTCGGTGTACCGAAAACAATAGTCATCGATAACGAAAAATCGTTAAATTCAGCATCTATAAAATTCATAGTTGAAAATCAACTTGGAATTGAAATATTTAAAACACCACCATACGCAAGTACAGTTAACGGACAAGTGGAAAGATTTCACTATACCCTATCCGAAATCATGCGTTGTCTACAAACAGAACGGACCCATTGCTCATTCCAAGAACTTTTAGAAAGATCTACATATGAATACAACTACTCCATACATTCCGCAACAGGAAAACGACCGATAGAGACATTTTTCGGCAGACGAGTTTCAATAGACCCAGAACAGTATGAAAATTCACGACGAGAAAACGTAGACATCCTTAAGAAAAGACAAGAGAAAGACTTAGAAAATCACAACCAAACACGGCAACCCACGAAAACATATACCCCTTGTGATGTAATTTACGTTAGGACAAATAAACGCATAGGATCCAAACTTACAGCTAGATATAGGAAAGAAATGGTAAGAGAGGACAAATCCAGCATAGTAATCACGGAAAAAGGACTAACTATACACATACATTGGGCAAATTGTCAATACTAATTTTGCCTAGTTTTTGCATCATCTTCGACTTTTCTTTCCTTATTAGGATCAGTTTCGATGTTGTGAATCTTTCCCTCGAGTACCTGCAAGTTTTCAGCAGCAAAACACCATTCGTCGTAATTTTCTCTGCCTCGCAGCTTCCGCACTCTTTGTATGTAATTAGTCGCCATAGTTTTGTATAAGGCTCAAAACTAATTTAATTCCTTAAAACTAGTTTAGAAAAGACGTGAGGCCCATAACCTATTAAGAACACCTGAACAATTATTGACAGTCGTACTTCAAGTGACATTTATTTAATTCATTTATATTAGTGTACGAGTACATGTACATACATAAGTACAGGGTGTTTTTTTACAGGTTTGTTTCTCGAATAGAGATAAAACTGGCATTTTGTGGTCAAATCTGGCAACTCTAATGTCATTTATGTTCAGTTTGGTTTGCCATTTCATCATGAACAGGTTGACAAAAGAACAACGCTTGCAAATCGTGCAAATTTATTTCGAAAATAATGGTTCAGTTCGCGAAGTTTACCGTGAGCTCCGTCCATTTTATGGTCGACATAATCGTCCATCAGAGCAATTAATTCGGTTAACCATGGATCGTTTTCGCACTACGTTTACTCTATGTGATAATACGCATCCGCAGAGACGTCGAACAGTGCGCACCGAAGAAACAATTGCCGCTGTAGAGCAAAGTGTTGAAGAGGACCCGAATGAATCGATTCGCCACCGTGCACAGCAATTGGAGCTTTGTCCATCAACTTTATGGAAGATTTTGCGCAAAGATCTTGGCTTGCGACCTTACAAGATCCAGCTTGTGCAAGAATTAAAGCCGCGAGACCATGCAATGCGTCGTGATTTTGGTGTATGGGCCGAAAATGAGATTGATTTCGATGCTGATTTTCATCGCAAAATTTTGTTCAGTGATGAGGCTCATTTTTGGTTGAATGGCTACGTCAACAAGCAAAATTGCCGCATTTGGAGTGAAGAGAATCCACATGAGACCCTTGAAACGCCATTACATCCACAAAAACTGACTGTTTGGTGTGCTCTATGGGCTGGTGGAGTCATTGGGCCATACTTCTTCCGCAATAATGCTGGAGAGGCAGCTACCGTTAATGGAGACCGGTATAGAGCCATGATAACCGACTATTTTGTTCCCGAATTGGATAGCATGAATGTGGATGAGTTGTGGTTCCAACAAGACGGCGCTACATGCCACACAGCGCACGTCACAATCGATTTATTGAAGGAAACATTCGATGAGCGCATAATTTCGCGGAATGGACCTGTCAATTGGCCACCAAGGTCGTGTGATTTGACACTATTGGATTATTTTCTTTGGGGATATGTGAAGTCGCTCGTCTACACCAACAAACCAGAAACGTTAGGGGAATTGGAAGCCAACATTCGTGGCGTTATTGCCGACATACGGCCCCATATGCTCGAAAAAGTGGTTGAAAATTGGACCTGTAGAATTGGCTTTATTCGAGCCAGCCGCGGCGGCCACATGCCCGAAATCATATTTAAACATTAATGGCATAAAATTATCCTTCCAATAAAGCCAAATTGATGGACCTTAAAACGATTTTCTTGTGTTTTATTTCAATTCGAAGTTCTATACCCCTAAAAAAAACACCGTTTATATACGAATATGTTTAAGCAAGTTAGCAACAATAATGTTAACTAAAGTCAGAGGAATAATGCTGACTATCGATATTGCAAATAGTGCAATAAAAGTTCAAGAATAATGTTAACTGAAGTCAGCGGAATAATGCTGACTACCGATATTGCAAATAGTGCAACAATATCCGCCATGCGCCGACTAAATACAAAACATAAGTCAGCAAAAGCTAAATAGTGCAACAACATCCGCCATGCGCCGACTAAATACAAAACATAAGTCAGCAAAAGCTAAATAGGCCAAACAAACATCCGGCATGAGTTACCAAAGTGGTAAACAGAAATAACGCTAGCATAAGTAAATTTAAGTTATAAATAAGGCAGAGTTAAAAATTGTAAAGTCAGTCAATAACATCTAGATTCACAATAAAGGTCTTTTGACCAATAAAAAATATTTTTTTTCGGCTATTAAATTTTTCAGCCGATAACTGGCGCCCGAGTAAAATAAGCTTGGCGGTGCCCGCGAAGTCGTCTTTTCAATAAGTAGTGCCACTCAAAATTAAAGTAAAAAGTGCCACAAAACGTTAATAGTGCCACACCAAAACAAACTTTTGAAAAGTGCTACATAACAACAAGGCCACAGAAAATGCCACAATACGCTAATAGTGCCACATTAAAATACAGGCTTTTGAAAGTAAAAAAAAAGTGCCACAAGAACAAGGTGAAAAAATATAAAAAAAAACGAAAGAGGCGTGAAGAGGAACGTGGAACTTCCTCGACGCCCCAACGGCGTCACGACACCAGCCAAGGACAACAACCCGGAACAGCAAGGAGTGAAACCGTGCTCCCCAGTACAAACGAAACGGGATACAGCAGACTCACCAGCATATCGATGCAGCTGAAACTTCTATTGTAAGAAAAATATTAAATCATATTTATTTAAGAAATTTACAGAAATTAAGTATAAAGTAATTTAGCGAAGTCAATCAGAAGCTATCCTCTAATTTTGAAAAAAAAAATTTATATTTGCATATAATAAAAATTTAAATAATAGTAATTTAGCGAAGTCAATCAGAAACTATCCTCGAATTTTGAAAAAAAAAAATTATATATGCATACAATAAAATTTAAATAATAATAAACCATAAAAAATGGCTAACCCAAACAACCTCATTAGATCATCACTGCTAACTGCTCCCCCAGCACCCCCTGCAGTTGCAGCATCACCCACTTCAAAAACCCAAATTTCCCCAGAACTAGCTACTCTCATTCGAGCTATGATCAATCAGACCATCGAATCTAACGGTCCCTAGTGCAGAACGCTATTAAAAATAATAGCCCCCCCATAGTAACTGATCAAACAATCGAAGAGCAATTTAGAAACAACATGTCTGAAATGGATAAAATTCCAGATGTTGTACGATCCTTAAGAGAATTTTCGGGGAACGCCTCAGAATTTAGCTCATGGAAGAAAAGTGTTGAGCGAATCTTAAGGATATACGAACCCTCAAAAGGCACACCAAAATATTTCGGCATTTTAAATGTCATTAGAAACAAAATAATCGGAAAGGCAGATATAGCCTTAGAATCCTACAATACACCTTTAGATTGAACCGCAATCTCTCGCTGTCCCTCCACTCATTACGCCGACAAACGAGACATAGGCACTCTGGAATATCAGATGACTTGTCTTATACAGGGAAGAATGACGATTAATGAATTCTACCAAAAGGTTTACAGCCATTTATCCCTTATCTTCAACAAAATAGGTTGCATGGAAATTGGCGAAGAAGCAGTCCATTTATTAACCGATAATTACCGTGCTAAGGCCCTCGACACCTTTGTTAGAGGACTTTCTGGCGATCTTCCTAGACTCCTAGGTATTAAAGAACCAACGAGCTTGCCCGAAGCCCTACACCTTTGCCTTAAATTAGAAAACCAAAATTTCAGATCATACCATGCCAACAACCAAATGTGGAACGCACCATCAACCTCCCGCCAACAAAGCTTCAGTTCTTCAAATCTTATACAGCAACCCCTCACACCGAGATATGCACAACCAACAAACCAATCGTTCCCTCAATCAAAATTCTATCCCGAATTGGCACATGCACCACAACCCCCGCAAAACTATCGCCACCATAGTTTTAACCCCCACAGCTTCAGCAATACCCAAACCAACCGAATCCATATAATAGATACCAGCCACAAAATCCCTATAACCAACCACAAAACACACATACCCAACAACAAAACTGAAATTCTTCCTGCTACCTTCACTCAGAACCTTCCATGCTATATTAGGAAACGACAGTCTAAAACAACTTTCAGCAGTTATACATACCAAGGACAATTTTATGGTCACAGCAAACACAAAAAATATATACCTTAGACAGTACAGTATACAGAACGTTAACACGATACACATTCGAGACGAACACATGACAACAGTAGATAAACACGAAATAGGGCAGCTAGTACAAAAACACCGCAACTTATTTTTTAGAACCAAACGAAAAACTGACGTACACAACAAAAGTAGTAGCAGAAATTCGGACAAATTCAGACACGCCGATATATTCAAAATCCTACCCATACCCTATTAGTCTTAAGCAAGAAGTTGAAAACCAGGTAAATAAATTGCTAGAAGACGGGATCATACGAAAATCAAGGTCACCCTACAACTCTCCAGTCTGGGTTGTACCTAAAAAAGACGACGCCTCAGGCGAAAAAAAGTTTAGAATACTCATTGACTATAGAAAACTTAACACAGTCACAATCGCAGATAGGTATCCAATACCGGAAATAAATGAGGTACTTTCTCAACTAGGAAAGAACAGCATTTTCTCTGTGATTGATTTAAAAAGTGGTTTCCATCAAATTCCTCTTAAGGAATCTGACGTGGAAAAAACAGCTTTTTCAGTGAACAACGGGAAATATGAGTTCACTAGATTACCACTCGGCTTGAAAAACGCCCCATCTATCTACCAACGGACATTGGACGACATATTAAGAAAACACATAGGACGAATATGCTACGTATACATAGACGATATAATTATATTTAGCAAAAATGAAAAGGATCATTCCGACCATATAGATACAATTTTTGAAACCCTTAATAAGGCAAATATGAAAGTGCAGATCGACAAATGTGAGTTTTTCAAAAAACAAGTTGAGTTCCTAGGATTTGTAGTATCTTCCGATAGAATTTCTACAAACCCAGCCAAAGTAGAATCAATAGCAAATTTCCCATATCCCCAAACCATTAAAGATTTAAGGTCATTCTTAGGCTTATCTGGATACTATAGACGATTTATTAAAGATTACGGTAAGTTGGCAAAGCCCCTAACATCCTTACTTCGAGGCGAAGAAGGAAGAATGTCCAAAAGAAGCTCAAAGAAAATCCCAGTACATTTAAACGAAGAAGCAAAGGCAGCATTCAATAAAATCAAATCCACTTTGACTTCCAAAGACGTAATTCTGCAATATCCCGATTATAACAAAGAATTCGACCTAACTACAGATGCCTCAAAATATGCCATAGGCGCAGTTTTAGAGAAAAATGGAAAACCAATAACCTTCATATCAAGAACTCTGAACAAAGCAGAAGAAAATTATGCGGTAAACGAAAAAGAAATGCTCGCCATAATTTGGGCATTAAATTCCTTTAGAAATTATTTGTACGGAACAGCAAAAGTAATTATCCACACAGATCATCAGCCACTTACACATGCCTTAAGCAACAGAAATAATAACTCCAAACTGAAACGATGGAAAACGATCCTGGAAGAATACAGCTATGAAATAAAATATAAGCCCGGGAAATCTAACGTAGTTGCAGACACATTATCCAGGCCCTTCGAATTAAATTCTTTATCAGTTGCTACACACTCTGATGAGAGCTCATCACAAAATCTAATCCCAACAGTGCACAATGGGACAGAATGCGTTTTTTTTGGCATAAACTCTAAAAACTTACTCAGTGCCTTGAAATTCGGTACAGATACAAAACAACGAATATAAATATGAAAAATAAAAAATAAACCCGATGACACACCCCCTACCCCCAAAAGAGGCAACTCCCTTATGGAATCAAAGCTTAAATTCAAAAAAATACATTAATAATTGATTGATATTGTTGTAACTTCATTCCAAATCTTCATTTTCATCTAAATCAATTGAATAATCATTAAACATATCCAAATCTGCTATTTCGTCATCATCAGAGAGTCTATCTTCATCTTCATCAATTGGTGCTTCTGGTGTAATTGCAATTTCCGGAGCTTCCAAAAGCGCCACCACTTCTTGCGGGAGCATTTTTTTAATTTGTTTGTTTAGACATTTATAACACAGAAAAGAAACTAGTACTAACAGCATTAGACAAATTCTCAAAATACCCTCAAGTTAAAGTAATAGAGTCAAAAGCAATACAGGGTGGCTAATAAAAGCCGCTACCAAAAAAAAATTAAATAACTTTTTTCTATTTAATGAATCTAGTTAATTTTTATTTTATTTTGCAGATTGACTTTTACATTTAACAAAAATGGATAACTGGGACACTGAAACAAGAATTTGGATTGTCCGCCGCTATCACGCACTGGAGTCCGTAGTTTCGGTTCAAAGAGAGTATAGGCGCACGTTTGGCGGCAATCCTCCGGGCAGATGGACCATAATAAGACTTGTAAACAATTTTGCCGAGCATGGGACAGTCAACAGAAGACCTTACCATCGAAACCCTTCAGTTCGAACGGAGGAAACAATCGCTGCTGTAGCTGCTGCCATACAAAACAATCCACGTGTTTCGACAAGAAGCTTATCTGCTCAAATGGGTGTAAGCAGACAGTCATTACAGTCAATTATGCACAAAGATATGGACTTATTCCCATATAAAATTCAAATGGCCAACAAACTGAACGCTACAGACTTGCCGATTCGCTTGGAATTTTGCCAGAAGATGCTTCAAATGGTGGAAGAGGATGGAAACATGTTGAACTGTCTTTTCATGTCTGACGAGGCCCATTTCGATTTAAACGGCAACATAAACAAACAAAATTGTCGAATATGGAGTGCTTCCAACCCACAGATACTCCATGAGACGGAATTGCATCCACTTCGTGTCTCAGTGTGGTGTGCAGTTTCATCACGCTGCATTGTCGGGCCCTACTTCTTCGAAGAAAACGGTCACACCGTTACGGTTACTGGAGACCGTTACTTGAGCATGTTGAGAGAGTTTTTCTATCCAGAATTACGCCGAATGAGAATTTCTTTCAACTCTGTGTGGTTTCAGCAAGATGGTGCAGCTCCTCATATAGCCCAACCTGTTATGACAGAATTGCGACGAAAATTTCCCAATAAGCTGATAGCCAGAAACTCCACATTCCGTTGGCCACCCAGGTCGCCTGACCTTACTGCACCTGACTTTTTCTTGTGGGGTTATTGCAAACAGGAAGTCTTCAAAGCAAAACCAACAAATTTGAATGAACTAAGGCAATCCATTCGAGAAACAATTGCGGCTATTCCTGTCTCAACTCTCCAAGCAGTAATGAACAACTTTTTGGTAAGATGCCGCACATGCATCGACGAGCAGGGGGGGCATTTAAATTCCGTTATTTTTAAAACTAATCAAGCTATATTTAATAAAATTTAATGAGCTTTAACATGAATAAAAGAAAGAAGAATTCCATACACTGAAAAAAAAATTATTTGAGTTTCTTAATGTAGCAAAATTCATCAGCCACCCTGTAGAAGACATTAGGGAACCACTACGACAAATTCTTTTCTCTTTCGGTGTACCGAAAACAATAGTCATCGATAACGAAAAATCGTTAAATTCAGCATCTATAAAATTCATAGTTGAAAATCAACTTGGAATTGAAATATTTAAAACACCACCATACGCAAGTACAGTTAACGGACAAGTGGAAAGATTTCACTATACCCTATCCGAAATCATGCGTTGTCTACAAACAGAACGGACCCATTGCTCATTCCAAGAACTTTTAGAAAGATCTACATATGAATACAACTACTCCATACATTCCGCAACAGGAAAACGACCGATAGAGACATTTTTCGGCAGACGAGTTTCAATAGACCCAGAACAGTATGAAAATTCACGACGAGAAAACGTAGACATCCTTAAGAAAAGACAAGAGAAAGACTTAGAAAATCACAACCAAACACGGCAACCCACGAAAACATATACCCCTTGTGATGTAATTTACGTTAGGACAAATAAACGCATAGGATCCAAACTTACAGCTAGATATAGGAAAGAAATGGTAAGAGAGGACAAATCCAGCATAGTAATCACGGAAAAAGGACTAACTATACACATACATTGGGCAAATTGTCAATACTAATTTTGCCTAGTTTTTGCATCATCTTCGACTTTTCTTTCCTTATTAGGATCAGTTTCGATGTTGTGAATCTTTCCCTCGAGTACCTGCAAGTTTTCAGCAGCAAAACACCATTCGTCGTAATTTTCTCTGCCTCGCAGCTTCCGCACTCTTTGTATGTAATTAGTCGCCATAGTTTTGTATAAGGCTCAAAACTAATTTAATTCCTTAAAACTAGTTTAGAAAAGACGTGAGGCCCATAACCTATTAAGAACACCTGAACAATTATTGACAGTCGTACTTCAAGTGACATTTATTTAATTCATTTATATTAGTGTACGAGTACATGTACATACATAAGTACAGGGTGTTTTTTTACAGGTTTGTTTCTCGAATAGAGATAAAACTGGCATTTTGTGGTCAAATCTGGCAACTCTAATGTCATTTATGTTCAGTTTGGTTTGCCATTTCATCATGAACAGGTTGACAAAAGAACAACGCTTGCAAATCGTGCAAATTTATTTCGAAAATAATGGTTCAGTTCGCGAAGTTTACCGTGAGCTCCGTCCATTTTATGGTCGACATAATCGTCCATCAGAGCAATTAATTCGGTTAACCATGGATCGTTTTCGCACTACGTTTACTCTATGTGATAATACGCATCCGCAGAGACGTCGAACAGTGCGCACCGAAGAAACAATTGCCGCTGTAGAGCAAAGTGTTGAAGAGGACCCGAATGAATCGATTCGCCACCGTGCACAGCAATTGGAGCTTTGTCCATCAACTTTATGGAAGATTTTGCGCAAAGATCTTGGCTTGCGACCTTACAAGATCCAGCTTGTGCAAGAATTAAAGCCGCGAGACCATGCAATGCGTCGTGATTTTGGTGTATGGGCCGAAAATGAGATTGATTTCGATGCTGATTTTCATCGCAAAATTTTGTTCAGTGATGAGGCTCATTTTTGGTTGAATGGCTACGTCAACAAGCAAAATTGCCGCATTTGGAGTGAAGAGAATCCACATGAGACCCTTGAAACGCCATTACATCCACAAAAACTGACTGTTTGGTGTGCTCTATGGGCTGGTGGAGTCATTGGGCCATACTTCTTCCGCAATAATGCTGGAGAGGCAGCTACCGTTAATGGAGACCGGTATAGAGCCATGATAACCGACTATTTTGTTCCCGAATTGGATAGCATGAATGTGGATGAGTTGTGGTTCCAACAAGACGGCGCTACATGCCACACAGCGCACGTCACAATCGATTTATTGAAGGAAACATTCGATGAGCGCATAATTTCGCGGAATGGACCTGTCAATTGGCCACCAAGGTCGTGTGATTTGACACTATTGGATTATTTTCTTTGGGGATATGTGAAGTCGCTCGTCTACACCAACAAACCAGAAACGTTAGGGGAATTGGAAGCCAACATTCGTGGCGTTATTGCCGACATACGGCCCCATATGCTCGAAAAAGTGGTTGAAAATTGGACCTGTAGAATTGGCTTTATTCGAGCCAGCCGCGGCGGCCACATGCCCGAAATCATATTTAAACATTAATGGCATAAAATTATCCTTCCAATAAAGCCAAATTGATGGACCTTAAAACGATTTTCTTGTGTTTTATTTCAATTCGAAGTTCTATACCCCTAAAAAAAACACCGTTTATATACGAATATGTTTAAGCAAGTTAGCAACAATAATGTTAACTAAAGTCAGAGGAATAATGCTGACTATCGATATTGCAAATAGTGCAATAAAAGTTCAAGAATAATGTTAACTGAAGTCAGCGGAATAATGCTGACTACCGATATTGCAAATAGTGCAACAATATCCGCCATGCGCCGACTAAATACAAAACATAAGTCAGCAAAAGCTAAATAGTGCAACAACATCCGCCATGCGCCGACTAAATACAAAACATAAGTCAGCAAAAGCTAAATAGGCCAAACAAACATCCGGCATGAGTTACCAAAGTGGTAAACAGAAATAACGCTAGCATAAGTAAATTTAAGTTATAAATAAGGCAGAGTTAAAAATTGTAAAGTCAGTCAATAACATCTAGATTCACAATAAAGGTCTTTTGACCAATAAAAAATATTTTTTTTCGGCTATTAAATTTTTCAGCCGATAACTGGCGCCCGAGTAAAATAAGCTTGGCGGTGCCCGCGAAGTCGTCTTTTCAATAAGTAGTGCCACTCAAAATTAAAGTAAAAAGTGCCACAAAACGTTAATAGTGCCACACCAAAACAAACTTTTGAAAAGTGCTACATAACAACAAGGCCACAGAAAATGCCACAATACGCTAATAGTGCCACATTAAAATACAGGCTTTTGAAAGTAAAAAAAAAGTGCCACAAGAACAAGGTGAAAAAATATAAAAAAAAACGAAAGAGGCGTGAAGAGGAACGTGGAACTTCCTCGACGCCCCAACGGCGTCACGACACCAGCCAAGGACAACAACCCGGAACAGCAAGGAGTGAAACCGTGCTCCCTAGTACAAACGAAACGGGATACAGCAGACTCACCAGCATATCGATGCAGCTGAAACTTCTATTGTAAGAAAAATATTAAATCATATTTATTTAAGAAATTTACAGAAATTAAGTATAAAGTAATTTAGCGAAGTCAATCAGAAGCTATCCTCTAATTTTGAAAAAAAAAATTTATATTTGCATATAATAAAAATTTAAATAATAGTAATTTAGCGAAGTCAATCAGAAACTATCCGCGAATTTTGAAAAAAAAAAATTATATATGCATACAATAAAATTTAAATAATAATAAACCATAAAAAATGGCTAACCCAAACAACCTCATTAGATCATCACTGCTAACTGCTCCCCCAGCACCCCCTGCAGTTGCAGCATCACCCACTTCAAAAACCCAAATTTCCCCAGAACTAGCTACTCTCATTCGAGCTATGATCAATCAGACCATCGAATCTAACGGTCCCTAGTGCAGAACGCTATTAAAAATAATAGCCCCCCCATAGTAACTGATCAAACAATCGAAGAGCAATTTAGAAACAACATGTCTGAAATGGATAAAATTCCAGATGTTGTACGATCCTTAAGAGAATTTTCGGGGAACGCCTCAGAATTTAGCTCATGGAAGAAAAGTGTTGAGCGAATCTTAAGGATATACGAACCCTCAAAAGGCACACCAAAATATTTCGGCATTTTAAATGTCATTAGAAACAAAATAATCGGAAAGGCAGATATAGCCTTAGAATCCTACAATACACCTTTAGATTGAACCGCAATCTCTCGCTGTCCCTCCACTCATTACGCCGACAAACGAGACATAGGCACTCTGGAATATCAGATGACTTGTCTTATACAGGGAAGAATGACGATTAATGAATTCTACCAAAAGGTTTACAGCCATTTATCCCTTATCTTCAACAAAATAGGTTGCATGGAAATTGGCGAAGAAGCAGTCCATTTATTAACCGATAATTACCGTGCTAAGGCCCTCGACACCTTTGTTAGAGGACTTTCTGGCGATCTTCCTAGACTCCTAGGTATTAAAGAACCAACGAGCTTGACCGAAGCCCTACACCTTTGCCTTAAATTAGAAAACCAAAATTTCAGATCATACCATGCCAACAACCAAATGTGGAACGCACCATCAACCTCCCGCCAACAAAGCTTCAGTTCTTCAAATCTTATACAGCAACCCCTCACACCGAGATATGCACAACCAACAAACCAATCGTTCCCTCAATCAAAATTCTATCCCGAATTGGCACATGCACCACAACCCCCGCAAAACTATCGCCAACATAGTTTTAACCCCCACAGCTTCAGCAATACCCAAACCAACCGAATCCATATAATAGATACCAGCCACAAAATCCCTATAACCAACCACAAAACACACATACCCAACAACAAAACTAAAATTCTTCCTGCTACCTTCACTCAGAACCTTTCATGCTATATTAGGAAACGACAGTCTAAAACAACTTTCAGCAGTTATACATACCAAGGACAATTTTATGGTCACAGCAAACACAAAAAATATATACCTTAGACAGTACAGTATACAGAACGTTAACACGATACACATTCGAGACGAACACATGACAACAGTAGATAAACACGAAATAGGGCAGCTAGTACAAAAACACCGCAACTTATTTTTTAGAACCAAACGAAAAACTGACGTACACAACAAAAGTAGTAGCAGAAATTCGGACAAATTCAGACACGCCGATATATTCAAAATCCTACCCATACCCTATTAGTCTTAAGCAAGAAGTTGAAAACCAGGTAAATAAATTGCTAGAAGACGGGATCATACGAAAATCAAGGTCACCCTACAACTCTCCAGTCTGGGTTGTACCTAAAAAAGACGACGCCTCAGGCGAAAAAAAGTTTAGAATACTCATTGACTATAGAAAACTTAACACAGTCACAATCGCAGATAGGTATCCAATACCGGAAATAAATGAGGTACTTTCTCAACTAGGAAAGAACAGCATTTTCTCTGTGATTGATTTAAAAAGTGGTTTCCATCAAATTCCTCTTAAGGAATCTGACGTGGAAAGAACAGCTTTTTCAGTGAACAACGGGAAATATGAGTTCACTAGATTACCACTCGGCTTGAAAAACGCCCCATCTATCTACCAACGGACATTGGACGACATATTAAGAAAACACATAGGACGAATATGCTACGTATACATAGACGATATAATTATATTTAGCAAAAATGAAAAGGATCATTCCGACCATATAGATACAATTTTTGAAACCCTTAATAAGGCAAATATGAAAGTGCAGATCGACAAATGTGAGTTTTTCAAAAAACAAGTTGAGTTCCTAGGATTTGTAGTATCTTCCGATAGAATTTCTACAAACCCAGCCAAAGTAGAATCAATAGCAAATTTCCCATATCCCCAAACCATTAAAGATTTAAGGTCATTCTTAGGCTTATCTGGATACTATAGACGATTTATTAAAGATTACGGTAAGTTGGCAAAGCCCCTAACATCCTTACTTCGAGGCGAAGAAGGAAGAATGTCCAAAAGTAGCTCAAAGAAAATCCCAGTACATTTAAACGAAGAAGCAAAGGCAGCATTCAATAAAATCAAATCCACTTTGACTTCCAAAGACGTAATTCTGCAATATCCCGATTATAACAAAGAATTCGACCTAACTACAGATGCCTCAAAATATGCAATAGGCGCAGTTTTAGAGAAAAATGGAAAACCAATAACCTTCATATCAAGAACTCTGAACAAAGCAGAAGAAAATTATGCGGTAAACGAAAAAGAAATGCTCGCCATAATTTGGGCATTAAATTCCTTTAGAAATTATTTGTACGGAACAGCAAAAGTAATTATCCACACAGATCATCAGCCACTTACACATGCCTTAAGCAACAGAAATAATAACTCCAAACTGAAACGATGGAAAACGATCCTGGAAGAATACAGCTATGAAATAAAATATAAGCCCGGGAAATCTAACGTAGTTGCAGACACATTATCCAGGCCCTTCGAATTAAATTCTTTATCAGTTGCTACACACTCTGATGAGAGCTCATCACAAAATCTAATCCCAACAGTGCACAATGGGACAGAATGCGTTTTTTTTGGCATAAACTCTAAAAACTTACTCAGTGCCTTGAAATTCGGTACAGATACAAAACAACGAATATAAATATGAAAAATAAAAAATAAACCCGATGACACACCCCCTACCCCCAAAAGAGGCAACTCCCTTATGGAATCAAAGCTTAAATTCAAAAAAATACATTAATAATTGATTGATATTGTTGTAACTTCATTCCAAATCTTCATTTACATCTAAATCAATTGAATAATCATTAAACATATCCAAATCTGCCATTTCGTCATCATCAGAGAGTCTATCTTCATCTTCATCAATTGGTGCTTCTGGTGTAATTGCAATTTCCGGAGCTTCCAAAAGCGCCACCACTTCTTGCGGGAGCATTTTTTTAATTTGTTTGTTTAGACATTTATAACACAGAAAAGAAACTAGTACTAACAGCATTAGACAAATTCTCAAAATACCCTCAAGTTAAAGTAATAGAGTCAAAAGCAATACAGGGTGGCTAATGAAAGCCGCTACCAAAAAAAAATTAAATAACTTTTTTCTATTTAATGAATCTAGTTAATTTTTATTTTATTTTGCAGATTGACTTTTACATTTAACAAAAATGGATAACTGGGACACTGAAACAAGAATTTGGATTGTCCGCCGCTATCACGCACTGGAGTCCGTAGTTTCGGTTCAAAGAGAGTATAGGCGCACGTTTGGCGGCAATCCTCCGGGCAGATGGACCATAATAAGACTTGTAAACAATTTTGCCGAGCATGGGACAGTCAACAGAAGACCTTACCATCGAAACCCTTCAGTTCGAACGGAGGAAACAATCGCTGCTGTAGCTGCTGCCATACAAAACAATCCACGTGTTTCGACAAGAAGCTTATCTGCTCAAATGGGTGTAAGCAGACAGTCATTACAGTCAATTATGCACAAAGATATGGACTTATTCCCATATAAAATTCAAATGGCCAACAAACTGAACGCTACAGACTTGCCGATTCGCTTGGAATTTTGCCAGAAGATGCTTCAAATGGTGGAAGAGGATGGAAACATGTTGAACTGTCTTTTCATGTCTGACGAGGCCCATTTCGATTTAAACGGCAACATAAACAAACAAAATTGTCGAATATGGAGTGCTTCCAACCCACAGATACTCCATGAGACGGAATTGCATCCACTTCGTGTCTCAGTGTGGTGTGCAGTTTCATCACGCTGCATTGTCGGGCCCTACTTCTTCGAAGAAAACGGTCACACCGTTACGGTTACTGGAGACCGTTACTTGAGCATGTTGAGAGAGTTTTTCTATCCAGAATTACGCCGAATGAGAATTTCTTTCAACTCTGTGTGGTTTCAGCAAGATGGTGCAGCTCCTCATATAGCCCAACCTGTTATGACAGAATTGCGACGAAAATTTCCCAATAAGCTGATAGCCAGAAACTCCACATTCCGTTGGCCACCCAGGTCGCCTGACCTTACTGCACCTGACTTTTTCTTGTGGGGTTATTGCAAACAGGAAGTCTTCAAAGCAAAACCAACAAATTTGAATGAACTAAGGCAATCCATTCGAGAAACAATTGCGGCTATTCCTGTCTCAACTCTCCAAGCAGTAATGAACAACTTTTTGGTAAGATGCCGCACATGCATCGACGAGCAGGGGGGGCATTTAAATTCCGTTATTTTTAAAACTAATCAAGCTATATTTAATAAAATTTAATGAGCTTTAACATGAATAAAAGAAAGAAGAATTCCATACACTGAAAAAAAAATTATTTGAGTTTCTTAATGTAGCAAAATTCATCAGCCACCCTGTAGAAGACATTAGGGAACCACTACGACAAATTCTTTTCTCTTTCGGTGTACCGAAAACAATAGTCATCGATAACGAAAAATCGTTAAATTCAGCATCTATAAAATTCATAGTTGAAAATCAACTTGGAATTGAAATATTTAAAACACCACCATACGCAAGTACAGTTAACGGACAAGTGGAAAGATTTCACTATACCCTATCCGAAATCATGCGTTGTCTACAAACAGAACGGACCCATTGCTCATTCCAAGAACTTTTAGAAAGATCTACATATGAATACAACTACTCCATACATTCCGCAACAGGAAAACGACCGATAGAGACATTTTTCGGCAGACGAGTTTCAATAGACCCAGAACAGTATGAAAATTCACGACGAGAAAACGTAGACATCCTTAAGAAAAGACAAGAGAAAGACTTAGAAAATCACAACCAAACACGGCAACCCAAGAAAACATATACCCCTTGTGATGTAATTTACGTTAGGACAAATAAACGCATAGGATCCAAACTTACAGCTAGATATAGGAAAGAAATGGTAAGAGAGGACAAATCCAGCATAGTAATCACGGAAAAAGGACTAACTATACACATACATTGGGCAAATTGTCAATACTAATTTTGCCTAGTTTTTGCATCATCTTCGACTTTTCTTTCCTTATTAGGATCAGTTTCGATGTTGTGAATCTTTCCCTCGAGTACCTGCAAGTTTTCAGCAGCAAAACACCATTCGTCGTAATTTTCTCTGCCTCGCAGCTTCCGCACTCTTTGTATGTAATTAGTCGCCATAGTTTTGTATAAGGCTCAAAACTAATTTAATTCCTTAAAACTAGTTTAGAAAAGACGTGAGGCCCATAACCTATTAAGAACACCTGAACAATTATTGACAGTCGTACTTCAAGTGACATTTATTTAATTCATTTATATTAGTGTACGAGTACATGTACATACATAAGTACAGGGTGTTTTTTTACAGGTTTGTTTCTCGAATAGAGATAAAACTGGCATTTTGTGGTCAAATCTGGCAACTCTAATGTCATTTATGTTCAGTTTGGTTTGCCATTTCATCATGAACAGGTTGACAAAAGAACAACGCTTGCAAATCGTGCAAATTTATTTCGAAAATAATGGTTCAGTTCGCGAAGTTTACCGTGAGCTCCGTCCATTTTATGGTCGACATAATCGTCCATCAGAGCAATTAATTCGGTTAACCATGGATCGTTTTCGCACTACGTTTACTCTATGTGATAATACGCATCCGCAGAGACGTCGAACAGTGCGCACCGAAGAAACAATTGCCGCTGTAGAGCAAAGTGTTGAAGAGGACCCGAATGAATCGATTCGCCACCGTGCACAGCAATTGGAGCTTTGTCCATCAACTTTATGGAAGATTTTGCGCAAAGATCTTGGCTTGCGACCTTACAAGATCCAGCTTGTGCAAGAATTAAAGCCGCGAGACCATGCAATGCGTCGTGATTTTGGTGTATGGGCCGAAAATGAGATTGATTTCGATGCTGATTTTCATCGCAAAATTTTGTTCAGTGATGAGGCTCATTTTTGGTTGAATGGCTACGTCAACAAGCAAAATTGCCGCATTTGGAGTGAAGAGAATCCACATGAGACCCTTGAAACGCCATTACATCCACAAAAACTGACTGTTTGGTGTGCTCTATGGGCTGGTGGAGTCATTGGGCCATACTTCTTCCGCAATAATGCTGGAGAGGCAGCTACCGTTAATGGAGACCGGTATAGAGCCATGATAACCGACTATTTTGTTCTCGAATTGGATAGCATGAATGTGGATGAGTTGTGGTTCCAACAAGACGGCGCTACATGCCACACAGCGCACGTCACAATCGATTTATTGAAGGAAACATTCGATGAGCGCATAATTTCGCGGAATGGACCTGTCAATTGGCCACCAAGGTCGTGTGATTTGACACTATTGGATTATTTTCTTTGGGGATATGTGAAGTCGCTCGTCTACACCAACAAACCAGAAACGTTAGGGGAATTGGAAGCCAACATTCGTGGCGTTATTGCCGACATACGGCCCCATATGCTCGAAAAAGTGGTTGAAAATTGGACCTGTAGAATTGGCTTTATTCGAGCCAGCCGCGGCGGCCACATGCCCGAAATCATATTTAAACATTAATGGCATAAAATTATCCTTCCAATAAAGCCAAATTGATGGACCTTAAAACGATTTTCTTGTGTTTTATTTCAATTCGAAGTTCTATACCCCTAAAAAAAACACCGTTTATATACGAATATGTTTAAGCAAGTTAGCAACAATAATGTTAACTAAAGTCAGAGGAATAATGCTGACTATCGATATTGCAAATAGTGCAATAAAAGTTCAAGAATAATGTTAACTGAAGTCAGCGGAATAATGCTGACTACCGATATTGCAAATAGTGCAACAATATCCGCCATGCGCCGACTAAATACAAAACATAAGTCAGCAAAAGCTAAATAGTGCAACAACATCCGCCATGCGCCGACTAAATACAAAACATAAGTCAGCAAAAGCTAAATAGGCCAAACAAACATCCGGCATGAGTTACCAAAGTGGTAAACAGAAATAACGCTAGCATAAGTAAATTTAAGTTATAAATAAGGCAGAGTTAAAAATTGTAAAGTCAGTCAATAACATCTAGATTCACAATAAAGGTCTTTTGACCAATAAAAAATATTTTTTTTCGGCTATTAAATTTTTCAGCCGATAACTGGCGCCCGAGTAAAATAAGCTTGGCGGTGCCCGCGAAGTCGTCTTTTCAATAAGTAGTGCCACTCAAAATTAAAGTAAAAAGTGCCACAAAACGTTAATAGTGCCACACCAAAACAAACTTTTGAAAAGTGCTACATAACAACAAGGCCACAGAAAATGCCACAATACGCTAATAGTGCCACATTAAAATACAGGCTTTTGAAAGTAAAAAAAAAGTGCCACAAGAACAAGGTGAAAAAATATAAAAAAAAACGAAAGAGGCGTGAAGAGGAACGTGGAACTTCCTCGACGCCCCAACGGCGTCACGACACCAGCCAAGGACAACAACCCGGAACAGCAAGGAGTGAAACCGTGCTCCCTAGTACAAACGAAACGGGATACAGCAGACTCACCAGCATATCGATGCAGCTGAAACTTCTATTGTAAGAAAAATATTAAATCATATTTATTTAAGAAATTTACAGAAATTAAGTATAAAGTAATTTAGCGAAGTCAATCAGAAGCTATCCTCTAATTTTGAAAAAAAAAATTTATATTTGCATATAATAAAAATTTAAATAATAGTAATTTAGCGAAGTCAATCAGAAACTATCCTCGAATTTTGAAAAAAAAAAATTATATATGCATACAATAAAATTTAAATAATAATAAACCATAAAAAATGGCTAACCCAAACAACCTCATTAGATCATCACTGCTAACTGCTCCCCCAGCACCCCCTGCAGTTGCAGCATCACCCACTTCAAAAACCCAAATTTCCCCAGAACTAGCTACTCTCATTCGAGCTATGATCAATCAGACCATCGAATCTAACGGTCCCTAGTGCAGAACGCTATTAAAAATAATAGCCCCCCCATAGTAACTGATCAAACAATCGAAGAGCAATTTAGAAACAACATGTCTGAAATGGATAAAATTCCAGATGTTGTACGATCCTTAAGAGAATTTTCGGGGAACGCCTCAGAATTTAGCTCATGGAAGAAAAGTGTTGAGCGAATCTTAAGGATATACGAACCCTCAAAAGGCACACCAAAATATTTCGGCATTTTAAATGTCATTAGAAACAAAATAATCGGAAAGGCAGATATAGCCTTAGAATCCTACAATACACCTTTAGATTGAACCGCAATCTCTCGCTGTCCCTCCACTCATTACGCCGACAAACGAGACATAGGCACTCTGGAATATCAGATGACTTGTCTTATACAAGGAAGAATGACGATTAATGAATTCTACCAAAAGGTTTACAGCCATTTATCCCTTATCTTCAACAAAATAGGTTGCATGGAAATTGGCGAAGAAGCAGTCCATTTATTAACCGATAATTACCGTGCTAAGGCCCTCGACACCTTTGTTAGAGGACTTTCTGGCGATCTTCCTAGACTCCTAGGTATTAAAGAACCAACGAGCTTGCCCGAAGCCCTACACCTTTGCCTTAAATTAGAAAACCAAAATTTTAGATCATATCATGCCAACAACCAAATGTGGAACGCACCATCAACCTCCCGCCAACAAAGCTTCAGTTCTTCAAATCTTATACAGCAACCCCTCACACCGAGATATGCACAACCAACAAACCAATCGTTCCCTCAATCAAAATTCTATCCCGAATTGGCACATGCACCACAACCCCCGCAAAACTATCGCCAACATAGTTTTAACCCCCACAGCTTCAGCAATACCCAAACCAACCGAATCCATATAATAGATACCAGCCACAAAATCCCTATAACCAACCACAAAACACACATACCCAACAACAAAACTAAAATTCTTCCTGCTACCTTCACTCAGAACCTTCCATGCTATATTAGGAAACGACAGTCTAAAACAACTTTCAGCAGTTATACATACCAAGGACAATTTTATGGTCACAGCAAACACAAAAAATATATACCTTAGACAGTACAGTATACAGAACGTTAACACGATACACATTCGAGACGAACACATGACAACAGTAGATAAACACGAAATAGGGCAGCTAGTACAAAAACACCGCAACTTAT
The DNA here is from genome assembly GCA_949987695.1 of Merzomyia westermanni. Lineage (NCBI taxonomy): Eukaryota > Metazoa > Arthropoda > Insecta > Diptera > Tephritidae > Merzomyia > Merzomyia westermanni. The sequence goes on from OX465289.1 coordinate 113,719,634, forward strand.
TTTTTAGAACCAAACGAAAAACTGACGTACACAACAAAAGTAGTAGCAGAAATTCGGACAAATTCAGACACGCCGATATATTCAAAATCCTACCCATACCCTATTAGTCTTAAGCAAGAAGTTGAAAACCAGGTAAATAAATTGCTAGAAGACGGGATCATACGAAAATCAAGGTCACTCTACAACTCTCCAGTCTGGGTTGTACCTAAAAAAGACGACGCCTCAGGCGAAAAAAAGTTTAGAATACTCATTGACTATAGAAAACTTAACACAGTCACAATCGCAGATAGGTATCCAATACCGGAAATAAATGAGGTACTTTCTCAACTAGGAAAGAACAGCATTTTCTCTGTGATTGATTTAAAAAGTGGTTTCCATCAAATTCCTCTTAAGGAATCTGACGTGGAAAAAACAGCTTTTTCAGTGAACAACGGGAAATATGAGTTCACTAGATTACCACTCGGCTTGAAAAACGCCCCATCTATCTACCAACGGACATTGGACGACATATTAAGAAAACACATAGGACGAATATGCTACGTATACATAGACGATATAATTATATTTAGCAAAAATGAAAAGGATCATTCCGACCATATAGATACAATTTTTGAAACCCTTAATAAGGCAAATATGAAAGTGCAGATCGACAAATGTGAGTTTTTCAAAAAACAAGTTGAGTTCCTAGGATTTGTAGTATCTTCCGATAGAATTTCTACAAACCCAGCCAAAGTAGAATCAATAGCAAATTTCCCATATCCCCAAACCATTAAAGATTTAAGGTCATTCTTAGGCTTATCTGGATACTATAGACGATTTATTAAAGATTACGGTAAGTTGGCAAAGCCCCTAACATCCTTACTTCGAGGCGAAGAAGGAAGAATGTCCAAAAGTAGCTCAAAGAAAATCCCAGTACATTTAAACGAAGAAGCAAAGGCAGCATTCAATAAAATCAAATCCACTTTGACTTCCAAAGACGTAATTCTGCAATATCCCGATTATAACAAAGAATTCGACCTAACTACAGATGCCTCAAAATATGCCATAGGCGCAGTTTTAGAGAAAAATGGAAAACCAATAACCTTCATATCAAGAACTCTGAACAAAGCAGAAGAAAATTATGCGGTAAACGAAAAAGAAATGCTCGCCATAATTTGGGCATTAAATTCCTTTAGAAATTATTTGTACGGAACAGCAAAAGTAATTATCCACACAGATCATCAGCCACTTACACATGCCTTAAGCAACAGAAATAATAACTCCAAACTGAAACGATGGAAAACGATCCTGGAAGAATACAACTATGAAATAAAATATAAGCCCGGGAAATCTAACGTAGTTGCAGACACATTATCCAGGCCCTTCGAATTAAATTCTTTATCAGTTGCTACACACTCTGATGAGAGCTCATCACAAAATCTAATCCCAACAGTGCACAATGGGACAGAATGCGTTTTTTTTGGCATAAACTCTAAAAACTTACTCAGTGCCTTGAAATTCGGTACAGATACAAAACAACGAATATAAATATGAAAAATAAAAAATAAACCCGATGACACACCCCCTACCCCCAAAAGAGGCAACTCCCTTATGGAATCAAAGCTTAAATTCAAAAACATACATTAATAATTGATTGATATTGTTGTAACTTCATTCCAAATCTTCATTTACATCTAAATCAATTGAATAATCATTAAACATATCCAAATCTGCCATTTCGTCATCATCAGAGAGTCTATCTTCATCTTCATCAATTGGTGCTTCTGGTGTAATTGCAATTTCCGGAGCTTCCAAAAGCGCCACCACTTCTTGCGGGAGCATTTTTTTAATTTGTTTGTTTTCTCTTTTGTTGTTGTGCAAACTTGATATAAGAGGATCTGAGGAATCCATAGCTCTATGAAAAACGTCGGACAAATTATATGCTCTGCTACTTTTTCTGGCATGTGCATTTCTATCCTTCTTATAGAACTTATTTCGAGCCTCTGACGCATTTTCTCCAAGACAACCGACAGGTACTACTGAAGCTCTTATTATCTCGGAACCTTTCTTTAAATGGTCATCTAACCGCCTGGGCGATTTTGACCGAAAAAAGGGGTTCTCATATCCGAGGCTTTGTTGTTGAATTTCATTGGAACGTTGTTTTATGTGGTGGGTCCCAAACCCAACGCACAACCCGTTTCACGGGAGGTTGAATTCTATTACACGTTTGTATAGCGAGCCGCTTGATCCAAGACAGACGCCCGCTTGCAGCCGCACCACCTGGTGATCAGACGCTGCTGTTTGAACCCCCCCAGCAAGCCCTTAAACCGATTATGTCGGAGTGGCCTTACCAGGTTGTCGCCTTCTCACGTTTAGCTCACCACCAAACGGGTGTTCGGTGGTTACCCAAAGGATACTTGAGCGCAAAGCCCGGAAGTAGTGAGCTGCTTGAACCGCATGCAAAAGAATCGCTCTGGCCATTCCCAGGTGAATGGCGATCAGAAACTTTCCCCACTTGCGTGGACTTCTGCACACAGCCCCCACCCTCTCGGAACCATGGACTAATATTTTGTGGACGGTTGCTGACATAGGAAACCAAGAGTACTTTTCCATATATAGTAAAGCAGTTTTACTGCAAAAAATTTCGAATTTTCGAAACTCCAGAATTGATGCAAAGATCTCAGTATTTGTAAATGCTCTCCTCGCCGTATTTCCATCATTTGTGCTTCCACAGCCATTCTGTTTTGGTTTATCAACATGTAGCCCCATTTCTTCCCACAATTGTTTTTGAATTTTCTGTTTTCTAATTTTAATATTAAGTTTATCTATTGCATCCCTAACCTGCCACTTTTTTATGTCAATTCTATATGGGATCTTTAATACGAATTCTAGGAATCTAATCCACGCATGCAAAGGAGTTACACCATATTGAAGTGCTCCAGGTTTTTTCTTGAAAACGCTGGATTTCAAATCCTTCGTTGCTAAAAAGTCTTTTGGTTTTGCACCACATACTGGGCAATACTGATTGGAATTTGTACCAGTTAATATATTTAACACCTTACCATCTTAGCTTACAGTCATGTGTTCACAGTTAAGGTTGTATTCGAGAGGGGTCAAACTCTTAATTTGTGAACCCAAATTTGCTGTTTCAGCTAATATTTGATTTTTAGTTTTTTTGCTGAATTCGATTTTAATTGGCCTGCAAAATCTTACGGATTGTGGAGTTCGATTGCACCAAATTACTCTGTCTGAAGAATCAATTAATTTTAGTGGTATTAAAGTTGTTACAAATAAAGATTCATCTCCTTCAAATTTCTGTTTGTACATGCTCTGTCCTGTTGTTCCATCGAATCCATAGCTAGCAATTAATTTCATTTCATCGATATTTGCAATCTGATTTATAACATCTTCCTGCATTAAAATAATACGCCCAGCCGTGTGGTCAAGTATGTTTTGCAAGCTAACGTCCGCATTAGTTTCCGAAACAGTTATGCCAATTGGTCTGCATTTTAATTTCGCCTCATACACAGTATGATAGCTTGGATATATGTTGCAATGTCGATTTTTATTTAACAATCTAATGTTAATGTTTACTAAACGAATTTTCCAATAAGAAAGTTAACGCTTCATCAGGAGTGAGTTGAAGTGGTTCAATGAAGCGAAGTTTTTTCCTAATTTCGCTTGCTCTTGAAGATGATGATGAGCATTCCTTTTAAACATGCCTTTACTTGATTTTTTTGCTGAAACTGCAGCAGCATGAACAAGTAGTTGGGTGTTGTGCTCCCGCTCTGTTGATAATGCAAAGGCCAATTTACGTTTCAAACGTTGACCTGCTTCATCATAATTTAAATGTGGACGTCCTAGCTTGCTGGCAGAAGCCCTCTTCCAATCTTTGTTTTCAACTACCAATATCATTTTCGACGCGAGCCATTCAAATGTTTTTCTTAGAATCTGCTCAACAGTCTGTTCCAATTTGGTAAATGTTTTCTAATAAAGCTACAAAAATTTACAACTTTCTTTTTTATTTCTTTGTTTTTGTCTTCTTTTAACGTGTCTCTATTAATTTTTTCATAAATGTAGTTCAAAATACTGTCATCTTTTCGATCATTTGACTCCCATATTTGCAGCAATTCTTCATGGGAGAATTCATATTTTCCTTAAAAAATCCAATTTTCGAAAAAACGAGCAAAAATGAGCAAATAATTTGTATGACACATTTAAGAAGACATAATCACAATACATTTGGAACAGGTTTTGAGCAGAAGGCAGCGGAAGCCAAGAAGTTCTACTTCACGGAACACAAATATTTGTTAATTTCTATGGAAGTAAACAGTACCACAAAACATAAAGTATGAATACACAATAGACAAATATACACACATTTTCTTTTTACAATATGCATTTACATACCTTGTTGATTGATTTCCATGATTTAAAAATAAAGTTTTTAGTTAACTTAAAATTTCACAGCCGATTTACTTGCAAGCTTTAAATTACATGTATCAAAACATAAACAAGCAGTTACAATCAGCTGACTTTGAAAGCGCGCCAAAAATGTAGGGATGCCAACAGGCTGTTTTATTGTTACTTTTATATATATATGGATAATCTACGAATAGAAAAATAACTTATTTTACAGGAATAGATATATACAAATTTTGACTTTATGCCAAAAAAAAACGCAATCTGTCCCATTGTGCAGTGGAAGGACCCATAAACGCCTTCAAAAACCAACTTTGGATATCTTTAGGAGAAGGAGACAGTTATCAATTCAAGATACCATTCCCAACCTACCATAGACATATAATTATTAAACCCGAATTTTCAACACACAACCTAACTGCACTATTAAAACGATACCTAAATCCTTCAGTGATAAATGGTATACTTACCTCTGAAAAAATAATGGGAAAAATTCAGGAAGTCTACCCTCTTCATTTTTCCAGTTATAAAATCCGTTATACCCAAACAAAAATAGAAGACTTGGTAAACGAAGATGCCGAAAATGAGGAAATTTTAAAAGAACATAAACGAGCACACAGGAATAGGGATGAAAATAAAAAGCAACTTTTACAAAAATACTACTTTCCTAAAATGAAGACAAAAATAGAAAATATAATCAAACAGTGCAAGGTTTGTAGAGAATACAAATACGATCGTCACCCTAATAAGCCACAACTACTCGAAACCCCAATTCCCCAATATCCTGGTGAAATAGTCCATGTAGACATTTATAACACAGAAAAGAAACTAGTACTAACAGCATTAGACAAATTCTCAAAATACCCTCAAGTTAAAGTAATAGAGTCAAAAGCAATACAGGGTGGCTAATGAAAGCCGCTACCAAAAAAAAATTAAATAACTTTTTTCTATTTAATGAATCTAGTTAATTTTTATTTTATTTTGCAGATTGACTTTTACATTTAACAAAAATGGATAACTGGGACACTGAAACAAGAATTTGGATTGTCCGCCGCTATCACGCACTGGAGTCCGTAGTTTCGGTTCAAAGAGAGTATAGGCGCACGTTTGGCGGCAATCCTCCGGTCAGATGGACCATAATAAGACTTGTAAACAATTTTGCCGAGCATGGGACAGTCAACAGAAGACCTTACCATCGAAACCCTTCAGTTCGAACGGAGGAAACAATCGCTGCTGTAGCTGCTGCCATACAAAACAATCCACGTGTTTCGACAAGAAGCTTATCTGCTCAAATGGGTGTAAGCAGACAGTCATTACAGTCAATTATGCACAAAGATATGGACTTATTCCCATATAAAATTCAAATGGCCAACAAACTGAACGCTACAGACTTGCCGATTCGCTTGGAATTTTGCCAGAAGATGCTTCAAATGGTGGAAGAGGATGGAAACATGTTGAACTGTCTTTTCATGTCTGACGAGGCCCATTTCGATTTAAACGGCAACATAAACAAACAAAATTGTCGAATATGGAGTGCTTCCAACCCACAGATACTCCATGAGACGGAATTGCATCCACTTCGTGTCTCAGTGTGGTGTGCAGTTTCATCACGCTGCATTGTCGGGCCCTACTTCTTCGAAGAAAACGGTCACACCGTTACGGTTACTGGAGACCGTTACTTGAGCATGTTGAGAGAGTTTTTCTATCCAGAATTACGCCGAATGAGAATTTCTTTCAACTCTGTGTGGTTTCAGCAAGATGGTGCAGCTCCTCATATAGCCCAACCTGTTATGACAGAATTGCGACGAAAATTTCCCAATAAGCTGATAGCCAGAAACTCCACATTCCGTTGGCCACCCAGGTCGCCTGACCTTACTGCACCTGACTTTTTCTTGTGGGGTTATTGCAAACAGGAAGTCTTCAAAGCAAAACCAACAAATTTGAATGAACTAAGGCAATCCATTCGAGAAACAATTGCGGCTATTCCTGTCTCAACTCTCCAAGCAGTAATGAACAACTTTTTGGTAAGATGCCGCACATGCATCGACGAGCAGGGGGGGCATTTAAATTCCATTATTTTTAAAACTAATCAAGCTATATTTAATAAAATTTAATGAGCTTTAACATGAATAAAAGAAAGAAGAATTCCATACACTGAAAAAAAAATTATTTGAGTTTCTTAATGTAGCAAAATTCATCAGCCACCCTGTAGAAGACATTAGGGAACCACTACGACAAATTCTTTTCTCTTTCGGTGTACCGAAAACAATAGTCATCGATAACGAAAAATCGTTAAATTCAGCATCTATAAAATGCATAGTTGAAAATCAACTTGGAATTGAAATATTTAAAACACCACCATACGCAAGTACAGTTAACGGACAAGTGGAAAGATTTCACTATACCCTATCCGAAATCATGCGTTGTCTACAAACAGAACGGACCCATTGCTCATTCCAAGAACTTTTAGAAAGATCTACATATGAATACAACTACTCCATACATTCCGCAACAGGAAAACGACCGATAGAGACATTTTTCGGCAGACGAGTTTCAATAGACCCAGAACAGTATGAAAATTCACGACGAGAAAACGTAGACATCCTTAAGAAAAGACAAGAGAAAGACTTAGAAAATCACAACCAAACACGGCAACCCACGAAAACATATACCCCTGGTGATGTAATTTACGTTAGGACAAATAAACGCATAGGATCCAAACTTACAGCTAGATAGGAAAGAAATGGTAAGAGAGGACAAATCCAGCATAGTAATCACGGAAAAAGGTCTAACTATACACAAAAGCAACATTAGGACTTAACCCCAAATTTTTATTTTCAGGCTCCTTCTACCACTAATAAATGCAGAGTTCAGGATTATTGACTATACGAACTCGCCTAAAGCGACTTTCAATACAGGATTTACCAAAATACAAACAGGACCTTACAGAATTATTCACACAATAGACATAGACGCATATCAGAAAATATTAGACGGACTAGACAATACAATAAGACGGAAAATCACAGCAAACAATTCCCTCCTTCCTTTTATAAACACAGAATCATCCCAAACCCAAAATTATTTAAATAGAATAAGACCTAAAGTTAATAAAAGATCTATAAATGAAATTGGAACAGTTTGGAAATGGTTAGCAGGAAATCCTGACCACGAGGATTTTGTAATTTTCGAAAATCATATAAATGATGTATTAGAAAATAATAATAAACAAGTTATAATTAATAAACTAATTAATGAGAGAATTGAAAATATTACAGAAATTTCAAATAAGATACTTTCACTTTATAGTAATAAGGACAACATCCAACATGATGTCGCTGTCAATATTAAATATAAGTTGCAAATGATAAAAGAAGAAATTATAAATGTAAATTATGCATCGTAAGCTCATACCTTTTCTCCAACACAGAAATTAATATAATAAAAAATATTTTCGAAAATGATAGTATTCCCTTCAATGATATAGAAGAAGCATTTCAATTTGCAAATGTCAAAATAGCTTCTAACAGTTCAATGATTTTAAATTTAATTAACATTCCAATTACCAATAAGAATATTAGCGAAAAATTGTTAATTAAACCATTAAAAAAGGGTAATAAGGTAGTCAAAGTACCATATGGAAATTTGTTATTATGTAATAGTAAGATTTTTGGATTAAAAAATAAATGTGAAGAATACAATAATAACGAAATTTGCTCTAAGGAAAATATTATAGATATAAGTAATTCATCCTGTTTACCACATTTGGTCAAAAGCCACCCATCAACTTGTACTATGATGAACAAGCAACATGTCCCTACCATCGAAGAAATTCTTCCGGGTATAATTTTAGTAAATCAATTTAATGGAACTATCCTTATCGACGAAGAGAAAATTAAAATCACAGGATCATATGCAATCGAATATCACAACTCCACAGCAACAATAGATAATCAGGTATTTATTTCTAACGAAGTTTCTGGACCTCCTCGCGGTTCCTTGTGATAAAGGTGGAGTAATTTCCCCTATTGTATATGCTTAGATTAGTACCTAATAGATAGTTATATAAAGATTCATCTCAGTTATTTGTGTCTGTACTGCCCCACTGGGCATGGTGAGCATATGCATCACCTCCTAGTATTATGTCATCATCCCGTGGCTTACTCTCACGAGCTCCCTGAAGCTATCCGGTGGTAGGGTACCTTGGTGATTATGGGCCAGATAAAAAAAAGCGAGCTTACAGCTCCTTCCCAGCCCCTCGACGCTAACCGCTCTCAAATCTCCGTCACTAAATTGGGGTAAAACAAGTAAAGAAGTCTAAGTTCGGGTGGAACCGAACATTACATACCTAGTAGTGATCTATTATGGCATCCCAATTTACGCAGGTCTATTTTAATACCTTCAGTTCCTATTTGCGTTCAAATAGATAGACGGCAGACAGGTAGACGTATCGAGAAACGGACATGGCTACATCGACTCAGCTCATCCTCCTGATCATTTCATACGTACAAACATTTCATGTTCATAAAAGGTATGAAAATCAAAAAAGATATACAACTTCGCTTTTGCAGTAGGATATTAATACTTGCCCGTTTTGTTTTTGCTCTTGAACTTTCCCGATAGGTTCAAGAGTTCGCTGGGCATGACACAGTCTGTATATAGCGTTGCGATTATTCTCAAGTATGTACCATCCCTCACTTAATAACACTCCTACCACTAGTTAAATACAACAGAGATAATGTTGGGTACGCTTATGCATGCAAGCGTGTACCAAGGAAGAGGAAGAGAGGTGGCGCGAGTGTTCACGAATACGATGCAAAGAGGAGATGCCAATAAATAACACCAATCCTTCGAGAACACGAAGAGCGAGTAACAAAGATAGTTCTCGGTGCGTAGGCAAGCACCCTGTCGGACTATATAAGGCGGTGACCAAGCAAGACAGGTTGATCAGTTTATTTTCAAGCGTTCAATAGTGAACTACTGCGAAATTACCAACCTCTTAAATTTGTATTGTGTTTATTACTAGTAAATAAAACTAGCTATTAGTTACAATATCTGTGCGTGTGTTTATTTGACTTTATAGTGATCGAACCCAGGATTGATAATAAAGGAATCATCGAATTCGTCCCAGTATTATAAAGGCAGCTAATTGTTTTAAATAAAAACACTTCTGTTATGAGTTAAAACAAGTAAACAAGTTTAAGTTCGGGTGGAACCGAACATTATATACCTAGTAGTGAACTATTATGGCATCCCAATTTACGCAGGTCTATTTTAATACTTTCAGTTCGTATTTCGCGTTCAAATAGACAGACGGACATGGCTACCTCGACTCACATCATCCTCCTGATCATTTCAGTGTACTTTTTAATCGGACTTTATCTTTTTCTTCTCATACGTACAACCATTTCATGTTCATGAAACGTATGAAAATCAAAAAAAGATATACAACTTCGCTTTTGCAGTGGGCTTCTTTACTTTTCACCCTCAACTTTTGATATACTTTAATAAATATATATCTCGATTCGTTTATGTCGAATGAAGTAATATACCTGGTGTGCGTAACAAAAATAGATACATATAAAAATATGTATCTTTTATAGGGGCCAAGGTACTCAACCAATCTTTATGAAATTTTCACAATATATACTTGGGTTAACTGGGTACAGCATAAACAATATATAGTTTTGGAAATGTGGGCGGAGCCACGCCCCCAGGCTATATAAAATTCCAATTCGTCATAACTCCGAACTTTTTTGGACTAAATTAATGATATTTGGATATATGTGGCTTTGTCAATATCTACATAATTTTGGAAAAGTGGGCGGTGTCACGCCCACATATTTTGAAAATCGGAGGGGGGGTTTAAACTCAAGTTACGTAATCAATGAAAAAAGATAAGAAATTTGTTTTCGGAGTAAGGAAATTTTATTATCAAAAGCCATATTTAGTTACAATTATCTAATAAATCAACTCTTCGAGGTACTGAAAAAAAACTCTTTCAAAATTATCTGTGGCTCGATTTGGACATCGCGATGTACATTGAGTGAGGATAAGCCGTCCAGACGATCTTCAGACATTTTTGATCTCAAATACGTTTTAAGTCGCAATGTTGAGAAGGATCGTTGATTCGTCGCTGTTGTCACAGGCAAAACTGCCATACCGCCAAGCATTTGGTTAACATTTGGAAACGCATCTTCATTACCAATATCGAGTGCTTCAAGTGAGGTTTTTATTTCATTTCCGGCAATGAGCTTCGGCCAAAGTTTTACTTCGTTCACCCAGATGCCACGGGAGTCGTCTTGCAAAATTGAACAGTATGATTGGAATAGTTGAGCGTAGGACTCTTCTTCGGAAATTTTCATTTTGTTGGGAAAAAAGTAAGCGAAATTCGATCAAATATTGCGGTGATTTACGAATCGATCTTGCAATTGGCTTTCGCAATTCAATTTCGTATTGCTCGCTAATCTCGCTCACGGTTTTGAGAATTTGTCTGAACTCCCCCTTAGCGTTTTCTCTTCTTTCCATCAAAATTTGTTTCGCAGCATCAGCCAATTTGATAGAATCTCCCAGATCTTGATTTTCTCCTCGAAGTACTCGACTCAGAGAAATTTGCGGTTTTTATAGCCGAAAGCAGTTGGAAAGCTCCAGACAAAGTCGTTGGGTCTTTCCAGTTGGTGGAAATCACTTCAAGAGCGCGAATTACTGCTGTTTGCAAATGGAGATATGTTGCGACGGATTCATGCTGTTCTACCCATCTGGTTTTGCACAATTTTTTCAATTTCTTCACTCGAGTTTCCGATAGATGTTCATTTTTATTTATCACATCCTAAAGGGCATTTTGGCTTTTCGGATAAATGAAGAAGGAATGGATATTCTCTAGAACTCCCAGACAATTTTTGATTCCCGTTATATTACACTCAGAGCTTACTGCCAAATTGAAGCTATGAGCAACACAATGGGAGTAGAGCGCGAGTGGATAAGTTTTTCTGACAACAGTTTGAGTCCCTTGGAACTCTCTGCTAACCGCTCTCGCACCGCCATATCCTTGCCCGAAGAAATACGTGCAATCCAGTCCGGAAGAGTTTATGAAATCAAGGTAAGCAAGTTCCTATTCCCTTTCCAGTGAAATCGGTGATACTAATAAAACACAAAAAATCTTCCTGAATGTTAAACTTTTCGCCGCATTTATCCAAGTAGCGAATACAAATTGAACTTTGTTCTACCCCTGCAATGTCTGACGTATCACCTCCGAGAAAGGAAAAGCCCTTCGATTTGTTCACTCGATCAATGTTGTAACTCATGATGAGGTGGTGACAAATGTTGATTATTTCATTCTGGACACGGTTGCTTATGTACATAGTATTATTTGGTGAATCACTCAGGTGTTTTTTCAACTACTCAACAGTTTTGGCTCGTTATCTTAAAAGAGTTTCCATCATTCGTCAACTGTTCGTGTTTAGAAATTCTTCCCGTATCATTGGAACCTCTGAGAGCAAGTACTTGGCGGCCACACAGGATAACTGCTTCAAAAATTGGAATCATGCGTAGTTTGCTTTCATTCAGAAAGTCTAATTTTTGTTCCGACAGTTGCCAATCAATGGGTAAAGCATTTTGTTCTTCGATTCCCATTCTCAAAGATCATTGCAAGAGACCTTTTTTGTGGTATTCTAATGAACTGTGCTTTTCGAAAGCCTCCAGTGCTTTTTTCCAGTTTTTTAATGGGGTGGTAACTAACTGACCCAGAGTTTGATTACCGACTCCTCTCAATGTAGCACAAGATAAGACACAGTATTTGCAATATGCACCGTCTTCTATTGCCGAATACGCTAGGCATTGATGTTTTTGGAGCCAAGAGCGTTGAAACTTCAAACTTCTAGGGCCCGATGCAGGAAAACTGTAGCCGTCAGGGGGACTCCAAATCTTCTTTTGCAATCCAGGAATTGAGTTTATTCCATCAGCTGCTGTTTTTTGAACAAACAATCGAATATCATAGGAGCTGAGATCATTTTTCAAAGAGCAAACTGGCGAAGACGAGGTTTTCGGTACCTCCAAATTAAATTCCACTTCTGTTGTAGTCAGTGCTAATCCCATTTTTGGCTTACATGCATCATTTTCAGCAATATTTGTCTGAGTTTGAAGCTCAGTACGAATACATTCGCCAACGTCCTCGAATGAACTAAATAAAATTATGCACTTAGTATAAATCTGAATTTATGCTCTATTTAATTTTATGTTAAACTTACATCTTCGTTCTCGATTCGCCTTTTCTTACACAGAAAACGACGAATATCCATAGTAAAAAATATTAGGATAGGACTTATGCAAACTATTTAATAATAATGCAAATTATTTAATAATGTTATAAATAATTAAATTATGTTCAACTTACCGTAGTGTGTGCCTCACCAGTTTTCTCTGGTTAACGAATGATAATGAAGTGAGCGGCAAAGAATTGTCAAACATTCTAATAACATGATAGAATACGCACAGCAACAAACCGGTTAAATACGGGAACAACAACAAACGGAAAGGAGGATGTATTAAATAAGTATAGCTATTATGTAGTAATTACAAGCTTTTAATTCGTTTTTTGTATGTGCGAAAATGCCGCATTGCGGTTCAGTTATAACTAATAAAACAAATTCAAACAGCTTTACACATACAAGTGAATACACGAACGCAAATGACAATGGGCATACCTAAAAATTTGAGCCTTATTTAACCTGTAAGGAGTATCAGTTGGAATGGAATTTGGCAATTTGGAATATAAATCTATGCTGAAATGTCCCCAATAGGGGGGTTTGCGCCCCCCTCCTTCCCTCTACGCACGGGCCTGGGTTCAGGAGTTTGCTGTATATAGCTTTTGGAAAAGCCCCCATGTTATATAAAGCTGCAGTTCGGTATAGATAGGAGTTTTTTTCGTTCAAGCTAATGACATTTTATATATAGATGTATTCTATGTATCAAAACGTCAAAATAACGTCTACAGGGTTTGCTAGTATATTATAAAATCGCGAAAGCAAAAAACTGAGAGACTAGTTTGTGTTCAAATAGACAGACCGATGGACGGAGAGACGGACATGACTAATTTTAGTGAGCTTTTCTCTTCTTGTTCTCATACTTACACACATTTAATGTTTATGAAAGGTATGAAAATCAAAAAAGATATATAACTTCGCTATTGCAGTGGGCTATTAACTACGTGCCCGAATATTTTGCTTGTGTGCTTTCCGATTTGGCTAATTTTTGGCAGGAGTATAACACATACTACTGAGAAGCAGCTGACCTATTGTCATTGAAATATCAAGATTGAATTATAAGCAATTGCCTTTGAAAGTAGCAGAAATTGTATGCTGAAAATTGGGCGGCGCCACGCCTACTTCCTTAAATTTCACAAAAATTTTTTGCGGTCGAATTTTCCTTAAAAAGCTGATTATGTGTGCAAGATCTGATTGATATAACTTGCTTGGTTGTAGAAATAGCGCTTTTTAAATTTTACAAAAAAAAATTTCAGAACTATGTTAAAAAACTGGGCGTGGAGATGAACCGATTTCGCCCATTTTTGCAACAAACAGTAACCTTTATATACTGAACATTATCACTAAATTTCGTTTCGACAAATCAATTTTTGGCGGAGTTATGGCATAAAAAGTTTTGTGGAATAATGCACTATAAAAGTGGCGCGGCCACGCCCATTTTCAAAAATGTTTATTTTTTGGATTTCATAGTTTACGGAAACTGCAAAAGTGATATATAAATGATATAAAGCTAGTTTACGCAAAGTTATTCCTTGTTTAAATAATCTATCATCTAATCTTTCATATAAAAGTGGGCGTGGACCTTAAAAAATTTTGCCAATTTTTTCCTCGAACATTCCCTACACACCTGGAAACCCGTGTGCTGAATTTCGTTTCGATGTCTTGAACGGTGGTGGATTTATAATTAATAACATTTCTAAATTTCGTAATGTATACACCAAATTTTATCCGTATAGGTGTATTATGTACTGACTAATCACTTTTTTTGTGGTTTCGAAAATATTCTATATATAAAAAGTGGGCATGCCTATCATCCGATCTCGCCCATTTTAAATTGCGCTCGGAGATGAGTGCCAAGGAACCTGCATACCAAATTTCATTAAGATATCTCAAAATTTACTCAAGTTATCGTGTTCACAGACGGGTGGATGGGCGGACGGACATGGCTTAATCAATTTCTCTTTTCGCCCTGAACATTTTAGTCAATATCTGTCTCGATCCGTTTATGTCGTTAGGCGACTAAAGTTAATATACCTTGTGTGCATAGCACTACTAGTTATAAAAAATGTGTGTCTTTTATAGGCGCCAAAGTACTCAACCAATCTTTGTGAAATTTTCACAATTCACTGGGTACAATATAGACAATATATAGTTTAGGAAAAGTGGGCGGAGCCGCGCCCCCAGGCTATATACAGTTTCAATTCGTCATAACTCCGAACTTTCAATATCTACATAATTTTGGAAAAGTGGGTGGTGCCACGCCCATATATTTTGTATTTTGTTTTTGCTCTTGAACTTTTACGATAGGGTCAGGAGTTTGCTGGGCACGACACAGTCTGTATATAGCTTTTGGAAAAGCCCCCAGGTTATATAAAGCAGGAGTTCGGTATAGCTAGGAGTTTATTTGGTTCAAGTTAATGACATTTTATATATAGATGTGTGCTATGTATCGAAACGTCAAAACAATGTCTACCGGGTTTGCTAATATATTATAAAATAGGTTATATATAATTTTGGAAAAGTGGGCGGTGCCACGCCACCATGCTATATATTATTTTAATCCTGTATAGGCGTCCAAGGTACTCAACCGATCTTTATGAAATTTTCACAGTAGATTCTTGAATTCACTGGTTCCAGCAAAGACTATATCTAATTTTGAAAAGGGTAGAGAGTATACCACGTTTCATGTTTCATAATTGTTTTTAACACGGTTCTGAAGTTAATTATAGCTGAAATTTGATATTTTGTTTATTTATATTTATATTAAAAAAAAAAATTATTAATAAGATCATCAGGTCATTGTACCTACGAAATTTTAGCATTCTATCTGCATCAGTAAAGGAGACATGGCATGTTCCGATTTCCTAACTCTTTTTTAGAAAACTTTGGTCAAAAAGTGGGCGTGGTCGTTCACAGATTTTGCCACGCCCACTTTCCAAAAGTTTGCAAAATTCATATAAATAACAAGAAAACTGATGTAAGTATATACCTGTATTAGTTAATTAGTTATGGGCAGTTCAATATTTCTACCTCCTTTCCATATAATTTTAGGAAAAAGTAGGCGTGGTCGAAAAGCGATTTCGCTTATTTTCTATGGGTACATTAACCACAACATTGGTATGCCTACTACGAAATTTCGTTATACTAGCGTAAACGGTTCTGAAGTTATTAAGAGACAAAGTATGAAAATTTCTTCACTCATATGTGGGCAGTGCCCCACCCCTTTTCCAAAAATTTAATAAAATCGAGGATTGGGCAACCAATTTAATAAACCTAGCAAATTTCATCATTGTAGCGGTTTGGTTCGATTTCGCCCATTTCAAATGGATGGACATGGCTCAACCAACTTCCCTTTTCGTCATGAATATTTTGTTATACATAAGTCAATATCTATTTCGATCCGTTTATGCCGTTACATACTGCCGTCAGGCGACTAACGTGATTATACCTTGTGTGCGTAGATCTCCTACAAATTGGCGGGGCCTACAGATTTTTGCCGACTTTTAACGGCATTCACAAAGGAGATGAATTTTTGCTGAGAAGCATTCCATGGCAGAAATACACTCGAAGAGTTTGCCAAACCACTTCCGAGGGGCGACCCCGACTTTTCCAAACCATTTTTGATGTTACCTTTACCAGGGCTCAAACCTTGGACCTGCGGTGGGGTAGGCCGGCAACACTACCGCCACACCACGGCGGCCGCCATTAATTTACGGACGCCAGACGGACGGAGAGACGGACATTGGTAAATCGACTCAGCTCATCGTCCTTATTTTTCACTTTGCTTATTGATGGGCCCATCTCTTCTTCTTCTCATACTTACAAATCTTTCATGTTCATTAATGCAGTGGCGTATTAACAACTTGCCCGGATATTTTACTTGTTTGTTATCCGATTTCCTTAAGTTTTGGTAGGAGTATACTACATACTATTGGGAAGCAACTGACCAATTTTGATCGAAATATCTAGTTCAAACTACAAGCACGCGCCTTTGAATATAGCAGAACTTTTATGCTGAAAAGTGGGCGGCGCCACGCCAACTTCCCTAAAATCCACACAATTTTTTTGCTTAAAACGTTTATTATGTGTACAAGATCTTATGGATACAGCTTGCATGGTTATAAAAATACCGCGTTTTACAATTTTCAAACAAATTTTTCAGAACTATGTTAAAAAACTGGGGGTGGTCGTTGACCGATTTCGTCCATTTTTACAACAAACATTTCCCTTTGTATACTCAACATTTTTACCAAATCTCGTTTCGATAAATCAATTTTTGCCGAAGTTATGGCATAAAAAGTTTTGTGGAATAATTAACTATAAAAGGGGCGGGGTCACGCCAATTTTCAAAAATTTATATTTCTCTCTTTTCAAAATTTCTCGTATAAAAATGGGGCGTGGTTCTTAACCGATTTCGCCCATTTTCTTTCGGAACATACCTTGTATTAATATAAATATATGTGCTAAATTTCCTTTCGATTTGTTGAACGAATTTTGATTTATGATTAATATAACACTGTACAGCACCCGGCTGGGTATTGGACCAAGCCAATTTTTTCGAAGAGATTGAGACATAAGAAAAAAATATGTATACGCCATTTTTCGAAGTTAGCCTCCAAAATTTAGTAATGGGCTTTCGAATTTCGAATTTCGAAATTTGACCCTCCTAATTTGATTGCATTGTTTTAAAAATTTAAAAATAAAAAATGTGGGTGTGATCAGCCTTATTTTCGAACTCGACTGGTGTAAATTTTTTTTTTGTTTGAAAGCTTATGTGGCAAATGTTATAAGGGGTCAAAGGTCAGATCTTCGAAAAAATTAAAAGTCGAATATATCCATTTTTTTCCAACCGATTTCGAAAATCTTCATAGCGTTGTAAAGGTGATTGAATTCCCTTTCTTTTGATATGCCCATCTTTATCCTTTTTTAAATAAAAATTTTATGAAAAAACACTTTAAAGAAAAAAATGCCCAAAAAAATGTTTTAAGTAGTATATTTCGAATCTTTTGTCACCGATTTCGAAAACCTTCACGATGTTATATAGGTGCTTGAATTCCCTTGCCTTTGATATGCGCAGCTTTATGGTCGATGAATGAAAATATTATAAAAAGAACACTTAAAAATATACCAAAAAACTAGAATATTTATACACATACTTTTATCCACTGTGCTCACCAACAATTGCAATTGATGCCGGTTAAGTGTGTCATGATTTTAAAGTGTGTAAATGCGGACAATGATATTTAGTATTAAATCAATCGCATCCGATTTTACTACGAGTTAATATTAGCAGCTTTTTAATTAAAAAAATGGCGGATAAAGTATGTCAAGCAATTCTGCAATCGAATTTTTGTTTTGTTTGTGCTAAATTTAATATAAAAACAAGCTTGGTTTATATAACTCCAGTTGTGGAATTCTTCCACAAGCTCTTTGGCTTCAACATTACCGCCAGCCTTGCAATAATTAGGAATTGCACGGTATTTGGACAAATCGATCCCTATCTTGCGGATTATATCCGAGAACTTCAACCCTAATGCTTAACACTAGAGCTTGTAAAAATAATAAATGTTTGAACTTCAGTATTATTACAAATCTTTATTGAATTGACAGAAATTTAAGTCTTAAAACTAAACCACAGTAAGGTGGCAAGAAACCGACGGTAGTAAAACCTTAAAGGGCCCATGGCCAGAAAGTATCCAACCGAATATGGAATTCTGGGCAGTAGGATACCCGATTGTAGAAAAGAAAGCTGTATGCGAGAACCCGGAGTGCTCTGGGTAAATACTAAAATCTTTCTAGGGGATCTTCGTAGTTGCCTATTCGCGATGTATATGCCTTAATTGTTTTGGCTTCGAGGGTAACGTCTTCGGTTTGGTGATCACACGATGGCCATTGTCCTGTCTTGTTAACTAACCACGAGGGCCCGTACCACCAAAACTTGTTCGATCGCAAGTTCTGGGGGTATGTTCTTCGGCTCCCGAGATCTGCAGATCGCTTATTTAGCCACGCTAGAACGACGGTGCAGTCGGTTCAGCAAGTGACATTTTCCATGAAGGGCAGTTCTTTCAGAAGAGACTTAAGTATATCGACGATAAGAACTGCACCGCATAACTCTAAACGGGGCAGCGAAATAGTTTTGACTGGTACAACCATTATTTTTGCTAGTAACAAATGAGAAGACGGGATATTCTGACTTTCGCCTCATAGGTAAATCATACCCGCGTATGGCTTTTCCGAGCTGTCGCAATCGGCATGAATTTGAAATGAGGATTGGTCAGTATATCCCACCCATCGCGTAATTTGTATTTCTTCGACACCCCTATAGTTTTCCAAAAAGGCATTCCATTGATAAAGAGTGTGGGGTGCTAAAGGTTGGTCCCAACCAGTACCATCTGCCCAAATTTGTTGCATACTAATTTTCTTTAATACTACCACCGGTACTAACCACCCAGCCGGGTCACAAAGTTTTGCTATCATCGAGAGCGTTTCCCGTTTGGTAAAAGCCTCTTTAACAACCGGGTCTTGTACTTTAAAGAAAAACTGATCCGACTTAGCATTCTATTTTATCCCTAAAGTCTTGGTGGTGCTTGTCTCCTCTAACTCCAGAAAATCCCTATCGAGGAAGGTTTGGAAGGTCTGCTAAGATTTCCTTCGAATTGGATCACCATTTTCTCAAAGCAAAACCTGCGCTATCCAATGCTGCGATAAGCTCATTGCGTGCTTTCAGAGCTGTGGAGATATCGTGAAACCTTGCTAGAACGTCATCCACATACTTTGAATTTCGAAGTATTTGAGCTGCCAGGGGATGGGAATCTTGGCTATCCTGAGCCAGCTGGAGAAGGGTCCTAATTGCTAAGTACGGAGCGCGGTTTATGCCGAAGGTTACGATATTTAGCTGAAAGTCCTCTACGTTACGCTGTAGGCCATCTCTAAAAACAATCTTTTGCAATGGATTTATTAAACAAAACACCTTGCAACGTCTACTGGAGTGGGCATGTAGACAAGCGCTGATCCGGCGTGGGAGAGAGACTCCGTCCAGTACTGTCGTTCACATCCGTGAACGAGCGCCTCGCTGCTGCCCCTGCGGGTTAGGGGTTTAGAATATGCCCGAGGTAGGCATACCGGTCGTAAGAGGCGACTAATATGCACAAAGGTAATGACGTGCAACTCGATGGCTGATCTACGGATATGATGCCTCTCACCTCTCATTACCTACCTTATCCTTCCTTACGGAAGGAGGGGTGACATGACCTAGAAGGTTGCACTGGTCATAAATCGCTACCACGACAGTAGGGCAGTACCGCAAGGGAGTACCGGAGCGTACCGGGTTCAAATCCGGCCAAGGACTGTTAATTCGACAACACTCCCCAAAACCTTCGGGGAGTGTTTTTGTCGTTACCACAACAACAACAACAACAGCGCCTCGCTGCAATCCGCATAAAAGTACGATTTTTCACCATATCGTTTATCTGTGCTCATGCACCGACGGAAGAGAAGGACGACGTGGAAGAGGATGTATTTAACCCCACTGACTGGAAGCTCAGTCTCCACGATCATACTTCGCCATTGAATACCAGCTCATCGACTTCGCCGGTGCCCGAAACATGGTCATATCTAGCACTAGGTTTATGCACAAGAAGATCCATCAGGCTACATGGCTGTCCCCCGATCGAAAAACACGAAACCAGATCGACCACGTTGTGATAGACGGACGGCATGCTTCCAGCGTTTTAGATGTTGGCACGGTACGAGGAGCTATCATCGACTCTGATCACTACCTAGTAGAAGCCAAGATTCGTACCCGCCTCTGTACGACAAAACGGGTGCAACAAAAAACGCAGGGAAAGCTGGACGTCGAAAAGCTGCAATCGCAACAGACCGCCAATTATTTCGCAGATCGCCTCTCACACATGCTCTCCGAGAGCACAATTCATCGAAGTGGAATGCATGAGCAGTGGGATCGTATCTCAGGAGCACTCCGTACCGCATCAGGAGCACTCCGTACGTCCAAAATTATATCAAACAATTCGGCGAATGACGGAAGGTTTCAAACTCGGGGCAAACTCCTGTAAGAATGAGAACGGCGACCTGGTGGCCGATGTTCAGAGAGCACTCACTTCTCTGACGTTTTAAACGGAGAAACGGAGTAAGAAACCAGAGAAGATACCCGAGCCCAAAATCGAAGATGATGGAATTGATGTTCCACAACCCGACTATAATGAGGTGCGAATAGTAATATCCCGAGTGAAAAACAATAAAGCAGCTGGCGCTGATAGTTTGCCTGCAGAGCTATTCAAATACGGAGGCGAGGAGCTGGTAAGGCGCATGCATCAGCTTCCACGCAAAATATGGTCGGATGAATGCATGCCTGAAGATTGGAATCTGTGTTCTCTGCCCAATCCACAAGAAGGGCGATCCTGCAAACTGCGCCAACTGTCGCGGAATCGCCCTTTTGAATATCTCATATAAGGTCCTATCAAGCTTATTGTGCGAAAGACTGAAGCCTGACGTGAGCAGACTGATTGGACCTTTTCGGTGTGGATTCAGACCTGGTAAATCTACCATCGACAAATCTTTGAAAAAAAAACCCGTGAGAAAAGAACTGACACACATCACCTCTTTGTTGATTTTAAAACCGCTCTCGATAGCACGAAAAGGAGCTGTCTATATGTCGCTATGTCTAAATTTGGTTTCCCCGCGAACCTTATACGGCTGTGTAAAATGACTTTGAGCAACACCACCAGCTTGGACCGAATTGGAAAGAACCTCTCCAAGCCATTCGAAACTAAACGAGGTTTCAGAAAGGGTGACCCCCTAGCGATTTCTTTAATTTGATGCTGGAAAAAATAATACAAGCTGCAGAAATTAACCGCGGTGGAACAATATTTTATAAAACCGTGCAACTGTTGGCGTATGCTGACGATATTGATATCATTGGCCTTAACAACCGCGCTGTAACTTCTGCTTACTCCTAATTAGAAAAAGAAGCGGTGAAAATGGGATTGGTGGTGAACGAGGGCAAAACGAAGTACCTTCTGTCATCATGCAAAGAGTCAGGGCATTCCCGCCTTGGCAACCACGCCACTGTTCGCAGCAATAATTTCGAAATAGTAAATGACTTCGTTTACCTGGGAGCCAGCATTAACACCAACAATAAGGCAATTAAAAAGTAAAGTCCTCTCTCGACGAACGTAAATAACACTCTATAAGTCACTCATAGCACCCGTCCTGCTATATGGTGCAAAAGCGTGGACACTAATAACATCTGATGAGGCGGCTCTGGGAGTATTCGAGAGAAAGGTTCCTCGAAAGATTTGTGGACTTCTACGCGTTGGCGACGGCGAGTACCGAAGAAGATTTAATGATGAACTGTATGAACTTTACGCAGACGCCGACATAGTTCACAGCGGTTTCGCTGGCTAGGCCACGTAGTGCGAATGAGCGAAGATGTCCAGCCCAGAAGGAATTCTTATCGGCACCCGCCGGTAGAAGCAGAGGAAGAGCTAGACCACCACTCCGATGGAAAGACCAAGTGGAGACCGATTGGCGCCAGTTGGCGCAACGAAGAAACGACTGGCGAGCTATGTTGGGCGATCAAAATCGCTATAATAAAATATAAAAAAATCGAACATAGGAAAATAAGGATTGGATCTCAATTCTTCACCTTGACCTCATGCATTTCCAAGGCCATTAGAAATGCATGGATGCTTCGCTGCAACTCCTTCAATGCCGTTGCAATGTCAGTCCGAATGACCGGAAGCGAAAAAGGTACCTTCAAATGGCTGTGGACGAGAACCCGTTTGTTTTCGTATGCCTCTTACAAATTTGCCTATGCCCTCCCGAAGCCTAGGTTGGTCAATGAAACCTTTGCTACGATTTCCTTCGCTTCACCACTTGTCTCTTGAAGCAAATGGTCAAATTTTTCGACGGCACTGAGTCGGTCATTATTTCTATAAATCGCCGTGAAAAGATCGCTAAAGGATGGCCACGAAACATAATCCCCACAGAATAAGTCTGTGTCTCAAGGTGGGAACCGTAGGCTGTTCGGCGAGGTGACTACTTGGCCAGGGATTGGGGCAGGAGCAGTGGCTGCTTCGGCCCTCTGTAGGTATTCACTAATGCGTGATAGACGAGACATATAGTCCTTAAGGGTTGATGATTTATTAGCTTTTACCGCTTCGGTCTCATCATCATCATCTAACGAGCGCAAAGATTCCTCGAACGTTCCCCTACCTTTTTGACCAAGTACCGATTAATTCCGTTTGGGAACTTCTAAAGCGAATTTTGTCTGCTCTTTTATTAACGTCGAATTCCGCATTGAATCTGACGACTTGATCAGAGCACCTTGTGTAGTAACTGAAAGCCATCTTTAGAGTTCACAGAAAGTTTACTCGTGTCCAAAACAACAAAAATATTTAAGAAAATTATACTAATAATATTTTATGAACCGAAAGGGTACAGTATGCCAACATACATACGTACTGGACATACCAAATCGCTCCCACGATAGTCGTGCATGTACCGCAAGGGAGTTACGGAGCGTACCGGGTTCATATCCGTCAAAGGACTGTCACTCCCGACTACACTTTCCAAAACCTTAAGGGACTGCTTTTGTCGCTAAACGCAAACAAATAACAAACATGTATCCTAACTTTTCGGGGAGGCGGATTTTCTTCAAGAAGATGTTTGCTTGGGTGTTGCGTATTGCTACAATTGCACAAGCAACATTTCTTTATCTTTTCCGCAAGTACTGCCAGCCAGTGACTTGGGGATTTTGTTGTGGCTGTGTACTTTGGTGGCAATCGCAACTGTGAGCAAGTTATCAAAAGTCACCCGTAAGATTTTGCGATGTGGAACAGTTGGAAGCGTAATGCCGTGGACGTGGAAGTCTAACCCCATGTTCACTTGCACCGCCCAAGTCGTAAATAAGGCCGGGGGCTTGGTCGGCGACAACGCCAGGCTTCGTCCAGCGAAGAAACCGGATAAAATAAAAGTTGCTTTTTGAGCACAGCTGATCGACCAAAGGGCGCGTTGCCAAGATCGTGTAATCATCAGCGTAGGAGATGATCGAGACAACCTCTGTTGGGGAGGGAAGTTTCGATATGTGGCATTTCTCCGAGCTCCACAGATGTTTGCCGACCACTCAGGCAGTTGACTGTCAAACGTTTAAGCCAGGGAAAAGAGTGGAATATATAATATCAATCAGCGAGGATGTGCAACTTGCGGAACCAATGCAATGCGGTCGACCAGCCGCAGGTTAGCGGTGTAGCAAGAAATCAAACTGTATCCTGTGTCTTCACTACATGCGAAAGGATATATCGCACGATTCGACTTCCATTATTTAGTTGGTGTACCAGGCTTTAGTAGAAGGATAACGTTTGCCTGCTTCAGCGTAAGAGACGATGGAGGCACCCTCTGGAGGGCAGCCTCAAAATGTAGTAATGAAGCAAGAGCGGCGGGCATAGGATCCCACCCTGTGGCATCCCCTGTTTAATCCTAAACTCCAGAGATGCTTTCCCGCCCCTCAGATAATTGGCGTCCCCAACGTCATTTGTTTGATTGTTTATGGCACTGTTAAGTATTTTACTCCCTCATCACCGAGATGTTTTAACATCAGCATGGATATGCCGTCTGGGCCTATAGATTTGGACTTTTAGACTTCAGAATGGCCTCCTCAATCTTTATCAATATGGTAGCAATGGACACTTGACTGTATTTCCGCTTGTGCCAAGTTCCTCGTCAACCGTAGGATGCAGTACATATTGCCGGCAAAAATGATTTCTTCATAAACGAAACTTTATGTGTTTCATAACGTGTTCAACAGTTGACCTTGAATAATTTGTAAGGGTAAGATAAGTGAAGAAAGTAAATAAATCTTTTTTTTGTAGAGCTTTCCATTTCCGGCTTACTGATAATTTAGTGAAGTGATTATATTTCATACAATTTTCAAAATCGAAAAGGTCTACCACTAGGTTGCAACCATGAAAATCGTGGGCCATTTCGTATTTTAGTTTTATTTATTATTCTCTTTAATGTGTCCAAACCGCAGTTTTGGTGAAATGCTTTAGAAATTGCTTAATTTACCTGCCTTTCCTAAGTGCCGCCATATAATCATTACATGGGTGGTATCGATCTTTTAGACTCTGCGGGTTAGGGGTTTAGAATATGCCCGAGGTAGGCATACCGGTCGTAAGAGGCGACTAATATGCACAAAGGTAATGACGTGCAACTCGATGGCTGATCTACGGATATGATGCCTCTCACCTCTCATTACCTACCTTATCCTTCCTTACGGAAGGAGGGGTGACATGACCTAGAAGGTTGCACTGGTCATAAATCGCTACCACGACAGTAGGGCAGTACCGCAAGGGAGTACCGGAGCGTACCGGGTTCAAATCCGGCCAAGGACTGTTAATTCGACAACACTCCCCAAAACCTTCGGGGAGTGTTTTTGTCGTTACCACAACAACAACAACAACAGCGCCTCGCTGCAATCCGCATAAAAGTACGATTTTTCACCATATCGTTTATCTGTGCTCATGCACCGACGGAAGAGAAGGACGACGTGGAAGAGGATGTATTTAACCCCACTGACTGGAAGCTCAGTCTCCACGATCATACTTCGCCATTGAATACCAGCTCATCGACTTCGCCGGTGCCCGAAACATGGTCATATCTAGCACTAGGTTTATGCACAAGAAGATCCATCAGGCTACATGGCTGTCCCCCGATCGAAAAACACGAAACCAGATCGACCACGTTGTGATAGACGGACGGCATGCTTCCAGCGTTTTAGATGTTGGCACGGTACGAGGAGCTATCATCGACTCTGATCACTACCTAGTAGAAGCCAAGATTCGTACCCGCCTCTGTACGACAAAACGGGTGCAACAAAAAACGCAGGGAAAGCTGGACGTCGAAAAGCTGCAATCGCAACAGACCGCCAATTATTTCGCAGATCGCCTCTCACACATGCTCTCCGAGAGCACAATTCATCGTAGTGGAATGCATGAGCAGTGGGATCGTATCTCAGGAGCACTCCGTACCGCATCAGGAGCACTCCGTACGTCCAAAATTATATCAAACAATTCGGCGAATGACGGAAGGTTTCAAACTCGGGGCAAACTCCTGTAAGAATGAGAACGGCGACCTGGTGGCCGATGTTCAGAGAGCACTCACTTCTCTGACGTTTTAAACGGAGAAACGGAGTAAGAAACCAGAGAAGATACCCGAGCCCAAAATCGAAGATGATGGAATTGATGTTCCACAACCCGACTATAATGAGGTGCGAATAGTAATATCCCGAGTGAAAAACAATAAAGCAGCTGGCGCTGATAGTTTGCCTGCAGAGCTATTCAAATACGGAGGCGAGGAGCTGGTAAGGCGCATGCATCAGCTTCCACGCAAAATATGGTCGGATGAATGCATGCCTGAAGATTGGAATCTAAGTGTTCTCTGCCCAATCCACAAGAAGGGCGATCCTGCAAACTGCGCCAACTGTCGCGGAATCGCCCTTTTGAATATCTCATATAAGGTCCTATCAAGCTTATTGTGCGAAAGACTGAAGCCTGACGTGAGCAGACTGATTGGACCTTTTCGGTGTGGATTCAGACCTGGTAAATCTACCATCGACAAATCTTTGAAAAAAAAACCCGTGAGAAAAGAACTGACACACATCACCTCTTTGTTGATTTTAAAACCGCTCTCGATAGCACGAAAAGGAGCTGTCTATATGTCGCTATGTCTAAATTTGGTTTCCCCGCGAACCTTATACGGCTGTGTAAAATGACTTTGAGCAACACCACCAGCTTGGACCGAATTGGAAAGAACCTCTCCAAGCCATTCGAAACTAAACGAGGTTTCAGAAAGGGTGACCCCCTAGCGATTTCTTTAATTTGATGCTGGAAAAAATAATACAAGCTGCAGAAATTAACCGCGGTGGAACAATATTTTATAAAACCGTGCAACTGTTGGCGTATGCTGACGATATTGATATCATTGGCCTTAACAACCGCGCTGTAACTTCTGCTTACTCCTAATTAGAAAAAGAAGCGGAGAAAATGGGACTGGTGGTGAACGAGGGCAAAACGAAGTACCTTCTGTCATCATGCAAAGAGTCAGGGCATTCCCGCCTTGGCAACCACGCCACTGTTCGCAGCAATAATTTCGAAATAGTAAATGACTTCGTTTACCTGGGAGCCAGCATTAACACCAACAATAAGGCAATTAAAAAGTAAAGTCCTCTCTCGACGAACGTAAATAACACTCTATAAGTCACTCATAGCACCCGTCCTGCTATATGGTGCAAAAGCGTGGACACTAATAACATCTGATGAGGCGGCTCTGGGAGTATTCGAGAGAAAGGTTCCTCGAAAGATTTGTGGACTTCTACGCGTTGGCGACGGCGAGTACCGAAGAAGATTTAATGATGAACTGTATGAACTTTACGCAGACGCCGACATAGTTCAGCGAATTAAAACACAGCAGTTTCGCTGGCTAGGCCACGTAGTGCGAATGAGCGAAGATGTCCAGCCCAGAAGGAATTCTTATCGGCACCCGCCGGTGGAAGCAGAGGAAGAGCTAGACCACCACTCCGATGGAAAGACCAAGTGGAGACCGATTGGCGCCAGTTGGCGCAACGAAGAAACGACTGGCGAGCTATGTTGGGCGATCAAAATCGCTATAATAAAATATAAAAAAATCGAACATAGGAAAATAAGGATTGGATCTCAATTCTTCACCTTGACCTCATGCATTTCCAAGGCCATTAGAAATGCATGGATGCTTCGCTGCAACTCCTTCAATGCCGTTGCAATGTCAGTCCGAATGACCGGAAGCGAAAAAGGTACCTTCAAATGGCTGTGGACGAGAACCCGTTTGTTTTCGTATGCCTCTTTCAAATTTGCCTATGCCCTCCCGAAGCCTAGGTTGGTCAATGAAACCTTTGCTACGATTTCCTTCGCTTCACCACTTGTCTCTTGAAGCAAATGGTCAAATTTTTCGACGGCACTGAGTCGGTCATTATTTCTATAAATCGCCGTGAAAGATCGCTAAAGGATGGCCACGAAACATAATCCCCACAGAATAAGTCTGTGTCTCAAGGTGGGAACCGTAGGCTGTTCGGCGAGGTGACTACTTGGCCAGGGATTGGGGCAGGAGCAGTGTTGCTTCGGCCCGCTGTAGGTATTCACTAATGCGTGATAGACGAGACATATAGTCCTTAAGGGTTGATGATTTATTAGCTTTTACCGCTTCGGTCTCATCATCATCATCTAACGAGCGCAAAGATTCCTCGAACGTTCCCCTACCTTTTTGACCAAGTACCGATTAATTCCGTTTGGGAACTTCTAAAGCGAATTTTGTCTGCTCTTTTATTAACGTCGAATTCCGCATTGAATCTGACGACTTGATCAGAGCACCTTGTGTAGTAACTGAAAGCCATCTTTAGAGTTCAAAGAAAGTTTACTCGTGTCCAAAACAACAAAAATATTTAAGAAAATTATACTAATAATATTTTATGAACCGAAAGGGTACAGTATGCCAACATACATACGTACTGGACATACCAAATCGCTCCCACGATAGTCGTGCGTGTACCGCAAGGGAGTTACGGAGCGTACCGGGTTCATATCCGTCAAAGGACTGTCACTCCCGACTACACTTTCCAAAACCTTAAGGGACTGCTTTTGTCGCTAAACGCAAACAAATAATAAACATGTATCCTAACTTTTCGGGGAGGCGGATTTTCTTCAAGAAGATGTTTGCTTGGGTGTTGCGTATTGCTACAATTGCACAAGCAACATTTCTTTATCTTTTCCGCAAGTACTGCCAGCCAGTGACTTGGGGATTTTGTTGTGGCTGTGTACTTTGGTGGCAATCGCAACTGTGAGCAAGTTATCAAAAGTCACCCGTAAGATTTTGCGATGTGGAACAGTTGGAAGCGTAATGCCGTGGACGTGGAAGTCTAACCCCATGTTCACTTGCACCGCCCAAGTCGTAAATAAGGCCGGGGGCTTGGTCGGCGACAACGCCAGGCTTCGTCCAGCGAAGAAACCGGATAAAATAAAAGTTGATTTTTGAGCACAGCTGATCGACCAAAGGGCGCGTTGCCAAGATCGTGTAATCATCAGCGTAGGAGATGATCGAGACAACCTCTGTTGGGGAGGGAAGTTTCGATATGTGGCATTTCTCCGAGCTCCACAGATGTTTGCCGACCACTCAGGCAGTTGACTGTCAAACGTTTAAGCAAGGGAAAAGAGTGGAATATATAATATCAATCAGCGAGGATGTGCAACTTGCGGAACCAATGCAATGCGGTCGACCAGCCGCAGGTTAGCGGTGTAGCAAGAAATCAAACTGTATCCTGTGTCTTCACTACATGCGCAAGGATATATCGCACGATTCGACTTCCATTATTTAGTTGGTGTACCAGGCTTTAGTAGAAGGATAACGTTTGCCTGCTTCAGCGTAAGAGACGATGGAGGCACCCTCTGGAGGGCAGCCTCAAAATGTAGTAATGAAGCAAGAGCGGCGAGCATAGGATCCCACCCTGTGGCATCCCCTGTTTAATCCTAAACTCCAGAGATGCTTTCCCGCCCCTCAGATAATTGGCGTCCCCAACGTCATTTGTTTGAGTGTTTATGTCACTGTTAAGTATTTTACTCCCTCATCACCGAGATGTTTTAACATCAGCATGGATATGCCGTCTGGGCCTATAGATTTGGACTTTTAGACTTCAGAATGGCCTCCTCAATCTTTATCAATATGGTAGCAATGGACACTTGACTGTATTTCCGCTTCTGCTAAGTTCCTCGTCAACCGTAGGATGCAGTACATATTGCCGGCAAAAATGATTTCTTCATAAACGAAACTTTATGTGTTTCATAACGTGTTCAACAGTTGACCTTGAATAATTTGTAAGGGTAAGATAAGTGAAGAAAGTAAATAAATCTTTTTTTTGTAGAGCTTTCCATTTCCGGCTTACTGATAATTTAGTGAAGTGATTATATTTCATACAATTTTCAAAATCGAAAAGGTCTACCACTAGGTTGCAACCATGAAAATCGTGGGCCATTTCTTATTTTAGTTTTATTTATTATTCTCTTTAATGTGTCCAAACCGCAGTTTTGGTGAAATGCTTAAGAAATTGCTTAATTTACCTGCCTTTCCTAAGTGCCGCCATATAATCATTACATGGGTGGTATCGATCTTTTAGACTCTGCAGGTTAGGGGTTTAGAATATACCCGAGGTAGGCAATATTGTCATAAGAGGAGACTAAAATGTACAAAGGTAATGACGTGCAACTTGATGGCTGATCTAGGGATATGATGCCTCTGACGTCTCATTACCCACATCTTTCCTTCAAGAGGAGAGGTGATATGACCTAAAAAGTTTCACTGCTCATACTAAATCGCTCCTGCGACATTCGGGCCTGTAGAACAAGGAAGTAACGGAGCGTAAAGGGTTCATATCTGGCAAAGAACTGTCAATTTCGCCGACACTCCCCAAAACCTTTCGTTTTTGTAGTTACAAACAACAACGAGAGGACTTCCCAGTTGTCTACTCAGTCCAAAGTAACACTTGTTTACAGGAGTGATTCTCCGATGAATTTCTCGACTTACATTATTTTCGGTATTAACGCTGGTTCCCAAATAGACGAATTCTCTCACAGTTTAAAATTTATAAATATTAACAGTGACGGAGTTGTTCAGGCGCAGGTGCGCCAATTCTTTCATTGAAGACAGAAAATACTAGGTCGTGTCCTCGTTCAATGCAAGACCAACCTCGCTTCTTGATTCAGGCCAGTAAAGGCAGAGCTTACGACGCGGTTGTTAAGGCCAATGATATCAAGATCATCGGCATAAGGCAGCAATTGAACTCTCTTGTAGTAGATTTTACCATTTCGGTTCCGCTCTGCTGCTCGATTTATCTTCTCAAGCATCAAGTTGAAGAAATCGCACTAGAGGGTGTCGCCTTCTCTGAAGCCTCGTTTGCAGCAATTGAAAAAGAATTAGCAGCCATTCATAGGGCAGACCATACTTTTATGGTAGAAAATCCACAATTAAAACAGATCATAGAACTTTAACATTTCTTTTTTCGATAGAAACACCTTCATCTAAATTAGCTAGAATCAGATTAGATTTGGAAGAGTACGACTTTGGTGTGAAGTACATAGCTGGACAAGAAAATAATGTACCAGACGCTTTATCGCGAATTGATATTTAAGACCTAAAAGAGATGAAAGTTATGACAGGATAAGAAACCAAGAAAAAATCCAGTAGTATTATTAAAAATGAAGAAAATATGTGTCACAATGAGAACCCTAAAATATACGCTTAGCAAATATGAAGTGGAAATACTAGTCCATCTGGTTTTTGGTCCTCCGAAATGATATTTCAAAAAAGGAAAGAAAATTGGTAGCAAAATAGATACACGCAAAATAGTTATTGAAGAAGCCGGCAATTTAAGTGTGTGTAGTATGGCGGCCGCCGTGGTGTGAAGGTAGTGTTGCCGGCCTACCACACCGAAGGTCCATGGTTCGAGCCCTGGTACAGGTAACATCAAAAGTGATTTGAAAAAAGTTTTTCAAAACGGGGTGGCCCCTCGGCAGTGGTTTGGCAAACTCTCCGAGTGTATTTCTGCCAT
The DNA here is from genome assembly GCA_949987695.1 of Merzomyia westermanni. Taxonomy (NCBI): domain Eukaryota; kingdom Metazoa; phylum Arthropoda; class Insecta; order Diptera; family Tephritidae; genus Merzomyia; species Merzomyia westermanni. The sequence continues at coordinate 113,750,942 of OX465289.1, forward strand.
GACAGGCTTCTCAGCAAAAATTCGTCTCCTTTGTAGATGCCGTTCGGAGTCGGCAAAAAACTGTAGGTCCCACCAATTTGTAGGGAAAATTCAAATCGGCACACCACAAATTGGAAGAGAAGCTTGGCGCAAACCTCTCTTAGGAGGTTTATGATGATATACCTGTTGTATATCGCGCCATAGAGAGAGAGAGTATGGCGCGATATAAAACAGGTATATCATCATAAGCCTGCTAAGAGATTTTTGCGCGGAGCTTCTCTTCAATTTGTGGTGTGCCGATTTGAATTTTTTCCTACAAATTGGTGGGACTTACAGTTTTTTGCCGACTCCGAAAGGCATCTACAAAGGTGATAAATTTTTTGCTGAGAAGCCTTCCATGGCAGAAATACACTCGGAGAGTTTGCCAAACCACAACCGAGGGGCGACCCCGTTTTGAAAAACGTTTTCAAACCACTTTATGTTACCTGTCCCAGGACTCGAACCTTGGATCTTTGGTGTGGTAGGCCACCAACACTACCACCACACCGCGGTAGTTGCCTTTTTAGAACTTGTGAAAATACAGTTTTCCTTGCGAGACAAATTGTTTAATTATACTCGAGTAGATAAATTTAAAGCTCTCAAAAACTTAACTATTGCATTAACTCCGGAGGATATGCATGTGACAAAAGTATCACGATGACCTTGTTAATGGTGGCGCCCTCTTAATAAATCGTATGAGTAATAAAATAAAACAAGAATATTACTGGAAAGATATGAAAAATTACATAAAAAATTATATAAAAAAATGCATTCATTGCAATAAAAATAAAAAAAATTTTAATTTGAAAGAACCTATGATTATACCCGACACGCCCATAAAAGCGTTCCATGTGGCACACATTGATACAATTGGACCACTCCCAAAATCAGTAAACGAAAATGAATAAGCACTCACTGTTGTATGTGATCTGACTAAATATTTGATGGCAATTCCAATACAGAGCAAACATGCAAAATCAGTAGCCAAAGCCATTTTCGAAAACTTTATCTTGATTTATACATGTATGAAGACAATCATAACGGATATGAGATCGGAATATACAAATAACGTATTCGAAGAATTGTGTGAACTTCTAAAGACTTAACACGAAACTTCCAACCTTACCATCATTAAACGTTAGGCACTGTTGAACACAGCCATAGAACATTCACTGACGACTGCACGATAATGGCCTCGGGCCATAGAATCAACAGTTACCTCCGTGACCTTTCCAGCTTCTCCACCGAGCGAAATCTGACCCTATATCCGACTAAATCGACGGCGCCCTGTTTACGACATGTAATGCACAGATGGGGCAAGAGTTAAATGTCCACGTAGACGGAGTACCTCTACCTACTGTCAACCACCAGAAAATCTTGGGTGTGACATTTGACAACAGCCTTCGCTGGTCATGCCACCGCAATAGCCTCAAAGGTACAGAGCCGCAATAAGATCCTCAAGTCACTGGCCGGCAGTACTTGGGGAAAAGACAAAGACACATTGCTTGCTACATATAATGCTATTGTTATTGACTACGCTGCGCCCGTATGATCGCCCAATCTTGCTGACACAAATTAGGGGAAATTGCAAGTCTGCCAAAACACCGCCATCAGAACTGTTACGGGATGTCTGCTTATGTCATCTGAGCCTCACCTCCATCAGGAGGCAAAATTGCTCAATGTTCAAGAGCACGCGGAACTCTTGAATAGACAGTTCCTTCTGAACTGTCATAAATCCAGTCATCCAAATCGACATCTTTTGGATGTAGCACCGCCCCCCAGAGACATAAGGAGACATCTCCGTAAGCACTACGATGAGATCTGGCACCACATCTCTTTGCCGTTTGATCTGCGGAACCACAGACGGGCTCTCAATGACCTCCACACAGAGTCGGTAGACAGATCCAATACTCAGCCACCTGAATTGGCTGAAGAGGAGCGTGTACTTCCGAGGGAGACTAGAGTTATGCTAGCACAACTTCGCTCTAGATATTGTAACAGGTTAAACTCTTACTTACCCAGAATGAACCCCAACATACCAAACACATTCCCTGCATGTGGTAAGCCCCCTCATGATACCAAACATCTCTTCTCCTGTTCAGTCGAACTCATTCTTCTAACACCTACATCACTCTGGTCCAACCCGTTAGAAGAGCCTGATGACAATTTAGAGTGATCGAGCTCATTGGGCAGGGCGAAGCACTGTTAACAACATTAACAACAACAGAACTTTCAATGATGTTAGTGGATTAGGAGTTGCGCGGTATGTGGCTAAATACTTGCAAAGGGCCTTTTCTTTTGATAATTTCTTTTCCAAATGCCTCCTTGAAAGTTCTGAAAAACCTCTCAGCCAAGCCATTGGAAGCTGGATGAAAAGGTGCGGTGGTTAGGTGCTCAATAGCATTGAGTTCGCGAAACTTTCGGAACTCCCATGACGTAAATTGGGACCCGTTATCACTAACGATGGTTTGTGGTAAGCCCTCGATAGCAAATATTTTTTGGAATGCTGAAATTGTAACAGTCGCAGTCGATGTGGCGATTTCGATTGTGTAGGAAAACCTAGAATAGGCATCGATCACAATCAACCACATACTACCAGAAAACGGACCTGCGAAGTCCACATGATTCCTTTCCCATGGTTTCGCTGTCGCTGGTCAGGAAGAAAAGTTTTGCATTGCTCGCAGTATTCACGCAAATTGAACATTTTTTACAAATGGACTCAATGGAGTCGTCGATCTTTGGAAAACAATTGTACTCTGTTATCAGTAACACAACACCTTTCTGTAACGAAAGTGAAAATCTGCGATCAAAAAATGGTTTGAGATTATTGGCTTTTATTTAACATTTTGGATGCGAATGCGATTGGCTTTTCCGATCCGTCGGGATATCTGTCAGATATGACAGCGCCAATTCCATATTTTGAGGCGTCAGTTGCTAGAATGATAGGCAACTTTTCATTGTGATGAACAAGCTGCGCCGCTGCGATAATGTTGTTTTTGAATGTTAAAAATGCTTCCTCTTGTTTGTCACCCCATAAGAAATCTTGTCCTTGCCGCCTCAAAATATTCAGTGCCGATGCCTTAGAAGAGAAGTTGGGAATGAATTTGTTGTAATTTTTGAATGTCCTTTTGACCGAACCAATTAAGTGAATAAAAAAAATATATGCACAAAAGGAAAAACGTCCCACCTCAGTTGAACAATTCGCTTTTATGGAAAGAAATTTATTTAAATGCTTCTTCTAGAAATGTCACATTCGAACTGTGATTGTAAAAGGTAAAAAAAGAAAATAGAATACAGAAAAGAAAGGGTTGCCATCTTTGTTTCGACAATGGGTAATTTCAATACTCCCACTCATTGTTGTAAACAAAATCGGCGATGTTCTTTTATGATGTCATCTCCATCAGACTGCACAAGTCTCTATGACGATTCTTATTCAATGCTTTCAAAAATATATCCTCGATCTGCTCATCAGTGTTTATATATTCTAAGATGAATTGACCATCTTGAAATTTTTCTCGGATAAAATGGTACTGGACATCGATGTGCTTGGTTCTTTTATGAAAGACGGGATACTTAATTAAACAAATTGCGCTTTGATTGTCCATATATAGTGTTGTTTTTAATTTTGGTTCATACCACAAACCAATTGAAAAACTTTTAAGCCAGATTAGTTCTTTCATTGTCTGACAAGCCGCCACATATTCAAACTCTGTTGTCGATGTTGAGACCGATTTTTGCCTTACTGATGCCCAGCTTACGACACCGGACCCAATATGAAAAACATACCCACTCGTCGCTCGTCTTGTTTCGCTATCGCCAGCATAATAGGCATCACTGTAGTCGACCAAATCAAGAACACAATCATTTTTATAAACAACTAGCTGACCCGCCGAACTTTGTTCCGCCCTAAAAGCACAAATCATACAGTCACCCTGGGTCCACATTTAGGTCAATAAATTGGGACCCGGGTAAAATATCGAGGTGAAAGATATCTTAAATTTTAGGAGAGACGTCTAGAGAATGATTATTGAAAGTTTCATTCATTTCTATGCAGTCGTTTTTGTGTGACGCGGGCGTTATGGTAAAAAAACCACATATTTGGTCACATTTTTCCCACATTTTGGTCAATAACTCGGGAACTGGATGAGATATCCAAATGAAAGTTGTCATAAATTTTAAGTTAGACGTTAAGTTATAGAATGGTGAAAGTTTCATGCAATTCTATTCAGTAGTTTTTGCGTGATACGCGCACAATCATACAGACGGCCAGACAGACAGACAGACAGACAAAAATTCTAAAAATTGTAGATTTGGGTTCCGCTGGTCCAATAACGACCTCTCCTATCAGTTTTTCTTAAATATCTTCAATGTACAGACATCGACCTGTTACAATTTTATTATATGTAAAGATACCCATATCGATCGTGCCCTTAATGTACTTGAATATGCGTTTCACCGCAGTTACGTGTGCGGAGCTAGGCTGTTCCAAATATCGACTTACCACACCAATTTCGTAGCTTATGTCTGGTCGTGTCCCAATAGCCAGGTAAATTAGGCTACCTACCGCTTCACGATATGGATATACAGCATCATACTCATCTCTTGCGAAGTCACCAAGGTTCAGATTGTTATCCATTGGAGTTGATACAGCTTTGCTTTCAATCATATCAAACCGATTTTTAGCATAAGCCTGCTGATGTATATATATACGAGTATATATATATATACACTATATAGTTTTCTTATAACTTAAGTATGCTAGGTACGTCGGTTACCAGGCCGCCATTATTGTCTCTGCAGGAATTTGCCCCAATGAAAGTCCTAGATTATTAATAACACTGTACAGCACCCGGCTGGGTATTGGACCAAACCAATTTTTTCGAAGAGATTGAGACATAAGAAAAAAATATGTATACGCCATTTTTCGAAGTTAGCCTCCAAAATTTAGTAATGGGCTTCCGAATTTCGAAATTTGACCCTCCTTAATTTGATTGAAATGTTTAAAAAATTGAAAAATAAAAAATGTGGGTGTGATCCGCCTTATTCTCGAACTCGACTGGTATACATTTTTTTTTTTTGAAAGCTTATGTAGCAAATGTTATAAGGGGTCAAAGGTCAGATCTTCGATACAATTAAAAGTCGAATATATCCATTTTTTCCAACCGATTTCGAAAATCTTCATAGCGTTGTAAAGGTGATTGAATTCCCTTTCTTTTGATATGCCCACCTTTATCCTTTTTTAAATAAAAATTTTATGAAAAAACACTTGAAAGAAAAAAATGCCCCAAAAAAATGTTCAAAGTAGTATATTTCGAACTTTTTGTCACCGATTTCGAAAACCTTCACGCTGTTATATAGGTGCTTGAATTCCCTTGCCCTTGCCTTTGATATGCACAGTACATTACAGGAATACATGTCGTGTTTGCGTAAACCACCATACGGGCGATAACCGAGTAAAGCGTCGTAAAAGAGAGAGCATTGAAAGTTTGTATGTTCGGTTACCAAGACCACATAGTGACTGTATCCCTGCACCTCCCCGAAGAAGCACTCATCAGGAAACACTGAGTGCAATATCCGTCAATATGCCTATCGAATGTGATGAGACATATATTCCGTCAGAAGCTACAGGCCTTGTGAGGCTTATTACACAAGAACAGTTAGATGGACTGGTGAGAAAGCTTTCGCTATCAAAAACGCAATCAGAGGAATTAGCAACATTTTTGAAGAGTGGTAACCACTTGGCACAAGATGTTACAGCTTCGGGCTATCGTAACAGGCAATCATCTATCCAAAAATATTTGACAGTAAATGATTCTAACTCTTTCACCTATTGTCATGATGTTACCGGATTGATGAATGAGTTAAGAATATACCATAATCCACTCGATAGCTACTATCATCGGACTTCCACCATCTGGATGGCCACGGAATATGTGTTTTATTTGTTTGTGGGATACTCGGCATACTGGTGCCTATCTATCTATGGCGCGATATACAACAGGTATATCATCATAAACCTCCTAAGAGATTTTTGCGCCAAGCTTCTCTTCCAATTTGTGGTGTGCCGATTTGAATTTTCCCTACAAATTGGTGGGACCTACAGTTTTTTGCCGACTCCGAACGGCATCTACAAAGGAGACGAATTTTTGCTGAGAAGCCTGTCATGGCAGAAATACACTCGGAGAGTTTGCCAAACCACTGCCGAGGGGCGACCCCGTTTTGAAAAACTTTTTTTTTTTTTTTTTTTTTTTCAAATCACTTTTGATGTTACCTGTACCAGGGCTCGAACCATGGACCTTCGGTGTGGTAGGCCGGCAACACTACCTTCACACCACGGCGGCCGCCAGGTGCCTAGTACACAAAAAAAGATTGGCCACTTCGCGATGAATATACTATTGGGAAAACAAATCTTATTAACAGTCCGCTAGTGAGTCGAGAAAAAATCCTGATTCCTCCACTACATGTTAAATTGGGACTGGTTACTAATTTTATTAAGCCATTTGTTAAAACCAATGATGCCTCGAAGACATGTCTGCGACAAATGTTTCCTAAATTACCCGGAGCTAAGATTGAAGCTGGTTAGTATTTAAATTGCATACAAACATACATATCTTTGCATTGAATATTTTCATACAGGTATTTTTAACGGCTCGGACATTCGTGAAATGCTAAAGAGTGAAGAATTCACAAAAACTTTAGACACCAATGCTGCGATTGCTTGGAGTGCATTAAAGGTTGTAATTACTGAGGTTCTTGGAAGACACTGACATGAAAAATTCCGTCAATACGTCGATAACCTTATGCAAGCATTTCCAAAAGCAAACGTTAATATGTCTCTAAAAGTCAATTTGATGCATGCTCATCTTGACTGGTTTGAGCGTCAACTCCCAACTGAATCCGACGAACAGGGAGAACGCTTCCACCAAACAGCTGTTTCAATGGAGGCCCGTTACAAAGGCAAAACGCTAAACGATATGATAGCTGATATATGTTGGTGGCTAAAAGTTACTGATGAAAGCTTGGACGAGGACGACCAAACCGACGAAAATGAAGGAAATGATCTTGTTTCTAACTCAACTTCAAATTAAAGAATGTAGATATATGTAAATTTAAAAATGTTGTTTATAAACTTTGGCTGGTGTGCCTACATTAATAAATTTGGCTATGAACGTGTTATAAATTGAATTAAACAAAAATAATTAAACAATAAAAAATCTGTATTTTTTTTTAAACTGGTTTTTTGAAATATGTTTTTGCATCATGCGCTAAGATATGCATATCAAAGGCAAGGGAATTCAAGCACCTATATAACAGAGTGAAGGTTTTCAAAATCGGTGACAAAAAGTTCGAAATATACTACTTAAAACATTTTTTTTTTGGGCATTTTTTTCTTTAAAGTGTTTTTTCATAAAATTTTTATTTAAAAAAGGATAAAGGTGGGCATATCAAAAGAAAGGGAATTCAATCACCTTTACAACGCTATGAAGATTTTCGAAATCGGTTGGAAAAAAATGGATATATTCGATTTTTAATTTTTTTTTTAATATCTGACCTTTGCCCCCTTATAACATTTGCTACATAAGCTTTCAAAAAAAAAAATGTATACCAGTCGAGTTCGAAAATAAGGCGGATCACACCCACATTTTTTATTTCAAAATTTTTTAAACAATGCAATCAAATTAGGAGGGTCAAATTTCGAAATTCGAAAGCCCATTACTAAATTTTGGAGGCTAACTTCGAAAAATGGCGTATACATATTTTTTTTTATGTCTAAATCTCTTGGAAAAAATTGATTTGGTCCAATACCCAGAAAAAAAGTTGATTTTGTCGTATAGTGACCTGAAGCTGAACAGACTGATTGGATCTTATCAGCGTAGGAGGGGAGACGGGGGACATACTAGGCGTGAGGGAGGGATGCGTTTGCCTAGGTGGAGGTAGGCTAAGGCCTTAACTATGTCGCAGTCTAGAGTTGACAGCGCCATGGCCGATGTTGTCTGGCGTGGAGGGCGGCTGTGTACTGCAACAGGGGGCTATGAACGAAACCGTCCAAAGATTACCGTTTGCGAGCCCAGAGCACATAAGGGTGTGACACATGCCAAGGCAATTGTTGCACTTGACCGACGTCGCAGGCGTATATAATCTTTGCCGACAAACGGTGCACGTAGTGAAAGGTACTAGGAGGTGGTGTTCCTGACCCACGTGTAGGCTGGAAGCAGGGGGGGGGGGGCATTAGGGCAGAGACAGAGGGGACTGGCGCTCGGCGATGCTCCTATCTGACCTATTCCGGAGGGGATAGGAGTGTTGAGGGGCCGTGTGAGATGGAGACTCTGGTGTGCGTGAGCGACAGTCGGGAGTGGGTGAGGCAGGGATGGCAGCGGTGCTGCCAGTCGTATAGACTGAGCCACTATTGGAAGTAGGTGGAAGCGGTAAGGAAGTGCCAGAGCGGCGACTACCGCGGGACGTCCTTGGACGTGTACAGCAAGGTGCCTCAAAAGTACTAAAGAAAGTACGGGGTCTGTGGATGGCAGGGTTAAGCCTTGAACATCCGGATTTATGTAACCATCTCTTACACTTGGCGCATTGTACCGAATACGACCGTTTAATATAAATTTTCTTCCAGCAAACGAAGCATATCCAGTCTCTTGGTCCAATATTGGGTTCGACCCCAGCCCGTAACAAGAGACAATGGAGCAACCCAGCTGCCAGGGTTTGCTCCGAGGATGACAATTTAAGGGTGGGACGGGACAGATTGGACAGGGTTACACTGAAATCACAGCCCTTGGCCGGGTGAAAAAACCCGGGTCATTCCGGTGCGATAGAACCAGCTGTCGTGGGAATGAATTACTACATGGAATGCGCAGATGGGGCAAGAGTGTAATGTCCACGTAGACGGAGTACCTCTACCTACTGTCAACCACCCAAAAATCTTGGGTGTGACATTTGACAACGGCCTCATCTTCGCTGGTCATGGCACCGCAATAGCCTCAAAGGTACAGAGCCGCAATAAGATCCTCAAGTCACTGGCCGGCAGTACTTGGGGAAAAGACAAAGAAACATTGCTTGCTACAAATAAGGCTATTGGCCGGCCGGTTATTGACTATGCTGCGCCCATATGGTCGTCCAATATTTCTGACACCAACTGGAGGAAATTGCAAGTCTGCCAAAACACCGCCATCAGAACTGTCTTATGTCATCTGAGTCTCACCTCCATCAAGAGGCAAAATTGCTCAGTGTTCAAAAGCACGCGGAACTCTTGAGTAAACAGTTCCTTCTGAACTGTCATAAACCTAGTCATCCAAATCGACATCTTTTGGATGTAGCACCGCCCCCCAGAGACATAAGGAGACATTTCCGTAAGCATTACGATGAGATCCGGCATCATATCTCTTTGCCGTTTGATCTGCGGAACCATAGACGGGCTCTAAATGACCTCCACACCGAGTCGGTAGACGGATCTCTCAGATCTCGGCCTGTGAATCCCATTATTAATATTCAACCACCTGAATTGCCTGAAGAGGAGCGTGTACTTCCGAGGGAGACTAGAGTCATACTAGCACCACTTCGCTCTGGATATTGTAATAGGTTAACCTCTTACTTATCCAGACTGAACCCCAACATACCAAACACATGCCCTGCATGTGGTATGACCCCTCATGATACCATACATCTCTTCTCCTGTTCAGTTGAACCCACTCTTCTAACACCTACTGGTCCAACCCTGTGGAAACTGCGCGTTTCCTCGGACTTCCGTTAGAAGAGCCTGATGACAATTTAGAGTGATCGAGCCCATTGGGCAGGGCGAAGCACTGTTAACAACAACAACAACAACCTTATCAGTGTGGCTTCAGACTTGGTAAATCTACGATTGACCAGATTTTTATAATACGCCAAGTCTTGGAAAAAAACCGTGAGAAAAGAATCAGCACACATCATCTCCTTGTTAGTTTTAAAGCCGCTTTCGATAGCATGAAAAGGAGTTGCCTAAATGCCGCTATGTCTGAAATTGGTTTCCCCGCAAAACTTATACGGCTATGCATAATGACCTTGAGCAACACCACCAGCTCGGTCAGAATTGGGAACTACCTTTCCGACCCCTGCGGGTTAGGGGTGCAGAATATGCCCGAGGCAGGCATACCGGTCGTAAGAGGCGACTAATATGCACAAAGGTAATGACGTGCAACTCGATGGTTGATCTACGGATATGATGCCTCTCACCTCTCATTACCCATATTATCCTTCCTTACGGAAGGAGGGGTGACATGACCTAGAAGGTTTCACTGGTCATAAATCGCTACCACGACAGTCGATCATTACCGCAAGGGAGTACCGGACGTACCGGGTTCAAATCCGGCCAAGGACTGTTAATTCGACAACACTCCCCAAAACCTTCGGAGAGTGTTTTTGTCGTTATCCGATCCGTTCGAAACTAGACGAGGTTTCAGACAGGGTGTCCACCTATAGTGCGGTTTCTTTAATTTAATGCTGAAGAAAATAATACAAGCTACAGAACTTAACCGCGCTGGAACAATATTTTATAAAACCGTGCAACTGTTGGCGTATGCTGATTTATAATCGAACATGTGTCAAAATTTGAAGAGCGGTTAATGAAAAAAATGGGTGAGTTGGCTGCTGAAGCAACAAATATTAAGAAGTCCATGGAAGTACTGGAGAAAAGAGTTACTGCAGTTGAAAGCACAAGCGCTGGAGTTCGCACTCTTCGCAGTGAACTTATTGCTGCTCAGACTCAGCTCAGTGCTCTTGAAAACAGTGCTATGTCCACTGATGTTATTATGAGCGGCATTCCTCAAGATTCTGGTGAGTGTTTGACCGAGCTCTCTGCTAAGGTGTGTGGTGCGGTGCAGCACAAACCTCCACCTCTACGTGATGCTTTTCGGCTGAGTCATGCAAAAGGTAGTGGGCAAGCTAGCAACAACTCCTGCCCTATTGTCTTAAAGCTATATTCCGAGCATGACCGAAATCAGCTCTTCAAATCAATCGCTGTATTTATAAGAGCGAAAAAGAGGTCGCTATCGCTACGTGATGTTGATATACCAGGTTACGGAGCAATATATATGCATGAGAGTCTGCCAAAGAGCCTGCGTGAAGTGATGTCATAAGCTGCGGAACTCAGGAGAAAAAAACAGCTTGTATCGGCGTTTTCTCTTCGTGGGAAAATTTATGTGCGAGTTAAGACGAATGAAAAGTCCAAAATCGTAGCCACTAGATCGGAGATAAACACTCTTATTAGCGCTAAAGCACGACAATAATTTATTTGTATACATATGTATAAGCTCATTTTTTCTATTATACACATTAATATAGAATTTAAGCTAGTCCCTACGCTCTACCCACTCTTTTCTATATGTTTACTTTGCTGTTCTTACTTCACTATACTCCCCTCATACCTCTAATCATTGCACTTATGTTCCTATGCTGTAATAAACTTTTTTATTATTGCACCTCTCTGCATCTTCACTCTATCTTTCTTTGTGTTATGGATGCTTCTCCACTCTCCTATTTATCTCTAACTAGTGTGCTTACATATATACATTAATGTTTTAAAGTATTTTGCGTGTTAATGCGCTTTGTAATTGTCACCTTATCAGCTCTGTATGATTGATTCGAATCCCAGTAGGAAATCAGACCACAGCATTGGCGTAAATTATAAAACATTAATAAATATTTTTTGCAAAGGGCAATGTGGGCTTAACGTAGTCCACTTTAATGCTCGTAGTTTCAGTAGTGACAAACTGGATTATATTAAGGATATTTTTGGAGGATCGGATGTTGATGTTATATGTGTGTCTAAAACTTGGTTCATTCCAAGTACCTCTGACTTTTACTACAACATTCCAAATTATACACTCATAAGACATGACCGAAGTAATAGGAAAGGGGGTGGGGTAGCGATCTACTGTAAATCTCCAATAAAAATGAGAGTCCTAGCGGTATCGACTAACTCTGATACTGAATTTATCATTAGTGAAGTATCTGACAGTACAACAAAAGTTCTAGTCTCTTGTGTATATAACCCACATAGGAGTTTTGTGTTAGATTCGTTTTTTACCGAGTTGACTGTATTTCTTATTGAGTATGAACACTATATTTTATGTGCAGACTTCAATATTAATCTACTTCTGAATGATTCGTGTTCAGCTAAGCTGATTGATCATGTCACAACCGCAGGCCTCGCTATAGTTAATAAAGATTTTCCAACTAGATTCGCAGGAAGTTCATGTGCTTAAGTTTGAACAAATGTTTTTCATCACCGACCATGACCTAATTTTTTGTACATTAGATGTTGTCTTAAATCGTCCTGCTGATGTATCGCGATTTAAAGTCCATAAATTCTGATGCTTTGTATGCTGATTTGTCCAATGTCAGGTGGAATGACTGTTGGTACTTGGAAAGTGTGGATGAAAAACTAAATTTTTTGAATAACACGATCTTTCAGATGTCCAATGCTCATGTTCCCTTTCTTACCGTTCCTTCTCTAAATAACCATTGTCCGTGGTACAATAGTGCTGTGCGTTCTGCGATAAAAGATCGTAACAAATTATATGTGAAATGGAGAAGAACCAACACGGAATTCGCTTGGTCTCAATACAAGGCAGCCCGAAATAAAGCAATTGCCATTACAAGAACTGCGAAACGATTGTATTGCAGATCTAAGCTAAATCCGCCCTTACGATCGAAAGATTTATGGCGTAATTTGAAAAATTTTAGCATTTATGGGAAATCTAATCTATGTGAATTAGACCCTGATATCCTAAATGACATTAGTACCAACCAAAATAGTAACAGTCCCGCTGATCAAAACTTGATGACAAATTTGGCCGTAAAGGGAAAGTTTAATTTTAATGGAGTTACTGAGTCAGAAGTCTTCAAGCATGTGATGGGTATCAAGTCCAGTGCCATTGGTGAAAATGGAATCTCCTTGCGATTTGTGAAGATTGTGTTGCCATTTATTTTGGGAACTCATGTTTTCCAATGGAGTGGGAAAAAAGCCGTAATTATTCCCGTTGCCAAAAATAATGTACCTAGTAGCCCCTGTGATTTTAGGCCGATCAGCATTTTGCCTGCTTTCTCCAAAGTATGCGAACCCATCATGGCAAAGCAAATTTCCACATTCGTTCATGAAAATAACTTGCTATCGCCTTTTCAATCTGGGCTTAGGCCTAATCATAGTTGCTCCACGGCTATGTTGAAAATACAAGATAACATAAGGATACAGTTTGACAAAGGCGATCTAACTCTTCTTTGCCTCTTGGATTTTTCTAAAGCATTTGACTTAGTAAACCATAGTATCCTCTACAAGAAGCTCGATTATCTTTTTGGATTTTCCGGTAGTTCAATTAAGCTCATGACTAGCTACCTTTCATGCAGAAGTCAGAAGTGGAAGAGTAAGAGTACATAATCTATGCCTAGGACTGTAGCCTCTGGTGTGCCACAGGGTTCTATCCTTGGCCCCCTTTTGTTCAGTCTTTTTGTCAACGATGTATTCTCTGTGTGTCAGTATGTTAATGTCCATGCCTATGCCGACGATATTCAGTTGTACAGGGTGGCTGATGAATTTTGCTAGATTAAGAAACTCAAATAATTTTTTTTTCGGTGTATGGAATTCATTTTTCTTTTATTCATGTTAAAGCTCATTAAATTTTATTAAATATAGCTTAATTAGTTTTAAAAATAATGGAATTTAAGTGCCCCCCCTGCTCGTCGATGCATGTGCCAAAGTTGTTCATTACTGCTTGGAGAGTTGAGACAGGAATAGCCGCAATTGTTTCTCGAATGGATTGCCTTAGTTCATTCACATTTGTTGGTTTTGCTTTGAAGACTTCCTGTTTGCAATAACCCCACAAGAAAAAGTCAGGTGCAGTAAGGTCAGGCGACCTGGGTGGCCAACGGAATGTGGAGTTTCTGGATATCAGCTTATTGGGAAATTTTCGTCGCAATTCTGTCATAACAGGTTGGGCTATATGAGAAGCTGCACCATCTTGCTGAAACCACACAGAGTTGAAAGAAATTCTCATTCGGCGTAATTCTGGATAGAAAAACTCTCTCAACATGCTCAAGTAACGGTCTCCAGTAACCGTAACGGTGTGACCGTTTTCTTCGAAGAAGTAGGGCCCGACAATGCAGCGTGATGAAACTGCACACCACACTGTGACACGAAGTGGATGCAATTCCGTCTCATGGAGTATCTGTGGGTTGGAAGCACTCCATATTCGACAATTTTGTTTGTTTATGTTGCCGTTTAAATCGAAATGGGCCTCGTCAGACATGAAAAGACAGTTCAACATGTTTCCATCCTCTTCCACCATTTGAAGCATCTTCTGGCAAAATTCCAAGCGAATCGGCAAGTCTGCAGCGTTCAGTTTGTTGGCCATTTGAATTTTATATGGGAATAAGTCCAAATCTTTGTGCATAATTGACTGTAATGACTGTCTGCTTACACCCATTTGAGCAGATAAGCTTCTTGTCGAAACACGTGGATTGTTTTGTATGGCAGCAGCTACAGCAGCGATTGTTTCCTCCGTTCGAACTGAAGGGTTTCGATGGTGAGGTCTTCTGTTGACTGTCCCATGCTCGGCAAAATTGTTTACAAGTCTTATTATGGTCCATCTGCTCGGAGGATTGCCGCCAAACGTGCGCCTATACTCTCTTTGAACCGAAACTACGGACTCCAGTGCGTGATAGCGGCGGACAATCCAAATTCTTGTTTCAGTGTCCCAGTTATCCATTTTTGTTAAATGTAAAAGTCAATCTGCAAAATAAAAAAAAAATTAACCAGATTCATTAAATAGAAAAAAAGTTATTTAATTTTTTTTGGTAGCGGCTTTCATTAGCCACCCTGTACTTGTCGAGTCGTGTTGGTCTTGTCGAGGATTTGTGTTTCAAAATCAATATTGATCTATCTTCAATTTCTCAATGGGCTCGTAAAAATTGTCTTTGTCTAAATGTAAACAAATCATTTGTGTTACCCATCAGCAATAGTGTTGTACAAGAGGAAGATATTCCCGAACTCTTCATTGATAATAGTGCTCTTAAATTTATTAACAAAATAAAAAACTTGGGTTTTATCATTAATTCGTCGTTGACCTGTTCCGACCATGTAAATAGAGTCGTTAGTAATGTATATGTGATCTTACGTAAATTAAAACTGTCTGCCTCGTTTACACCTCTTGAGGTAAGAAAGAAGCTAGCCATGCAATTAATCATGCCCCAAATAACCTATTCTGAACTAGTATATAGCAGACTTGACTCAAGTTCTTCTCACAAAATCGAAGTAGTTTTTAATAACGTTACGCGCTATGTATATGGCCTCAAAAGATATGACCACATAACTCCATGGAGAGACAAAATTATGGGATGCAATATTGTTGATTACCTTTCAGCTAGAAATTGTATTTATATTTATAAGCTATTGGTACTAAAAACTCCTCAATACCTATACGAGAAATTGAGACAAACACGATCAAATAGACATCGTTGCCTGATCATCCCGAAATATTTCTACATGACCACATCTAGGATTTTTTTCGTCAATGCAGTGAGGCTCTGGAACGCAATACCTAAATCTATCAAGGCTGGGATGAATAGGACAAATTATAAGGTGGTAATGCATAATTACTTTAATTCTCATTATTAAATGTGACTGTAATGCGACTGTTTCTAATTTCTTTCTCTACAACTTTCCTCCTTTCACTTCTCTACTACTTAGGCTTATTGTATCTGTTTAATTTTTATTTCTCAGCCCGTTATTAAAATTATGATTGTATTATTCCACTTTATGTTATTAAGGTTTTATATGTAATACCACCAATTGATGTATATAAAAGACATTAAAGTCTTACAGATACAACCAGATATTCTTGAATAAATTGAAAATTGAAAATATTGATATGATTGGCTTTAACAACCGCGCCGTAACGGTCATCATGCAAAGAGTCAGCGCATTCGCGCCTTGGCAACCACACCACTGTCGGTAGCAATAATTTCAAAATAGTAAAGGACTTCGTTTACCTGGGAACCAGAATTCACACCTACAATAATGTTAGCCTAGAAATCCGACGAAGAATTACTCTTGCAAACAAATGCTACTACGGACTGAGTAGACAATTGAAAAGAAAAGTCCTCTCTCGACGAACAAAAATAACACTCTATAAGTCACTCATAGCACCCGTCCTGCTAAATGGTGCAGAAGCGTGGACACTAACACCTGATGAGGCGGCTCTGGGAATATTCAAGAGAAAGGTTCTTTGAAAGATTTGTGGACCTCTACGCGTTGGCGACGGCGAGTACCGATAAAGACTTAATGATGAGCTGTATGAGCTATACGCAGACGCCAACAAAGCGGCTTCGCTGGCTAGGCTACGTTCTGCGAATGAGCGAAGATGCTCCAGCCCAGAAAGTATTCTTATCGGCACCCGCCCGGTGGCAGCAAAGGAAGAATGAGGTCACCACTCTGATGGAAGGACCAAGTGGAGACCGATTTGCGATCCCGTGGTGTTTCCAATTGGCGCCAGTTGGCGCAACAAAGAAACAACTGGCGAGCTATGTTGGACGGTCAAAATCGCCCGGGCGGTTAGATGACCATATAAAGAAGAAAGAAGTGTACTGGTTCCTTGGGTACAAGGGTCTGCATTGTCAATGAACATTTTTTTTCGCGAGGAAAATCACTGTTAAATTCTCTGACTATTGTAATAATATTAAAACTTAAAGTTAGCTCTTCAATGAACTCCATAAAATTATCAAAAGCAAAAGTTTTTTTGGCCTGGAAATAAAGCGCCGACAAAATAATCAAAATAATAAATAAGAACATAACTCAAAATACTCGAAAAAGCTCGATATGCTCGAAATTTTTCGAGTATTGAGCAATGAGCAGGAGCATTAGTAGTCGTTGTTCATATACCGGGGCTGTTCGAAAATGTGCGAACAAAATCGAAAGTTCTACTAGGTATGAATTCTTCGAATCGCCATAATTCGCGGTGGTTTCTTATCTCCACCTTATGCGATTCTTCAATTAATCGAATAACCGAATGTGCCGAATCACCATCAAACATGAAAGCTTTTTTCGGATGCCATAAGAAATTTACTGCCTTTGTTATTAACTGAGCAAACTAATAATAATAGATGTTATAAGATGCGGCATTTATTTTGCTTCTCGTATAAAGCTGCAGAAGCATAGATCAGCTGTACATACTATTTAACGAGAATTTGATATCAAGATTCAAACAGCTCGTATAGTGACCCCCGTACTATGGCTGATTTGCCTTTTGAATGGAGGTTTTAAATTGATGGACGGGGAAACCGTAGACACTTCCGAGCATAGTCTTCTTGCATTACCGGAACCAAAGATGACATGTGTTCGCTTCACTAAATCGAAACTAAACACGAGTGTCCTTGCATCTATTTAGAAACAGTGAAACTATTGGTTTTATAGTTTTTTTAATTTCAAGCATGTTAAGCGTAAATCTCACTTAATTGGGTCCTATCCAAATCTCACCAAGACTTTCCAAAAGGGGGGGAGGGGTCACAAAACAAACAAGCTTAAGTACATATTGCAACTCACGGTGTGGAAAACACAGAGAAATAGGAAAATACCGGAAAAGAGATACTAAACGGGTTTAAATGGTTAATAGTATGCGAGATGGAAGGATGACAGATGTAAAAAATACAAAAGTAACAAAAACATAAAAATCAGTGTTAGAACTTGATGTTAAGTAAGAATGGACAAATAAATCCAAATAGAATAACAAATGTATTAAAAAAGACGGGAGAGATTTCTTTCAGCGAGTTTTGTTTCTATTATTTACTTGTTGCGCTCATAGGGGTATTCACGCCGGCTTTTGTGCATACACGTTGCCCTGATTGAGAACACTGACCTCAGTTGTTTTTTTCTCCGCAGCTTAGAAACATAGGCCATGACTTCACTAGTCGCCTTGGGCAAACTTTCATGCACATATATGCTGCCATAACCGGCTGATCAATAACAGAAATTTTCATAGTACTGCAATTGATTTAACTAACTGAGACTGCTCATGTGAAGAAAGAATAACTTGGCAAATATACTGAACAAATTCTCCTTTGTTGCTTGAGGAATGCCGTTTATAACGATGTCAGTAGCGACTGCGCTGCTTTACTGCTGTATGAGTTGAGCACGCACAATAGCAATTTTGCCTCGTAGTAATTTGACCTCGCTATAAGAGTGTTTAACAGCGGCGACTCTTGATTAAATAACAGCTATACATTACTTCATATTTACTGTATTACAGGCTAACTCCCCACTTTTCTGCATCACTCTGGGCTCTAGTTTGCCGCCTTCAGCTCTTGGATAATTGAAACTCTCATCTTTTCGACTCCATCTCCAATATTGATTATTGCTGACGGAGTTTTTAGTGGCGTTGGATTTCTACGTACTAAAGACATGTTCTTCATGAAGTAAAAAATAGTTTGCAAGTTCTAAATTTAAACAGGCGAAGAACACTGTAGCCGATGCCTTGCAACATAGTGAGGCAGTAGACTGGGCACGAGAAATTCCCTTGGAAGCTGTTTCTAATTTTTTATGCATATTTTCAAGTTTTTATTGCATATTTTTGATGATCATTTATAGCCTTCTTTGAATTAATTTTGTTGTATTTTTATGAGCTCAAGTCTTTTCTTAAATAAAATATAGGGGTCATTCCATAAAATTTTTACAACCCAAAACAAACTTTTTTATGATCTGGATGAAAAACAAATCGACACGTATTTTTTTATTTTACCGTATTATGCGAAATTTTTGAGTAATAATTTTTCAAACTTTTGGAAAACGAAAAAATACGCCAGTTAGAACATATCTTAAAGGGTTGCTGTTTTAAAACGAGTTGCCCTACTAAAACGAAATTTACAGGTTATCTTAATAATCGTTCACACTTTTTAAATATAAATAAATAAAATTTTTTTTTTTCATACAAAATAAATAAAAATATTTTTAATAAATAAACAAAAGTCAATAGCGAAAAAAAGCCATGCTTAAGGTTGTTTATTTTTAAACCAAAAGAAGTGTACGGTTTGTAGAACATGTCAATAAAATTTCAGAGTGGGCAGCGAAATAGTTTTTTTGCAAAAACTATTTGTTTACAGCCACCTCAGCTCTAAGCATGCAATAGACCATACAAGGCCGATGGCGGGCACTATTTTTGTATAACAATTTATATGAGTTGATATTTTTTTCAACATATTCGAATGCACTATTTCAACATCTATAACGAATAAAAGCTGTAAGTAAAAAACATTAATTTTTTTAACTAAACACCGAACAAAATTTAAAAATTTAATTTTTTTAGAAAAGGTTTTATCCAGCTTTGGTTTGTGTGAGGTGGGCAGATTTCGACTGATGCATTTTTTGGTGGCCGCCGTGGTGTGGAGGTAGTGTTGCCGGCCTACCACACCGAAGGTCCATGGTTCGAGCCCTGGTACAGGTAACATCAAAAGTGATTTGAAAAAAGTTTTTCAAAACGGGGTCGCCCCTCGGCAGTGGTTTGGCAAACTCTCCGAGTGTATTTCTGCCATGACAGGCTTCTCAGTAAAAATTCGTCTCCTTTGTAGATGCCGTTCGGAGTTGGCAAAAAACTGTAGGTCCCACTAATTTGTAGGGAAAATTCAAATCGGCACACCACAAATTAGAAGAGAAGCTTGGCGCAAAACTCTCTTAGGAGGTTTATGATGATATACCTGTTGTATATCGCGCCATAAAAAGAAGAAAGAATAAAATTCGTGTCGATTTGTTGTTTATCCAGATCATAAAAAAAATTGTTTCGGGCAAATCTATGTTTTGGGTTGTAAAAATTTTATGGAATGACCCATAGATATTTCAGCTTCAATCAGAAGCCATCCTCAGGACTGGGAAATACAAACAGGGAACAGGTACAATTAATTATAAAAATAACATTTAACTTTTCATGCATAAGGGTATTGTTTAGTCATAAGCGCATTATACATATTTAGTAGTATGGCACTAGTTTCTTACTACTACTTTTTACTATGTTCGAACACTGACAGCAGTATTAATTTATCATCAATGGTATTTTACCATTAGCCGTTTGCAAGTTTCAACGTTCATATGCATATACATATTGCTATACATAAATGAATAGCCGTCGCTTGCTTTGATTCTGCCATCCCACCAATGCTTACTGCAAGCTATGCAGAGAAACTTCACTATACACGCAAAGTTACATACATATGTACATATGGTAGCATTAAAGCAGCTGATGTGCAGTACCGCTGTCTGTCGGTAGCTGTACTTCATATGTTTGCTAAAATAACTTGTTTATATTATGTACGTTGCCGTTAAATCAGGTGATATTCCTGTATCAATGCAAATTGTTGCTTTTTACATTTCTTTTGAATATAAGTAATTACATATGTATATTAAGAATTTGAATTTTGTATGACATAAAAAGTATAATTGAATTTAGTTTTGGTAGTCTCGTCAAAGTCATGGTGCAAGGCACATTAAAAAACGTCCGCATACGTTTGTCGTGATAAATCACCCAAATAAAATATTAATCGTAAAGTTTATGGCGCTTTAAAAGAGAAATAAATATAAAGGTGTAAAAATTAAACCTCTCGTGCTAAAGAGACAACTAAACTATATATTGTGAACAAAAAATATAGCTATCGTGCTAACAAAATAAAACATTGTAATTAAAACCAAAATATATTTTAGTCATTTGAAGACAAATTAAATATTTGAATTGAAGCTATTGTGCTTAATAAATTTAACTTAAAACTCATTTCATTGGTGACCCCGACGTGATCGCGGAATCTCTAGTTTTGTAAAAAGTTTAATTTGAAAAAGTCGCGTATAAAATAAGCATCTTGCTATTTAAACGCCTCGTTTATTTCCGCAGTCAAAATAAATAAATAAATAAATTTTCTTTTCGTTTATTTCGGTAAAAACCTTAAATTACATTGAAATGGCACCACCTAAAACGGTAGACCAAGCTGATCATCAGAAGAAGCTAGAGGCACTGGTTCAACAAATTGTTAAAATTAACGACGCATCATCGATGGAGGCTATACAAGCATTCGATGAGGCTGCAGTGGAGGTACGCATCGAGCAAGTAGACCGCCTGGAAAAACGGTTCGATAGTATGCACAGACAACTTGATGACGGCGATATTGAGGTTTTAGCAGAATGCACCAATAACTACATTGAGGTAAAAACCAAGCTGACTCGGCAGATGCACACTCTACGAAGCTCGGAAGCGCACAGCTCTACAACACGGCTATCTGGAGAACAACCATGTTGTTGTTGTTGTTGTTAACAGTGCTTCGCCCTGCCCAATGGGCTCGATCACTCTTAACTGTCATCAGGCTCTTCTAACGAAAGTCCGAGGAAACGCGCAGTTTCCACAGGGTTGGACCAGAGTGATGTGGGTGTTAGAAGAGTGGGTTCAACTGAACAGGAAAAGAGATGTACGGTATCATGAGGGGTCATACCACATGCAGGGCATGTGTTTGGTATGTTGGGGTTCAGTCTGGATAAGTAAGAGGTTAACCTATTACAATATCCAGAGGGAAGTTGTGCTAGTATGACTCTAGTCTCCCTCGGAAGTACACGCTCCTCTTCAGCCAATTCAGGTGGTTCAGTATTAATAACGGAATTCACAGGCCGAGATCTGAGGGATCTGTCTACCGACTCAGTGTGGAGGTCATTTAGAGCCCGTCTATGGTTCCGCAGATCAAACGAGATATGATGCCGGATCTCATTGTAATGCTTACGGAGATGTCTCCTTATATCTCTGGGGGGCGGTGCTACCTCCAAAAGATGTCGGTTTGGATGACTAGGTTTGTTCAGAAGGAACTGTCTACTCAAGAGTTCCGCGTGCTCCTGAACATTGAGCAATTTTGCCTCTTGATGGAGGTGAGACTCAGATGACATAAGCAGACATCCCGTAGCAGTTCTGATGGCGGTGTTTTGGCAGACTTGCAATTTCCTCCAGTTGGTGTCAGAAATATTGGACGACCATATGGGCGCAGCATAGTCAATAACCGGCCGGCCAATAGCCTTATATGTAGCAAGCAATGTGTCTTTGTCTTTTCCCCAAGTACTGCCGGCCAGTGACTTGAGGATCTTATTGCGGCTCTGTACCTTTGAGGCTATTGCGGTGGCATGACCAGCGAAGGTGAGACCGTTGTCGAATGTCACACCCAAGATTTTTGGGTGGTTGACAGTAGGTAGAGGTACTCCATCTACGTGGACATTTAACTCTTGCCCCATCTGCGCATTCCATGTAGTAAACAGGGTCGCCGTAGATTTAGTCGGAGACAGGCTCAGATTACGTTCGGTGAAGAAGCTGGAAAGGTCATGGAGGTAACTGTTGATTCTAATACAGAGTTCATCAATGGAGGGACCCTTGCCCGAGGCCATTATCGTGCAGTCGTCAGCGTAGGAAACAATGGAGACTCCCTCTGGTGGGGGGGAAGTCTCGAAATATAGAAATTAAACAAGAGGGGAGAGAGAACACCACCTTGCGGCACCCCTTGTTTTATTCTTCGTGGTCTAGATTTCTTGTTCCTAAATTTGACTGTTGCCTGTCGACCATTGAGGTAATAAGCGGTCCACCTCTTAAGGCCGGCAGGGAGCGGTGTCTCATCCAGATCTCGGAGGAGAGTGGCGTGATTGACCGTGTCAAATGCGTTTGACAGATTAAGTGCCACGTTAACCGTCCTATGGTTTGGTGGATGTTGATTCAAACCGTTGTTAATCTGCGTTGTAATGGCGTTCAAAGCGGATGTCGTGCTGTGATTTTTGCGAAAACCATGTTGATGATCGGCCAATTTTAGATTTGTAACGAAGTAAGGAAGCAGAATGGACTCTAGCAATTTCGCTACCGGCGAAAGGAGGGATATCGGACGATAAGACTCTCCTAGGTTCGCCGGCTTCCCTGGTTTTAATAGGGGAACTACAATCGCTTGTTTCCATATCTCAGGTATAACGAAGGTAGTGAGAGAGAGATTGAAGAGAGCCGCTAAATAATTCTGTCCTTCATGGCCAAGGTGTTTGATCATCTTCATGGCAATTCCGTCGGGTCCGATGGATTTTGAGGGTTTGGCCTTCATTATGGCTTCCTTAACCTCTGCGACTGAGACGGCAATGGGCGCAGTAGAGTGTTTGTGTTTGCGCGCACGTCGGAAGGCTCTTCTCTTAGTCCTATCCGCAGGTGGATGCATTATAAACAGCCGGCAAAAGGAGCTCGCGCATTTCCTGGCGTCCGATTTGACACTGTCGCCGAAAGCAAGGGCGAACTTGTCTTTGTGTTTGGTCGGATTGGATAGGGCCTTGACAGTCGACCATAATTTGCCGACTCCGCCGGAGAGGTTGCATGTCTCAAGGTATTGTTTCCACTTGGTCAGCTTGTGTTCGTTGACAATCCTACGGATTTCCGCATTGAGATCTTTAATTCTGGGATCTGCGGGATTGATAAATCTGACTTGGTCACGTTCTCTTGCCATCGCCGCAGCTTCTGCCGGGAAATTCGGACGAATTTCTGGTATTCTGCCAGCAGGAATAAAGCGGCATGAGGCTGAATCGATGATCTTGCGAAACTCTCTTTCGCCTTTGCGTACGTCCGTTGGAGTGGGTAAGGCAGCGAAGGAGCGCTCTGTCTATTCAGTAAAGCGGTCCCAGTCCGCTTTGGTGAAGTTGATGTATGTTATTTTATCAGTCGTTATGAAGTCGGTCGGTCGTTCAACAGAGAGTAAGATGGGTAGGTGGTCTGAAGCTAATGTAAGCATCGGTCGCCAGATGACAAAGTTAATAAGGCCCGCGCTCGTTATGGAGATGTCTGGCGACCTGTGACAGTTACCTGCCACCCTGGGGGGGGCATCTCCATGGACTGTACAGAATGCTGAGTTATCTATTTGGTCTGCAATTGCGTGTCCTCTACTGTCTGCTGGCAAGTTGGAGTGCCAGAGATCGTGATGTGCGTTGAAGTCGCCTAGGATTACACGGTTATCGCCCCTTAGCAAGGCACTAATGTCGGGATAAAAACCTCTAACACAACACGTGACAGGAGAAATATCGATGTTTATGATTTGCAGGTCGGCGTCTCCTGACCGGACTGCTATGCCTTGGCATTCTAAGGTAGAGTCCCTGGGGTCGACGTCAGGGGAAAATAGATTGTATTGTACAGAGTGATGTGTAATGAACGCAAGGCCACCCCCAAGACCGCTGGGACGGTCTTTACGATGTACATTATACAAGTTCGTAAGTCCGATCTCGTGTTCAGTTTTGTCTCTTGTATCGCGGCGATTTTGATGTTGTGCGTCTTCATAAAGTCAGTTATCTCCGCGATCTTTCCAGCTAATCCGTTACAGTTCAGCTGCAGAATTTTGAAGTGTGTAGGAGGGGAGACGGGGGACATACTAGGCGTGAGGGACGGATGCGTTTGCCTAGGTGGAGGTAGGCTAAGGCCTAAACTATGTCGCAGTCTAGAGTTGACAGCGCCATGGCCGATGTTGTCTGGCGTGGAGGGCGGCTGTGTACTGCAACAGGGGGCTATGAACGAATCCGTCCAAAGGTTGCCGTTTGCGAGCCCAGAGCACATAAGGGTGTGACACAGGCCAAGGCAATTGTTGCACTTGACCGATGTCGCAGGCGTATACAATCTTTGCCGACAAACGGTGCACGTAGTGAAAGGTACTAGGAGGTGGTGTTCCTGACCCACGTGCAGGCTGGAAGCAGGGGGGGGGGCGGAATGAGGGGCAGAGACAGAGGGGACTGACGCTCGGCGATGCTCATATCTGACCTATTCCGGGGGGGATAGGAGTGTTGAGCGGCCGTGTGAGATGGAGACGCTGGTGTGCGTGAGCGACAGTCGGGAGTGGGTGAGGCAGGGATGGCAGCGGTGCTGCCAGTCGTATAGACTGAGCGACTATTGTGACTATTGGAAGTAGTTAGAGGCGGTAAGGGAGTGCCGGAGCGGCGACTACCGCGGGACGTCCTAGCACGTGTACAGCAAGGTGCCTCAAAAGTACTAAAGAAAGTACGGGGTCTGTGGATGGCAGGGTTAAGCCCTGAAAATCCAGATTTATGTAACCATCTCTTACACTTACGACCGTTTAATATAAATTTTCTTCCAGCAAACGCAGCAGATCCAGTCTCTTGGTCCAGGGTTGGGTTCGACCCCAGCCCGTAACAAGAGACAATGGAGCAACCCAGCTGCAAGGGTTTGCTCCGAGGATGACAATTTAAGGGTGGGACGGGACAGATTGGACAGGGTTACACTGAAATAACAGCCCTTGGCCGGGTGAGAAAACCCGGGTCATTCCGTTGCGATAGAACCGGCTGTTGTGGGAAAGAACAACCATCGTTCATCGTAACTCAAATGAAGCAAAAGCTACCCATCCTACAAATCCCCAAATTTAGCGGTAACTATGGCGATTGGCCAGATTTCTTTTCGATGTTCAACACCGTTGTTCATCAAGATGTAGATTTGACTAGAATCGAAAAATTTCAGCACCTTGTCTTCGAGGAGGCCATTCCGTTAAGGAATGCAAATCCGGTCACTGTAGACATTGCTCATCGAAGCACCATAGCTTGCTACACCAAGGTACCATTTCCGTCCAAAACTCGTCCCAAGCTCAGGCGCTTTCTAAACCATCATCATCATCACATTTAGTAAATGCACCAAATAGTGCTAATAGTGCCTACTATTCATCTTCCACTTTTGTTCCTCCAGCTTCAGCACTATTCTGCAGCTGAACTTAGCGTTGCGGACAGAGATTTCGTTCTCTTAACAACCGCCGTTATATACATAAAGAATAAATCTGGCTCTTTAATTCCTTGTCGAGCTCTTTCAGATTCTGCGTCACAACTCAACTTCGTAACTAATAGACTAGTTAAAAAGTTGCAAATTAAGAAAACAAAATCCTCACAGTTCATTTCTGGTATAGGCCAAAATGATTTTGTCGCTAATCATATAGTTGATTTAGATCTGCATTCTCGTATCACAGAGTACACAGCCAAGTTGACGGCTGTCGTTACATCCACTATAACTGATATCCAACCAAGTCGCTCGTTGAAAGATGTTGATTGGAAGATACCTTCAAACATTCGCCTTGCTGACCCACTATTTTTTGAGCCACGGCGCATTGACATGCTCATTGGAGCTAGCCTCTTTTTCGTTTTAGTCTGCGTCGGTCAGATACGCTTGGGTGAAAATTTACCACTGCTGCAAAAAACAAAGTTAGGCTGGGTTGCATCAGGCGCCACCACATACAATGCTTTAAAATTATCTTGCTTGGCCGCCATCGATATGGCTCCAGAAAACGACACCGATACAGAATTAAATAATTTAGTGGAAAGGTTTTGGACCATAGATAACTGTAATCCATCTGCTCCAACAACTACAATAGAGGAAGACTTATGTGAAAGGCATTTCACACAAAATTACAGGCGTTTAGAAACTGGTGAGTTTTCTGTTAGCTTGCCAACCAAATCCCCTTCATGCGAGTCATGAGAATCGTACGAGCAAGCCATAAATCGCTTCACGTCTCTGGAGAAAAATTTCCAGCGTAATGCTGAACTTAAGCAACAATATTCATCATTTATAAAGGAGTACTTGGATTTGAATCACATGTCTGTCGTCGAAAATAAACCAAATCAAATCCAAATGCACTTTTTACCACATCACTGTGTTTTTAAGGCTGATAGCACAACAACAAAATTGCGCGTGGTGTTTGATAGCTCAGCTCCAACTAGTAATGGACTATCCCTAAATTCAATTTTGATGAAAGGACCAACAATTCAACCCCAACTTTTCGATATTTTACTTAGATTTCGAACTTCTAAATTTGCTCTTACTGCCAACATTTGTAAAATGTATCGATGCGTAAGAATGTCGTATCCTGATAATTTTCTTCAATGTATAGTTTGGAGAGATAACCCTAATGAAAATTTTCGTATTTTTAAATTAGATACTGTTACATACGGAACCAAACCAGCGTCCTTTCCAGCCATTCGCTCAATGCAGCAGCTTGCTCGTGATGAAGCTCGCATCTATCCAGTTGGAGCAGAGACAATACAAAATGGGTTTTATGTCGATGATATGATTGCCGGCGCTAATTCCGTGGATGATGCTAAAGAGATGCTAAACCAAACCAGAAAATTACTGTCGCTTAGAAACTTTCACTAGAGAAAATGGTGCTCAAATAATAATTTTATTTTAGCTGATGTGGCTGCTAATGACAGGCAAGAATTCCTTACGTTTGACGATGATACAAGTATAACAAAAACACTTGGTTTGGTATGGGATCCAAATTTGGACTTTTTCATTTTTTCTTTTTCGCCTTTTGCGACCCCAAGCAAGGTAACTAAACGTACAATTCTTTCAGCTGTTGCTAGACTCTATGATCCACTTGGTTTGAT
Source organism: Merzomyia westermanni (assembly GCA_949987695.1). Lineage (NCBI taxonomy): Eukaryota > Metazoa > Arthropoda > Insecta > Diptera > Tephritidae > Merzomyia > Merzomyia westermanni. The sequence continues at coordinate 113,778,384 of OX465289.1, forward strand.
TGGGCCTGTCGTGGCTAAGGCCAAAATATTCTTGCAAAATCTGTGGAAAGAGAAGTTGCATTGGGACGAGAGTCCATCTCAGGCAATACAAACAGAATGGATAGAAATATGCAATCAATACAATCTAGTTATTCGTTTTAGTTTCTATAGATATCTACTCATACCAGAGGCTGACATACAAATACATGGATTTTGCGATGCGAGTGCTGCTGCTTATGGTGCATGCATATACATACGACCTGAAATAGATGGAATTATTCGAACCAATCTTCTCTGTTCTAAATCCCGTGTAGCGCCCCTTAAAACGCTCACTATACCGAAGCTTGAGCTTTCTGGTGCTTTATTGTTAGCCAAATTGGTATCGAAAGTCGTCGATGCAACGCATTTCAATGGAAGAAAATTATTTTGTTGGTCGGACTCAACAATGAACCCGCCAACTTTAATGTTTTCGTCGCAAACCGTATTAACACAATTCAAACGCTAACCAAAGGCATGAGTTGGAATTACGTTCCGACCCATTCCAATCCAGCTGATATCCTCTCAAGAGGTGCTAGCCCGAAGGAACTTTTAGATATGCCCTTGTGGAAGTTCGGCCCATCGTATCTTAGTGATGATCAACAAAATTGGCCAAAGTCTCCGCTTCTACCAATGAAGGATTTACCAGAATCTCGAAAGAAAGCATTTGTATTTACTACTACATCTGATATTTCATTAAATTGCAAATTTGCTAACTCATTTGAAAAATTACAGAGAGTATATGCATACATTTATCGGTTTTCTAGGCCATCTAAAGCAAGAGCGACTGGATTACTCACTACAGTGGAATTACAACAAGGCACTTTTTTACTTATTCGAATGATTCAGAGGACACATCTTCTAGAAGAATATAAAGCTATCGAAGCTGGAAAGGCAATAAAGACTTCGTCACAAATTCGTTCACTGAATCCCTTTCTCGACAATCATGGATTACTTAGAGTCGGCGGAAGGCTTCAAAATTCGACTTTGGATTTTTCATCGAAACACCCAATTAACTTGCCGAAACTGCATCCTGTAACTGACGCAATCATCAACAACTTCCATAGAAAACTACTGCATGCTGGGCCACAATCGTTATTAGCATCTATTCGTCTTCAGTATTGGCCTATTGGCGGACGTAAAACCGTAAGTCAAGTTATTAACAAATGCGTTCGTTGTTTTCATATCAAGCCTAAGCTTATGGAGCATTTAATGGGAAGTTTAACAGCCGCAAGAGTGCAATGCAATCGAGCATTTTTAATCACTGGAGTAGACTTTTGTGGACCGTTTTTCTACAAATCTGATGTACGAAATCGAGCTCCAATAAACAACATTTCCATATTCATTTGTTTTTCAACCAAGGCCGTTCACATGGAGCTGGTAAAAGATTTGGCAACCTCATCATTCCTCGGCCCTAAAGAGATTTATTTGTACACGTGGTACACCGCAAACCACATGGTCGGACAACGCTACTAATTTTGTTGGAGCTAAAAATGAGCTATCGGACCTGAAAAAACTATTCTTCAGTCAAGAGCATTCGAAAGCGATTCATGAGCAGTGTGCCAACGATGGAATTGAATAGAAGTTCATACCCCCTCGCTCTCCTCACTTCGCCGGTTTATGGGAAGCCGCAGTAAAAATGGCCAAATTACCGAGTTGTTGGCCTTTCAAATTTAAATTTCGATGAACTTCGCACACTTGTGTGCCAGATATCTACTATTTTAAATTCACGCCCTTTTTGTCCCATTTCAGAGAACCCTGACGACATTGAGGTATTAACACCTGGGCACTTTCTTATTGGCGCATCTTTCACGTCTGTGGTAGAACCTGATATCGCAACAATTGATATGAACCGACTTAGTAGATGGCAGCGTGTGTGTTTCATGCAACAACAATTTTGGAAGAAGTGGCATTCCGAATATTTAACGCTTCTTCAGCAACGCCAAAAATGGAACTCATCTACATCGAATCTACAGCCTGGGGATGTGGTCTTAATAAAGGACGAGAACAATTCGCCGTTAAAATGGCCGCTGGCCAGAGTCATTGAAACAATTATGGGAAAGGACCAGGTAGTACGAGTTGCCGTTCTAAAAACTGCAAATGGCATCTACAGACGCTGTGTGTCAAAGCTATGTCTACTTCCAATTGACGACAATATTTTGAAAGCCTAAGCCTTCCAACGGGTGGAGTATTTTTAGTCATAAGCGCATTATACATATTTAGTAGTATGGCACTAATTTCTTATTACTACTTTTTACTATGTTCGAACACTGACAGCAGTATTAATTTATCATCAATGCTATTTTACCATTTGCCGTTTGCAAGTTTCAACGTTCATATATATACATATTGCTATACATAAATGCATAGCCGTCGCTTGCTTTGATTCTGCCATCCCACCAATGCTTACTGCAAGCTATGCAGAGAAACTTCACTATACACGCAAAGTTACATACATATGTACATATGGTAGCATTAAAGCAGCTGATGTGTAGTACCGCTATCTGTCGGTAGCTGTACTTCATATGTATGCTAAAATAACTTGTTTATATTATGTACGTTGCCGTTAAATCAGGTATTATTCCTGTATCAATGCAAATTGTTGCTTTTTACATTTCTTTTGAATATAAGTAATTAGATATACTATTAAGAATTTGAATTTTGTATGACATAAAAAGTATAATTGAACTTAGTTTTGGTAGTCTCGTCAAAGTCATGGTGCAAGGCACATTAAAAAACGTCCGCATACGTTTGTCGTGATAAATCAGCCAAATAAAACATTTATCGTAAAGTTTATGGTGCTTTAAAAGAGAAATAAATATAAAGGTGTAAAAATTAAACCTCTCGTGCTAAAGAGACAACAAAACTATATATTGCGAACAAAAAATATAGCTATCGTGCTAACAAAATAAAACATTCTGATTAAAACCAAAATATAGTTTAGTCATTTGAAGACAAATTAAATATTTGAATTGAAGCTATTGTGCTTAATAAATTTAACTTAAAACGGACAATAAAAAAGCTTATTGTTCTCATTTCAGGTATATAACCATGTAAATCAAAAACACAAATTACACATAAGAATATGCTTCATCGACTGATCATATGTTCGAAAACAAAACTATTACAAAGCTTGAACATAAAAAGTAAACAATTTAAAATACCGGAAGTGTAAACAAAAATAGGCAATAATAGGAATCAAGAAAACAAAAATAATAAGTCTAAAAAATATGCAGTTATGTATGTATATAATATTTATATTATGTAGATATGTATGTTCCTCTATTATCTATTGTTAGCGGGATCATTGTTGGGTGCTGCTGATTTTGAAATGCGTTGTTGTTGCTGCAGTACCAAATTGCGATACACATGTGCACAGTGATCAGTATCACTTTTCATTAAAGATTAAAGAAGTAAGATGATCCAGAAAAAGCTGCTAACTTTTATCTTTTAATGGGTAAGCTCCATTTATACTTCTATTTATATAGTTTTACTAAAACATTACATTTTCATTGAAAAATTTAAATTTTTTGTGGGGGTTTTGTATGTCCAAAGAAATCAACGTGGCGAGACTAAAAATTTACTTTATTATAAGTTGTTAAATTTGTACACGTCGATAGAATGGCATCGAATATATTTCGCGTTAGGTCTTTTATAGCGACCGCAGCAGAAAAACCTGTCCTTGAAAACTTCAGTTAGGTCCTTATGTATTTTGCATTCTCTTTTATGCTATGTCCTCCAATTTGTTTCATCATATCATTGTAAGCATAGATCACCTGACTTGCTAATATATTGTTGTCGTTTTGTATGGAACATAATATTGTGGGTAAGTCCACAAGTACTCTCCTTTTGCGAAAAAAGAAATTAATAGTGATTGTTAGGAACAATTTGTTTATGCAGACTATCGAAATCTGACGCGTTTTCGAGTCGTTGGTGTAGATGAGCTAGAATCGGACTCAGATGGCCAATACGACGAAGAAAGTCCAGATCTTCCAGATGGAGTTGATATAAGTGAAGATGGTGTTGTTATTGTATTATTACTGTCCTCTGGTGCATCACTGTTGTTGGTGACGTCCTGGTAGTCCTCTGCTAGCAAAAATACTGGTTTGAGGCGGTCGATGGATACAACAGAACTTTCGCCTCTGATCTCTACGACGAAATATTTATCATGCCTTGATATAACTCGGTGAGGTCCATCATATGGTGATGTAAATGCGTGATGCGGGGCGTCGCGGCGAACGAAAACATGTGAACAGTTGGCCAGTTCCTTGAAAACGAAAGTTTTCCTCTGACCATGTCGGGCTACGGGTTGAGGAGCGAGATTGGCGAAATGTTTTTTAAACGCTCTGCGATATTGGATGGTGGCAACCCGCATTCTAGTGAGGGTGCTAGGAATTCCCCAGATAAGCGAAGCGGCTCGCCGTAAACTAGGTCAGCCGGAGTTGCTTGAAGATCTTCCTTCCAGGAGGCGCGAATTCCAAGGAGCACGACAGGTAGCATGTCTACCCATGAATAATTTTCATGGCTCCGAATAGCATCCTTCAAGTGATTAGATTGTGGATGGAAAGTCGTGGTGCGTATATGTTTGCTGCCGAGTACACGAGCGAGAGCGTTAAATAACTGGCTCTCGAATTGTGTTCCTTGATCGGTCGTAATTCGGAGAGGTACTCCTCCGTACCGGCCAGACGTAGCGTTGTGTTACCAATTTTATAGACTCTCGTGCTCCAGGATGACTGACGCCATGGAGGGAATCAAACATTTTCTTCCTTAGACGTTCGGGAACAAAAGGGCGAATTAGATCGCTGGACTCATCGCAGTATATTAGTTTGTCGCATCCTGGGATATGGACAGGACGCAGGGCAAGTAAATCATCTTGTTGGCCTTGTATACGTTGCAGAAGCTCCTCGTCGCCGTCTTGTGCATCGGCAAGATCATTAGCTGATACGGCTGCGGAAATTTCCTCTATGCGGGAAAGGGTATCCGCTACGACGTTGTCTTTGCCAGCTAGGTGTTGGATGTCGGTCGTAAATTGGCCAATGAAATCCAGACGATAAAATTGCCAAGGTGTCGCTCGGTCAGGATCCTGGGCAAATGCGTGAAGCAACGGCTTATGATCAGTAAAGATCGTTATGTGCCTTGCCTCAAAAATATAACGAGATTTTCGTAACGCAGCGTAGATAGCGTGAAGTTCGCGATCATATGGACAGTGCTTCCTGAGCGCGGGCTGTAGCTTTTGGCTAAAGGCTAGCGGTTCCCAGCTGTGTCCTCGTCGTTGCTGGAGGACTGACCAGATTGCGTACTCGGAGGCATCAGTGAATATAGCTCAGGGAAGCGTTGTATCCGGGTAAACCAATAGCGTAGCTTTTCGCAATTCATCCTTGCAGGCATCAAAGGCAGCATTGCCCTCCGGTGTCCATGGAACCGGGTGAGAACCTTGTATTGAAGTACCTTGGATATATTCATGCAGGGGTCTCTGAAACTTGGCAGCGTTTTTAAGGAATTTACGATACAAATTTATCATACCAAGAAACTCACGCAATTTTCGTATTGTTGTAGGGCGAAGAAAATTGATGATCGCCTCCACTTTCGCTGGGAATGGTAAAATTCCCTGTGCCGAAATGACATGACCAAGAAAGTCGAATTCTGATTGACCAAAACGACATTTAGCGGTGTTAATTACGACACCGTACTTAGTAAGTCGTTCGAAAAGGGCGCGTAGATGTGTGCGGTGTTCTTCAGTATCTGTGGATGCAATGAGGATGTCGTCGATATAGGGGAATGCGAACTCATCTAGACCCCGTGTCACCTCGTCGATAAAACGCTGGAATGTCTGCGCAGCATTCCGTAGTCCGAACGTCATGAACGAAAACTCAAAGAGGCCAAATGGCGTAACTATTGCCGTTTTGGTGATGTCATCTGTGGCTACTGGTATTTGGTTGAATGCCCTTACCAGGTCGATGGTCGAAAATATAGTTTTACCAGAAAGATTGGCGGTGAAGCCCTCAAGAACGCGTACAGGATATCGATCTGGTATTGTACGGGCGTTCAGCCGCCTATAATCCCCACACTGTCGCCACTCGCCTGACTTTTTAGGTACCAGGTGGAGCAGGGATGACCAGGGACTCTTTGAACGCTGAGCGATTTTATCGAACTCTGCCTTGGCGATTTTGAGTTTGTCAGGGGCGAGTCGTCGCGCCTTGCTAGACACGGGTGGTCCAGATGTAGTAGTTATATGATGCAGCGTAGTATGTTTGGCGGCCAAGCACATACCTTTAGGTTTCGTCAGGCCTGGGAAATCAGCGTGAAGACCAGACCATGGAGAGTCGACAGGAGTGACCTTGATCTCTGAAACGATATTAGATAACGTTAACTTACATGAGGTCGTTAGACCAGTTGTCGTGTCGATGAGGCAGCTGTTCTTCAGGTCCGGTAAAATGCCAAAATGCGCCAAAAAATCGGCACCAATTATGGGCTTAGTCGTGTCAGCAACAACAAAGCCCCACTGGAAATCCCTCCTGAGGCCGAGGTTGAGCGATAAAGTTATAAAACCATACGTGTTTATCGTTGAGCCGTTTGCAGCAATCAGCGTGTAGTTGACTGGTTTCGTTGCGCCAGGAGCAAGAGACTTCGGATATGTGCAGAGATCAGCGCCAGTGTCTACCAGGTATTGGATTTTGGTGGCGCGATCAGTTACAAAGAGGCGGTTTGATTTGAACGAAGGGCCGCTAGCCGCCACTAACGGTCCGATGGAGCGTTTCCCTGAAACGAGCAAGTGGTTCGGCAATGTTTGGCCCGGTTGGCGTAGCGTTGATGATACGATGATATCAACATATGTTACTATCGGGTGCTATCGGCTGCTCGTGAATGCGAACGTTGTCGGGAGCAAGAGCGTACGATGCTTTGTTCTTCCAATGCTGAGGCTAGCTCACTGATCGAAGCTTCGAGGCGAGAAATACGTTCCTCGACGGCTGATGTATCTGGCTCCTGTGTCTCATTCATATGTGCTCCCGGCAATGCGATTTTATGAATTTTGTCGGCAAGGCTTTCCAGTTTATCCAGATTCATTTCAGGTTGAGATGCGAGAATTGATTGCATCCTCATCGGTAACCTGCTAAGCCATTTGGTACGTAGTATGTGTTCGGGTACAGTATGGTCGAGACTCTTGAGATGGCGGAGAAACTGTGATGGTTTCCTGTTGCCCAAGATTTCTTTGTCAAGCAACTGCTGGAGTCGTGCCTCTCGTGAAAGTGTAAGGCGTTCAACCAGTGTTTCCTTCAAACGGATGTACGGTGAGACTGCTGGAACATTCAATAATAGATCTTCTACCTCAGCGTCGGCTTTAGCATCAAGATGGAACGAAGCGTAGTGAACTTCGTTATTTCATCGGTGATTCCGGCGAGATAAAACTGCCCTTCAAGTTAGGCAAACCATAAAGCTGGGCGTTCTGCATTGAAGGCGGGACACCGTATCAAAACGCGTTGAACCGGCGTTGTGCTGTCGGGGATACGAACTTCTGTGTCGTTTGGCATCCTAATTTCTCAGCAGATTGTTAGTGCCAAATTATAGGCGATGGTCTTCAAAAACTTGGTGCGTGCACTATGAACTTAAGCGCGTGTGCGATGTACAAAACCCACTCACAAAAAATGCAATGCAAATTTGCACTTGAAATTTCGCGGAGTAGTTTATGCAATTTATTTTACGACGAAAGTGCTAGAAACTAATCGCGCGATCACGTCGGGGTCACCAGTTGTAGGGGTTTTGTATGTCCAAATAAATCAACACACGTAGCTAGACTAAAAATTTACTTTATTAAGTTGTTAAATTTGTACACGTCAATAGAATGGCATAGAATATATTTTGCGTTAGGTCTTTTATAGCGACCGCAGCAGAAAAACCTGTTCTTGTAAACTTCAGTTAGGTCCTTATGAAATTTGCATTCTCTTTTATGTTCTGTCCTCAAATTTGTTTCACCATATCATTGTAAGCATAGATCACCTGACTTGCTAATATATTGTTGCCGTTTTGTATGGAACATAATATTGTGGGTAACTCCACATTTTTTTTTATAAATTACTATAGTTTATTCACTACATTCAAAAATGTATTTAATTACCCTAACATCTTCAGTGTTGTTCAAAAACTTGGTGCGTGCACTATGAAGTTAAGCGCGTGTGCGATGTACAAAACCCACTCACAAAAAATGCAATGCAAATTTGCACTTGAAATTTCGCGGAGTAGTTTATGCAATTTATTTTACGACGAAAGTGCTAGAAACTAATCGCGCGATCACGTCGGGGTCACCAGTTGTAGGGGTTTTGTATGTCCAAATAAATCAACACACGTAGCTAGACTAAAAATTTACTTTATTAAGTTGTTAAATTTGTACACATCAATAGAATGGCATAGAATATATTTTGCGTTAGGTCTTTTATAGCGACCGCAGCAGAAAAACCTGTTCTTGTAAACTTCAGTTAGGTCCTTATGTATTTTGCATTCTCTTTTATGTTCTGTCCTCAAATTTGTTTCATCATATCATTGTAAGCATAGATCACCTGACTTGCTAATATATTGTGGCCGTTTTGTATGGAACATAATATTGTGGGTAACTCCACATTTTTTTTTATAAATTACTATAGTTTATTCACTACATTCAAAAATGTATTTAATTACCCTAACATCTTCAGTGTTGTACTCTTCTTAAGCTATCTGAATAAAATAAAAATATAAATAATAAAATAATAACTCATAAAATAATTAATATCAAATAAATTTTTAAATTATTATGCATAAGGGTACATAACTATGTAAATCAAAAACACAAATTACACATAAGAATATGCCTCATCGACTGATCGTATGTTCGAAAACAAAACTATTACAAAGCTTGAACATAAGAAGTAAACAATTTGAAATACTGGAAGTGTAAACAAAAATAGGCAATAATAAGAAACAAGAAAACAAAAACAATAAGTCTAAAAAATATGTAGTTATGTATGTATAATATTTATATTATGTAGATATGTAGATTAGTTCAACTAAAACATTACATTTTCATTGAAAAATTAAAATTTTTTTTATAAATTACTATAATTTATTCACTACATTCAAAAATGTATTTAATTACCCTAACATCTTCAGTGTTATACTCTTCTTAAGCTATCTGAATAAAATAAAAATATAAATCTTAGTTAATTATTATTATTTATGATTAGAGGGAAAATTGAAAGCAACAAACATATACATTTCAATTTTTCCTCTAATCAAAAATAATAATAATTAACCAAGAATTATTATCAACTGGTCTTGAGCTCGTTATACTTACAAAAATATGTAAAATGAACAGACCGTAAAACCAACAACAAAAAAAAAAAATATATAAATAATAAAATAATAACTCATAAAATAACACAGCCCGACAAAATTAAAAAAAAAATTTGGGCGCTCTGAATTCAAATCTGTAATCAGTTTGTCTCTATCAGCTCTAGTTTTCATGATATAGCTTTTTTATACCCTCCACTTAACTTATGACCTAAAAAAAAAATTTCCCCAAATATTTTTTTCGTTTCAGAAGTATATTTTACCTTCCAGTCAACTTATAGGTATCAAACCGGTTCGCTCAAGATATGCTTTTTTGATGAATTCGGTTAATTTAACTTAACTCATTTACTGGATGGTATATAAAATTCGGTACAAGTAGTTTCCGAAAATATTATTTTTTGTGTAGTTGCTAGCTGATTAATTAAATTGCCAAACAGCTGATCGTTTGACAGTTTTACTAGAAGTAGTCAGAGGTAGTCAGCAAAAAATCTTCTGACTAAAACCTGCAACTCTCTGACTGGAGAGAGCTCAATTTACTCTCTTTTTCTGCTCTCATCAGTCAGAAAATGGCGTACGGGATCACCTGGCTGTAATTTCCTGTAGTCCGTGACTGTTTCTGACTGTCAAATTGGTGTAAGGGATCACCATTATTATTGAGAACGTTATTTTTTCTTATTGCGCTCCAATTGCATATCGGAAGTTAGTTGCTTGTAAGAAGTGGTTTATTGCAGTTGGCAAAGTTTATTAAAAGGTGTTGATCTAAATGGAAATGACTTCCAATAGAAGACGGTGTAAAAATTACGCTGACACATTTTGTTTCATTTGCGGAGACTACACCTTTAAAGAAAACATAAGACCTATTTCGGAATTTGTTAAAAAATCGTATTTAGATTACTTTGGAGTTGATCAAATTGTGTGATTGAACAGAACTCTTTGAGACCTTTTTGTAAGGTAGCTTGTGAGATTGCCCGGAAAGCCGAGTAAATCCAGTTTATAAATTAGAAACTCATGATTCACGGAATCAAATGCTTCACTAAAGTCAGTTTAGATCACATCCGTTTGGTTGTTCCTCAAAAACCCGTCGATTACTAAGGATGTGAAGTCAAGCAAGTTGGTAGTGGTTGACCTTCGAGAAATCAAACCATGATAATACTGATATTGAAGCTGCCTAGTAATGATCTGTTAAAAAGTTTTTGGAATAGCTGAAAGCTTAGCAATGCCTCTATAGTTCTCAATATCTGCCCTACTACCTTTTTTATGCAAGGGAATAATAAAAGATTCCTTCCAAAGAGATGGGAGGGACGCAGATTTCAGAGACAGACTGAATAGTTTTAAAATCGGCTGTGGTGAATGCACTGCACGGTACCTAAGCACACAACTAGGAACCCCTTCCGGACCCGGAGAGAATATGGGCTTCAGTGATTCAAGACTCTGAACAACAGTTTTACTATCAATAACCGGATTCATTATATTATTGGAACTAGCCAAATAATATACATACTCACTACCATGGGAACTGCTGGAGTAGTAAGTCGATTTAAAGAATTCCGAAAATAATTCCGCAATATTATCATCCGTGTTAGCACTCTTACAACCAAATGAAAGCGTCGAAGGGGATCCAGAGACTTTACGCTTAGAGTTAACAAAGCTATAACATTTTTTCGGATTATTGAAAAATTTAGTTTTACAACAGGTTAAGTAATCCTTCTAACACAACTGATTCAGACGATGAAAGTAAGAGCGGGCAACTAAATACTTTGAACAGTCAGCAGATGCTCCAGATCTCTCGCTTATAAAGTCTAAATTTAATATTACTAAGTCTTACAAGTGGACTTGAGAACCATGGCTTTCTCGACCTAACCTTGACGTAGCGAGATGGAACACAGCTTTCAAAGAAGCTATAAAGTGAACTGTAAAATATGTTACTTGCTGATTCGATGTATGTACAGGCATAAAGCGCAGACCAGCCCTGATCAGCTATCAGTTCGTTTCGCTTAACGAAATCCGCTTTGTAAAAACATCTAATACGGTAATGAGATTTTACTTCAGTTACATCGGGCACGGTTGGTCGGATAATATCAACAACTAACTCAAGCGAAGGGTGTAACGGATCTTCTGGAAGGGATAGTGGAGAGATTTGAGAGAGCGCATCACCCTGCGAACTATCCACAAATACCAGCATCTTATTTTTACTATTCGGTACATTGTTGACCGGAAGGATAGATCTAGCATGGAATTGAGGAAATCATGCTGGGTTGTTGGTACCATACAGTTTGGGTCAGTACTACTAACCCAGTTGACCGATGGTAAATTGAGGTCACCAAGAACCATAAAACGATCTTTATCTCGCAAGGGAAAATGTAAATTATGAATAGCTGAGCTATGGCTCATATAAACACTAGGACTCGATCGAGGCGGTATGTACGAGCAACAAACGATTATATTAATGGAACAGAAGGTAAGTCTTACTGCTAAGAACTCAACATCAGGTTCGATGTCCAATAAAACCAGTTCAGGTACAAAGCTTGAATCAACAGCTATCGGGTCGATAAACAACATACTTACTTGAGAAAATCTCTCAATTAAAGTTATCAGGCTTCAGCCAGGTCTCCGTAAGAGCGAAAATTTGCGCTGTAAAAGCGAAACTATTTAAGAAAAAAATTTTTATTTTGATCGGAAGCCACGTACATTTTGATAATGAACAATATGATGGCTTTGGCTTTTGAAGCGTTCGTTGCTAAGTTTTTTGAAGCAGGATTAGCATTCGACTTTCTGGTGAAGTGATGTACCACAGTGTGCTCCGGCCAAAAAGAATGATCAAGCACGCTTTCAGGGAAAGTGCCAGGAACCGTTATTTTGAAAGAAGAAATGTCTCTCTCGTATTTAAAATTAAATTTGTAAACCTTGATGTTACTGGAGGGAGTAACACCAAGCTTAGGCACAGCACTCACCGCCCTTGAAGCAACAGACTCAGTGCTGGCGACTGGTAGAAGAGGAAGTGTCGAGGTACGACTGGTTGTACTTCTAGAAGTAGGTGTTTTCTAAGGTAACTGCAAAGAAATTTGGCCAGAATTAGCGGTACTAGGGAAACTAGTAACTCCAGAGCTTAACAAGGCATCGGCAAAAGTAATCGCCGGCGCTTGGGGAACAATAATCGAGACCATGCCCAGTGTAGGGTCTACGGAGGCTTCGGTAGTACCCACATCTGATATGGCCTCGACTTGCCCAGTAGAAGGTACAATTGAGGGACCATGAGGAAATTCATTGGCTACAATTTTAAAGACGTATATATAAATATATATAGATTGGTGGAGTATATAGTTTATGAAAAAAAAACAATTAAACATTTTTTTTTATTACAACTTTTTTTATGACTGGTGAAATCGAGTGAATTTTTTTGAAAATAGTGCGAGCCCTTTCAAAAAGCTTGTGTGTGATTACAATAATATTGCTTTGCAAACACGCACGATACGCACATTTTTTGACGCAACCACCAATTCCATCACAAGCTCCTTTCCCGTGTGCTGTAGCAAAAAAGGAATTTTTTCCGACTGAGCTTATCCTTAACTCCTTTCAATTTTAGTCGAAGGTTTCCATGTATTTTGCATACACATACATTAGGCGTACCTCTGGCATCAACTGGGATGCACTGTTTGGGTCCAAGAGCAGTGAAAGCTGAGAACGAAATTTGGGAACTTAAATGTTTTCTGGTGAAATCACTGTGCAGCTGACGTATATCTGCCAAATGTAAGCGTTTCTGAAATTATATAAAGTATACTAAAAAACAAGTAAGTCTAAGAGTAAATAAATACGTCCATTTAGTTTAAAGTACTTATTGTCTTGTGCTGACGCTTTCCATCAATTTGCACTGACTTATAATCATTCATTCCTGGCATTACCCGACTGACTTCATCTGAGAGTTAGAACTCTTCGACTTCCTTAATCAGTTTTAAACTCATAGCACGCCTCTTTTTTTGCAGGATGGGCACCGAATCCCTTTTCATTTTTCACCTTCTTAGCTGCGGAAACCATTCTATTACCTAAGCCAAACTCTTTCAATTTTTTGAATAGACCACTTCACTGGCAATGTTGTTAACAAAACAATATTTTGGTCACGCGTGGATGCATTTGACATTGCTGTTTTTAAATCGTTTTCTATAGAGTTTCCTTCTACATGATACACAAATATATGAACCTAAAACACAATTTAACTTTTGATCACTTGTTTTTGATAAAAGGCGAAGATTTTTTACAATATAACTATGTTTTTTCTTTTCAAAAGGATTACAGCACGTGCGAGGCGGTGTCATAAATATCGTTTTCGAAAATTACCATAACATTCTTTGATTTGCGTTGGCGAAGGCGCGGCGCAAACTTAAAGCTAACGGTACAATTGGTCGACACTTATTCTTTAGCAATACACTTATATGCATACATATGTAAGTATGTACTTATTTGCTCAGTTGTTTGTTTTAGTGCTTTGATTTTTTGGCAGAGTTCAGTATGAAGGCGTTTTTGGACGAATTATTTTTGTGATTCCGGGAATGATGTTGTTTTAATAATTATGACGTTTGTAATTGGACTCAGTTAGGGCCACCCCTGGACAAAAATCTTGTCTGAGCGGAACACGAACAAGTAAGGAAGTCTAAGTTCGGGTGGAACCGAACATTATATACCTAGTAGTGATATATTATGTCATCCCAATTTACGCAGGTCTATATACTTTCAGTTCGTATTTGCGTTCAAATAGACAGACGGACAGACAGATAGACGTATCGAGAGACGGGCATGGCTACATCGACGCAGCTCATCCTCCTGATCATCTCAGTATATGTACAAACATTTCATGTTCATGAAAGGTATGAATATCAAAAACGATATGCAACTTCGCTTTTGCAGTGGGGTATTAATTACTTGCCAGGATATTTTACTTTTCATCCTGAACGTTTTGATATACATTATTAAATATATATCCCGATTCGTTTATGCCGAATGCAGTTATACCTTCTGTGCGTAACAAAAATAGATATAAAAAAGGGTGTCTTTTATAGGCGCCAAAGTACTCAACCGATCTCTATGAAATTTTCACAATATATACTGTAGTATTACATAAATACGCCGCGATTACAGACATTTTTTATGCACATACAAATACCGACCGCACACAAAGCCAAAATATTGTGACCCATTTTAATTCCGTTAAACTCAACGGGAGTTTAACATCTAATATACACACCGGCACACAAGGCTAAGATCTGGTTACATTTGTTACCTTGAGTCAAGTGCCTTGCGTCAGTTCGTCAATGTGACTGACGAAATAACTAGGAAGCACATATGCTGACATAGCATATTAGGTATACGTATGTAGTTTATACACATAAGTAGTTTGTAAGTATTAGTGTAAATTAGGGTAAGAAATTCCCTATAAAAAGAAAGTGATTTTCAATAAATTCTCAATTCTGATCATACGCTACACATCAGCGTTTCAATTGTTTACATGGCGATCCTGCCAGTCTTAGTCAAAAGGAAGCGAAAATTTGCTAAATTAGCAAAACGCTAACAAGACTAAAAGTAATAATATCGTAACTAATTTTTCTGTTGCATAAAATGTTGCTGATTGGTTTAAAAGTGAAACCACAAAAGGCTCATTATATTATTTAAAGAGCCAGTTTTGGCTCTCAGCGTGTAAACTTGAATACGCTGCCCATACGGAAAACTCAATAGAGGTTGGTGCTGTAACTGGCGAGGACACTAAACAGGAGGAAGATTTAGATATTACAATTGATATACTGCTGGGTTACACTTGCGATTTTCTGTCGGCACTGACATTCAAATGATCCTGAACAGACGAAGCTTATAATAGACTACATCCTGAGGACGAAAGCCGACCGGAGGCATAATGCATAAACGGGTGGATACCAGTTAATTTGACGACAATAGCATGATGCATAAGAAGAGTGGAATACCTAATAATTTGATGGCAATAAATTGTTGGTGACTGGCAGCAAGACATTGGTGACTGGCAGCAAGAATAGCGATTACTAATTTTAAAATATAAGTATACTAGAATAATTTGAGCACGCCTCACGGCCGCTAAGCCAGGAGCAAAATTTTCATTTTGCTTAGGGAATATACAAAAAAAAAAAAAAATATACAATGAATAAAATACTTAGATATATTTAATAGAATATAAAAGAAAACATCATGCTAAAGAAACGAGAGCTTATAAAATATAATGCAGGAGATTACGACTCACGAGGAATTTAATAGAATTTTCAAAAAGTGCGAAGACACTATTAAAGAATTTATAAAAATTTCCGAACAAATCCCCGAGAGGCGTAAAGCTGCACAGCAAGGTTCGACACCGATTACATAGAAGAGTATTGGCGAAGGAACAAGCTCAATAAAAAGGAGGAAATTCCAAAAATACCTACCCCTATAAAAATCCACAAAAGAAAACGGGGAGGCAAACAGGTTAAGAAGAGAAAAGAAATAGCCGAAACTTTTAGGCTACTTAACCTAACAACAAATACGGTTGATAGATTAAGATTAAAAGAAAAAATTAACATGTTAAAAAGATGGTACTGCCAACAAAAATTGAATCCCTCTCTCCCATCTTAGAAGGTATGGAGCAACGTAAAAAGTCTGCGCATCCATGGAAAGAAGAATATGCAATGTGAATTTGACCCTGACGTTCTAAATGATTATTTCACTGAGAATGATAGCCCCACCAGTAGTAGTGCCGCCACTGAGTTTCCCTCGCAACCTTTAATCCAAAACCCCTTTGAATTCATCTACGTCAGCGAAAATTAAGTGTACAAGGCTGTTATGGTCATCAAGTATTACGCAGTTGGAAATGCTGGTATACACTTGAAATTTGTTAAAATTTTACTTCCGTTTATGGTAGGTGCTCTCACTCACGTTATTAACCATATCTTCACAAGTGGCTGTTTTCCTGATGATTGGAAAAAGGCAATTATTTTTCCAATTCCAAAAAAACCCCTTGCGTCCAACACGAGTGACTATAGACTAATTAGTATCCTACCATCATTTTCCAAAGTGTGTGAAAATTTGATGGCTGGCCAAATTACAGCGCATATTCAAAGGAATAATTTGCTTTCTCCATTGCAGTCTGTGTTTAGGCCTGGGCATAGTTGTGCTACTGCTATGGTCAAAATCGTAGATGACATAAGAATGCCATTTGAATAAATGTTAGTTTTTGTAAATGTTAGTTTTTGTTAAAAAATAGAAAATAAAAAAAATTAAATTTTTTTTTTTTCGGAAAATAAGAAATCTTGTTAATAAACAAATTAAGTACATTGGAATGTAAATAAAGTAAAAATTCCATTGCATTCAAAATTTTTTCTTCTAAAAATGGCATGGTCGAAAATTGCACTAAACGGTATATTAATAGTACGAAGTAGGTAAAGAGAATTCGGCAGAGAAAAGTTATAAAAATAAACCACACCCAATTATAGAAAATAAGGAAGAACTTTCTGATAAATGGTTACCTATCTTAGCATGCGTAACTACATTTTTAGTTGTCGCTATTGCAATTTTAATAAAAAATTACATAAAGAATAAATTGAGACAATTAAACAATGTACAACAACGCGTCTAAGTAAAAACGTTAGATAGCAAGAAATAAATAAATGGCAGGAAATATATGACACATTAAATGAAGAAAAAGCAAAAGCTAGTAAGTCGTACAAATGCATATATAAAAGTACTTCTATTACAACAGAAACAATAGTAAAGCATTTAAACATAATTCTAGAAGCTCTAAATAGCATAGGACAGGTGATTAAGTCAGTAAATAACACACTTACCAAAGAACACCAAAGAGAAGCACACCAATTTTTCTCCGCCGTACGAGATAAACGTACGAAGGAGCGTATATCTCGGATGGACTCAACCCAGACTTGGCAACGAGATATTCACTACAAGAAGCAGTCAAAGCTATGTGTAAAAACTGCTCCAATGACAAGGTCAAAATGATCATGCAAGCGGGAATGTTCACAACAATGAATGATGCAATCTCTAAGTTTACCAACAGCTGTACCGAAATAACAGGCAGCTCAAACACAATTTTGAATGTACGAAAGCAGAGTCAGTGCCGGAGTAATTTCCGTGGAGGTTACCGAAGCAACAACTATGGGAATTACCAAGGTAGGAGATTTAGACCGCAACCGAGATGCAACAATAACTCGAGATCTAATAATAACAATAATAATAATAATAACCAGAGAGGATCACAAACCCGAAACGGCAATAGACCTTATAACCAGACCCGTAACGTGCGCAGCTGCACCCAGACGGAAAACCAAGAAACTCCACTTTAAGATTATTAGATAGATATGCGTACTAAATCTACACCTAAACAGCTATATATCTACAACGACATCATTAAATAACTCAATTTCAAATTTCTTAATTGATACAGGAACAGATATCTCCTTTATTAAAAAGCATCAAATTAGTAATAATCATAAAGTAAATACAGAGCAAATTACAGATTTAAAGGGCATTGGTCAGGGTATAACCAGCACATTAGGCACAATTAAAGCAGATTTAAAAGGCGATGACCTTCTAATTTACCATTAATTCCATGTCGTAGAAGACGACTTTCCAATCCCATGCGATGGAATAATAGGACTAGATTTCATAAAGAAGTACAATTGTATTTTAGACTATGGAAACAATAACAATGCATCTAACAAATTGTCTGTCTGTCAATACAATTACGATCCCTGCTAGGTCCGAAGTCATTAGACAAGTCAAAGTAAACACCAATAACAAAAACATCTTCATACCGTACCAACAATTATCTCAAGGCATTTTCATAGCAAACACAATTAAAAATAAGGATCAGACTTTCGTTAGAATTAACAACATAACACATAAAAACACAACTATTCAAATTACAAGATTAATACTAAAAATCTAGACGACTAGACACTAATTAAAACAACCACACACACTAAAAATTGCAACGATACAGAAAAATTAAAAATATTACCCAAAAAGTTTCCAAAATTTGTCAACCCTCAGCTAGCAACACTATGCACAGAATTCATAGACATATTTGCACTAGAAACAGAACCAATTTCCTCTAATAATTTTTAGAAACAAAAATTATACATGAAGGATGACACTCCCGTTTACATAAAAAATTATACACTGCCTCAAACACAAAAAGGAGAAATAAGCAAACAGGTAAATAAGTTAATCGAAGATGACATAATAGAACCCTCCATATCAGAATATAATAGCCCAATCTTACTAGTCCCTAAAAAATCACTCCCAGGGGAAAGAGAAAAAAGATGGAGACTAGTGGTTGTCTACAGACAGGTAAATAAAAAGTTAGCAGCAGACAAATTCCCACTTCCAAGAATTGACGACATTTTAGATCAACTTGGAAGAGCAAAATATTTTTCATGCCTGGACCTTATATCATGTTTTCATCAAATCGAATTACACCCAAACTCCAGGGATATAACCTCAAAAGACTACCCTATGTATTAAAAGTAGCACCGAATTCATTCCAAAGAATGATGACACTAGCATTCGCAGGTCTCAAACCATCTCAAGCATTTCTCTACATGGATGATTTAGTTGTATTAGGTTGTTCTGAAAACCATATAATAAAAAATTTAAGAGACGTGTTCTCCACTTGTAGAAAATATAACCTAAAATTACATCCAGATAAATGCCTATTTTCCAACCAAGAAGTAACATATTTAGGACATAAATGTACAAACAAGGGAATATTACCCGACCCAAGCAAATTCGAAACAGTCCAAAATTACCCAATACCAAAAACAGCCGATGAAGTTAAGAGATTCTTAGGTTTCTGCAACTATTACAGAAGATTCGTACCGAATTTTGCAGAACATTCAAGAAAATTAACTAGGCTTTGCAAAAAGAATGTTTCCTTCGAATGGACAGAAGAATGTCAAATGTCTACTTAAAGGAAGCATTAATAAGTCCAAAACTTTTGCAATACCTAGATTTCGATAAAGAATTCTGCATAACAACAGACGCTAGTGGGTACGCTTGTGGGGCAGTCCTTAGCCAAGAACATGATGGCAAACAGTTACCAATTGCTTACGCTTCTAGGTCATTCACAAAAGGTGAAATCAACAAAGCCACCATAGAAAAAGAATTGACCGCAATCCATTGGGCCATAAGCTTCTTCAGACCATAAGTCTATGGCAGAAAATTGCTAGTTAAAACTGACCACCGTCCTTTAACATACCTATTCTCAATGAAGAGTCCTTCATCTAAGCTGGCACGAGTAAGACGCGATTTAGAAGAGCACGATTTTGAAGTGGAGTATATAGCCGGAAAGGAAAATCATATTGCGGACGCATTATCCCGCATAACAATTACAAACTTAAAAGATATGTCCGTGGAAGCAAGTAAAATATTAAAAATAACAACAAGATCAGCAGCAAAAAAGACCAGCAGAAAGAAAGTCACAAAGAGAACCCCAAAATATACGAAGCGCTAAATAAATTTGAAGTAAAAAGACATGTAGAGCTCGTTTTCAATCCTCCGAAATCATATTTCAAAAAAGGAAAGCAAATTTGTACAAATACAGTTGTCCTTAGGGGACAAATTGTTTAAAAGAAATTATACTGCAGTAGGCAAATCTATATAAATGGGTAACAAAGTTCTCAAAAATCTAACAATCGCTCTAACCCCAGAGGTTATATATGTGACAAATCCCGGGAAAATTAAAGAAAATCTGCACAAATATCATGACGATCCTATAAGTGGTGGCAACCCAGAAATAAATCGCATGACAGATAAAATCAAGCAGAAATATAGCTGGCTAAATATAAAAACTGACGTAAGAAAATACGTAAAGAACTGCATCCACTGCAAGAAAAATAAAACAAATAAGCATATAAAGGAACCAATGATTATAACGGAGACAACTCCGAAGGCATTTGATATTGTACAAATCGATACAGTAGGACCATTACCGAAGTCGATAAATGGAAACGAATATGCAGTTACCACTATATGCGATCTAACCAAATACTTGGTAGCGATCCCAGTTCCAAACAAACACGTAACAACAGTCGCTATGTTCGAGCATTTCGTCTTGATTTATGGACAAATGAAAACAATCATGTAGACATGGGCACAGAATACAAAAATAACTTATTCAAAGAACTGTGTAAACTGTTAAAAATTTAACATAAAACTTCAACACCGTACCATCATCAAACTTTGGGTACCGTGGAATGCAGTCACCGGACATTCAATGAATATATACGTTCATACATATCCAGTGACAAAGATGATTGGGATGAATACCTCAGGTATTTCGCGTATTGTTACAATACGACGCCATCTACCACACATAAATATTGTCCTTTTGAACTAATATTCGCAAAAAACATTCCGAATTACGAATTTTTAAAAGAAAATAAAATCAGCCCATTCTACAATCACGAAACTTATGACAAAGAAGTAAAATATAGATTTCAAATAGCACAGCAAAGAGCTAGGAAATTAGTCCAAGAAGCTAAAGAAAACCAAAAAACAAATTATGGTAAAAGTAGCTATTAAAGAAATAAACAAAGGAGATTTAGTGTTGGTTAGAGAAGAGGCCTCCCATAAGTTCGAAAATAGATATAACGGACACTATAAAGTTAAAAATATTGATAAGAACAACAATTTTACTTTAATTCCACATAGCATAGGAAATAGCAATAAAAAGAAAAAAGAAATTATAAATCATAAGAATAGACTTAAAACATTATAACACCACTAGTAATAACAAAAAAAAACAACCAAAACATTTTGATAAACAGGCACACAAGCCAAAGAAAACAAAATACAACATATCATGTTCAAAATACAAAAAAAGGGTGAGCACAATAAGACACATGGGAAAGAAATGTAAACAAACAAAAAAAAACACCAAAACCAAGAGGTAAACTTAGAGATTGCATCATTCATTGTTGTGAACGTTCCCGCTTGCATGATCATTTTGACCTTGTCATTGGAGCAGTTTTTACACATAGCTTTGACTGCTTCTTGTAGTGAATATCTCGTTGCCAAGTCTGGGTTGAGTCCATCCGAGATATACGCTCCTTCGTACGTTTATCTCGTACGGCGGAGAAAAATTGGTGTGCTTCTCTTTGGTGTTCTTTGGTAAGTGTGTTATTTACTGACTTAATCACCTGTCCTATGCTATTTAGAGCTTCTAGAATTATGTTCAAATGCTTTACTATTGTTTCTGTTGTAATAGAAGTACTTTTATATATGCATTTGTACGACTTACTAGCTTTTGCTTTTTCTTCATTTAATGTGTCATATATTTCCTGCCATTTATTTATTTCTTGCTATCTAAAGTTTTTACTTAGACGCGTTGTTGTACATTGTTTAATTGTCTCAATTTATTCTTTATGTAATTTTTTATTAAAATTGCAATAGCGACAACTAAAAATGTAGTTACGCATGCTAAGATAGTTAACCATTTATCAGAAAGTTCTTCCTTATTTTCTATAATTGGGTATGGTTTATTTTTATAACTTTTCTCTGCCGAATTCTCTTTACCTACTTCGTACTATTAATATACCGTTTAGTGCAATTTTCGACCATGCCATTTTTAAAAGAAAAAATTTTGAATGCAATGGTATTTTTACTTTATTTACATTCCAATTTACTCAATTTGTTTATTAACAAGATTTCTTATTTTCCGAAAAAAAAAAAATTTAATTTTTTTTATTTTCTATTTTTTAACAAAAACTAAAATTTACAAAAACTAACATTTATTCAAATGGCATTCTTATGTCATCTACGATTTTGACCATAGCAGTAGCACAACTATGACCAGGCCTAAACACAGACTGCAATGGAGAAAGCAAATTATTCCTTTGAATATGCGCTGTAATTTGGCCAGCCATCAAATTTTCACACACTTTGGAAAATGATGGTAGGATACTAATTGGTCTATAGTCACTCGTGTTGGACGCAAGGGGTTTTTTTGGAATTGGAAAAATAATTGCCTTTTTCCAATCATCAGGAAAACAGCCACTTGTGAAGATATGGTTAATAACGTGAGTGAGAGCACCTACCATAAACGGAAGTAAAATTTTAACAAATTTCAAGTGTATACCAGCATTTCCAACTGCGTAAGACTTGATGACCATAACAGCCTTGTACACTTAATTTTCGCTGACGTAGATGAATTCAAAGGGGTTTTGGATTAAAGGTTGCGAGGGAAACTCAGTGGCGGCACTACTACTGGTGGGGCTATCATTCTGAGTGAAATAATCATTTAGAACGTCAGGGTCAAATTCACATTGCATATTCTTCTTTCCATGGATGCGCAGACTTTTTACGTTGCTCCATACCTTCTAAGATGGGAGAGAGGGATTCAATTTTTGTTGGCAGTACCATCTTTTTAACATGTTAATTTTTTCTTTTAATCTTAATCTATCAACCGTATTTGTTGTTAGGTTAAGTAGCCTAAAAGTTTCGGCTATTTCTTTTCTCTTCTTAACCTGTTTGCCTCCCCGTTTTCTTTTGTGGATTTTTATAGGGGTAGGTATTTTTGGAATTTCCTCCTTTTTATTTACTTGTTCCTTCGCCAATACTCTTCTATGTAATCGGTGTCGAACCTTGCTGTGCAGCTTTACGCCTCTCGGGGATTTGTTCGGAAATTTTTATAAATTCTTTAATAGTGTCTTCGCACTTTTTGAAAATTCTATTAAATTCCTCGTGAGTCGTAATCTCCTGCATTATATTTTATAAGCTCTCGTTTCTTTAGCATGATGTTTTCTTTTATATTCTATTAAATATATCTAAGTATTTTATTCATTGTATATTTTTTTTTTTTTTTTGTATATTCCCTAAGCAAAATGAAAATTTTGCTCCTGGCTTAGCGGCCGTGAGGCGTGCTCAAATTATTCTAGTATACTTATATTTTAAAATTAGTAATCGCTATTCTTGCTGCCAGTCACCAATGTCTTGCTGCCAGTCACCAACAATTTATTGCCATCAAATTATTAGGTATTCCACTCTTCTTATGCATCATGCTATTGTCGTCAAATTAACTGGTATCCACCCGTTTATGCATTATGCCTCCGGTCGGCTTTCGTCCTCAGGATGTAGTCTATTATAAGCTTCGTCTGTTCAGGATCATTTGAATGTCAGTGCCGACAGAAAATCGCAAGTGTAACCCAGCAGTATATCAATTGTAATATCTAAATCTTCCTCCTGTTTAGTGTCCTCGCCAGTTACAGCACCAACCTCTATTGAGTTTTCCGTATGGGCAGCGTATTCAAGTTTACACGCTGAGAGCCAAAACTGGCTCTTTAAATAATATAATGAGCCTTTTGTGGTTTCACTTTTAAACCAATCAGCAACATTTTATGCAACAGAAAAATTAGTTACGATATTATTACTTTTAGTCTTGTTAGCGTTTTGCTAATTTAGCAAATTTTCGCTTCCTTTTGACTAAGACTGGCAGGATCGCCATGTAAACAATTGAAACGCTGATGTGTAGCGTATGATCAGAATTGAGAATTTATTGAAAATCACTTTCTTTTTATAGGGAATTTCTTACCCTAATTTACACTAATACTTACAAACTACTTATGTGTATAAACTACATACGTATACCTAATATGCTATGTCAGCATATGTGCTTCCTAGTTATTTCGTCAGTCACATTGACGAACTGACGCAAGGCACTTGACTCAAGGTAACAAATGTAACCAGATCTTAGCCTTGTGTGCCGGTGTGTATATTAGATGTTAAACTCCCGTTGAGTTTAACGGAATTAAAATGGGTCAAAATATTTTGGCTTTGTGTGCGGTCGGTATTTGTATGTGCATAAAAAATGTCTGTAATCGCGGCGTATTTATGTAATACTACAGTATATATTGTGAAAATTTCATAGAGATCGGTTGAGTACTTTGGCGCCTATAAAAGACACCCTTTTTTATATCTATTTTTGTTACGCACAGAAGGTATAACTGCATTCGGCATAAACGAATCGGGATATATATTTAATAATGTATATCAAAACGTTCAGGATGAAAAGTAAAATATCCTGGCAAGTAATTAATACCCCACTGCAAAAGCGAAGTTGCATATCGTTTTTGATATTCATACCTTTCATGAACATGAAATGTTTGTACATATACTGAGATGATCAGGAGGATGAGCTGCGTCGATGTAGCCATGCCCGTCTCTCGATACGTCTATCTGTCTGTCCGTCTGTCTATTTGAACGCAAATACGAACTGAAAGTATATAGACCTGCGTAAATTGGGATGACATAATATATCACTACTAGGTATATAATGTTCGGTTCCACCCGAACTTAGACTTCCTTACTTGTTCGTGTTCCGCTCAGACAAGATTTTTGTCCAGGGGTGGCCCTAACTGAGTCCAATTACAAACGTCATAATTATTAAAACAACATCATTCCCGGAATCACAAAAATAATTCGTCCAAAAACGCCTTCATACTGAACTCTGCCAAAAAATCAAAGCACTAAAACAAACAACTGAGCAAATAAGTACATACTTACATATGTATGCATATAAGTGTATTGCTAAAGAATAAGTGTCGACCAATTGTACCGTTAGCTTTAAGTTTGCGCCGCGCCTTCGCCAACGCAAATCAAAGAATGTTATGGTAATTTTCGAAAACGATATTTATGACACCGCCTCGCACGTGCTGTAATCCTTTTGAAAAGAAAAAACATAGTTATATTGTAAAAAATCTTCGCCTTTTATCAAAAACAAGTGATCAAAAGTTAAATTGTGTTTTAGGTTCATATATTTGTGTATCATGTAGAAGGAAACTCTATAGAAAACGATTTAAAAACAGCAATGTCAAATGCATCCACGCGTGACCAAAATATTGTTTTGTTAACAACATTGCCAGTGAAGTGGTCTATTCAAAAAATTGAAAGAGTTTGGCTTAGGTAATAGAATGGTTTCCGCAGCTAAGAAGGTGAAAAATGAAAAGGGATTCGGTGCCCATCCTGCAAAAAAAGAGGCGTGCTATGAGTTTAAAACTGATTAAGGAAGTCGAAGAGTTCTAACTCTCAGATGAAGTCAGTCGGGTAATGCCAGGAATGAATGATTATAAGTCAGTGCAAATTGATGGAAAGCGTCAGCACAAGACAATAAGTACTTTAAACTAAGTGGACGTATTTATTTACTCTTAGACTTACTTGTTTTTTAGTATACTTTATATAATTTCAGAAACGCTTACATTTGGCAGATATACGTCAGCTGCACAGTGATTTCACCAGAAAACATTTAAGTTCCCAAATTTCGTTCTCAGCTTTCACTGCTCTTGGACCCAAACAGTGCATCCCAGTTGATGCCAGAGGTACGCCTAATGTATGTGTATGCAAAATACATGGAAACCTTCGACTAAAATTGAAAGGAGTTAAGGATAAGCTCAGTCGGAAAAAATTCCTTTTTTGCTACAGCACACGGGAAAGGAGCTTGTGATGGAATTGGTGGTTGCGTCAAAAAATGTGCGTATCGTGCGTGTTTGCAAAGCAATATTATTGTAATCACACACAAGCTTTTTGAAAGGGCTCGCACTATTTTCAAAAAAATTCACTCGATTTCACCAGTCATAAAAAAAGTTGTAATAAAAAAAAATGTTTAATTGTTTTTTTTTCATAAACTATATACTCCACCAATCTATATATATTTATATATACGTCTTTAAAATTGTAGCCAATGAATTTCCTCATGGTCCCTCAATTGTACCTTCTACTGGGCAAGTCGAGGCCATATCAGATGTGGGTACTACCGAAGCCTCCGTAGACCCTACACTGGGCATGGTCTCGATTATTGTTCCCCAAGCGCCGGCGATTACTTTTGCCGATGCCTTGTTAAGCTCTGGAGTTACTAGTTTCCCTAGTACCGCTAATTCTGGCCAAATTTCTTTGCAGTTACCTTAGAAAACACCTACTTCTAGAAGTACAACCAGTCGTACCTCGACACTTCCTCTTCTACCAGTCGCCAGCACTGAGTCTGTTGCTTCAAGGGCGGTGAGTGCTGTGCCTAAGCTTGGTGTTACTCCCTCCAGTAACATCAAGGTTTACAAATTTAATTTTAAATACGAGAGAGACATTTCTTCTTTCAAAATAACGGTTCCTGGCACTTTCCCTGAAAGCGTGCTTGATCATTCTTTTTGGCCGGAGCACACTGTGGTACATCACTTCACCAGAAAGTCGAATGCTAATCCTGCTTCAAAAAACTTAGCAACGAACGCTTCAAAAGCCAAAGCCATCATATTGTTCATTATCAAAATGTACGTGGCTTCCGATCAAAATAAAAATTTTTTTCTTAAATAGTTTCGCTTTTACAGCGCAAATTTTCGCTCTTACGGAGACCTGGCTGAAGCCTGATAACTTTAATTGAGAGATTTTCTCAAGTAAGTATGTTGTTTATCGACCCGATAGCTGTTGATTCAAGCTTTGTACCTGAACTGGTTTTATTGGACATCGAACCTGATGTTGAGTTCTTAGCAGTAAGACTTACCTTCTGTTCCATTAATATAATCGTTTGTTGCTCGTACATACCGCCTCGATCGAGTCCTAGTGTTTATATGAGCCATAGCTCAGCTATTCATAATTTACATTTTCCCTTGCGAGATAAAGATCGTTTTATGGTTCTTGGTGACCTCAATTTACCATCGGTCAACTGGGTTAGTAGTACTGACCCAAACTGTATGGTACCAACAACCCAGCATGATTTCCTCAATTCCATGCTAGATCTATCCTTCCGGTCAACAATGTACCGAATAGTAAAAATAAGATGCTGGTATTTGTGGATAGTTCGCAGGGTGATGCGCTCTCTCAAATCTCTCCACTATCCCTTCCAGAAGATCCGTTACACCCTTCGCTTGAGTTAGTTGTTGATATTATCCGACCAACCGTGCCCGATGTAACTGAAGTAAAATCTCATTACCGTATTAGATGTTTTTACAAAGCGGATTTCGTTAAGCGAAACGAACTGATAGCTGATCAGGGCTGGTCTGCGCTTTATGCCTGTACATACATCGAATCAGCAAGTAACATATTTTACAGTTCACTTTATAGCTTCTTTGAAAGCTGTGTTCCATCTCGCTACGTCAAGGTTAGGTCGAGAAAGCCATGGTTCTCAAGTCCACTTGTAAGACTTAGTAATATTAAATTTAGACTTTATAAGCGAGAGATCTGGAGCATCTGCTGACTGTTCAAAGTATTTAGTTGCCCGCTCTTACTTTCATCGTCTGAATCAGTTGTGTTAGAAGGATTACTTAACCTGTTGTAAAACTAAATTTTTCAATAATCCGAAAAAATGTTATAGCTTTGTTAACTCTAAGCGTAAAGTCTCTGGATCCCCTTCGACGCTTTCATTTGGTTGTAAGAGTGCTAACACGGATGATAATATTGCGGAATTATTTTCGGAATTCTTTAAATCGACTTACTACTCCAGCAGTTCCCATGGTAGTGAGTATGTATATTATTTGGCTAGTTCCAATAATATAATGAATCCTGTTATTGATAGTAAAACTGTTGTTCAGAGTCTTGAATCACTGAAGCCCATATTCTCTCCGGGTCCGGATGGGGTTCCTAGTTGTGTGCTTAGGTACCGTGCAGTGCATTTACCACAGCCGATTTTAAAACTATTCAGTCTGTCTCTGAAATCTGCGTCCCTCCCATCTCTTTGGAAGGAATCTTTTATTATTCCCTTGCATAAAAAAGGTAGTAGGGCAGATATTGAGAACTATAGAGGCATTGCTGAACTTTCAGCTATTCCAAAAACTTTTTAACAGATCATTACTAGGCAGCTTCAATATCAGTATTATCCCCTTGTCAACATGGTTTGATTTCTCGAAGGTCAACCACTACCAACTTGCTTGACTTCACATCCTTAGTAATCGACGGGTTTTTGAGGAACAACCAAACGGATGTGATCTAAACTGACTTTAGTGAAGCATTTGATTCCGTGAATCATGAGTTTCTAATTTATAAACTGGATTTACTCGGCTTTCCGGGCAATCTCACAAGCTACCTTACAAAAAGGTCTCAAAGAGTTCTGTTCAATCACACAATTTCCAAAACGATTGACGTAACCTCAGGTGAGCCTCAGGGGAGCCATTTGGGCTCATTACTGTTTACCCTGTTTATAAACGATTTACCGCAGGTTATCTCATATTCCAAAACCGTAATGTACGCGGATGATCGTAAACTTTGCTACACGTATTGCCCCTATAACAATCCTCCCAGAGATCTTTTTCAGGTTGATTTGGACTCATTCTGTTGCTGGTGCAAGGTAAATTTACTTACTTTGAATTGGTCGGTAAGCAAATGACATTGCATAGAGTGAAGCCAGTTTTGGCATCCTACGTATTAAATAATACCGGTTTAGAACGTATATCTATTGCCGATGATTTAGGTGTCTTGTTTGATCCTAAACCGTGTTTTAATATGCATATTTCATCGATTACAAACAAAGCTAAGGGTATGTTGGGATTTGTGAAGAGGTGGGCTAAGGAGTTAGATGATCCATATCTCACCAAGACCCTTTACACATCGTTAGTCCGCCCTATACTCAAATATTGCGCTTGTGTTTGGTGTCCCATATATCAAAACCATATAAAACGAATTGAGTCTATACAAAAGCAATTCCTAATTTTTGCCTTACGTGGACTCAATTGGAACCCAAACATTCATCTACCCCCTTACAAGTTTACCTGCTCTCGAAAACCGAAGAATTTTACTAGGGCTCATTCATTACCCATCTCCATAAGCTGATTACTGGTGAGATTGACTCCTCTGAACTAGTAAGCAAACTGAATTTGGTTGTTCCTGCTAGGGCGTTCCGATACTGCGTGCCGTTTCATTTACCTCTATGTCGTCGGAACTTCGCCAAAAAAAGTCCCCTGCGCATTTGGTTTTCGCACTATAACGACATGTATTGCTGCATAAGCTTTGAACGTAAATTTCCCACTATACGAAATGATATACTAGCACTTCTAGCTTGAATACACTTTTTGCTGACGTTGCTGTATTAATTGGAAACACGTCCTTTCCAACCTCCTAACAAAATTTAAGCACATACTGTTTTGATCGAAACCTATTGCATTTCGACAACGAATACGGTAAAACTATGACTTTTAAAACTAATAAAGTTAACATTTGGAATAGGGGAGGATTGGAAACACGTCCTTTCCAACATCCCGAGCTAAAACGATTTGTATTCACTGGAATCCGTTGCATTCCGACAGCTAATATGATAAAAGTAAACCACTAAAATAAATAAAGTTAAAATTTGGAATAAGGGAGGATTGGAAACACGTCCTTTCCAACCTCCCAACTAAATCGATTTGTATTCACCGCAATCCGTTGCATTTCGCTAATATGATAAAACTAAACTACTAAAATAAATGAAGTTAATATTTGGAATAAGGGAGGATTGGAAATACTTCCTTTCCAACATCCCGAACTAAAACGATTTGTATTCACTGGAATCCGTTGCATTCCGACAGCTAATATGATAAAAGTAAACCACTAAAATGAATGAAGTTAACATTTGGAATAGGGAGGATTGGAAACACGTCCTTTCCAACCTCTCGAGCAGCCGATTGAAATACTGTGCTTCCTGACAACAGTGGCATCATTATATTAAATGTTATTTTAGTTATACTATTGTTATGTTTTCATTTCCTATGGAATTTTATTCAAAATTTTAATCTGTATTAATGACCTGTATACGAGTATATACCATTTGCGATCCCGCGGTGTTTCCAATTGGCGCCAGTTGGCGCAACGAAGAAACGACTGGCGAGCTATGTCGGACGGTCAAAATCGCCCAGGCGGTTAGATGACCATTTAAAGAAGAAGAAGAAGATGTATACCATTTTATTGTTAATAGTCGACCATTTTGTGTTTGTATCGACTTTAAATAAATAAATAAAATAAAATAAAATAGCAATTTTAAAAACAGCTTATCTGGCCTATAACTTCATGAAAAATAGAAATTTCCCAAAAAAAAGTTTGAGGCATTAATACCAACGCCCAAGACTACGAAAATCCGTAAAAAACCGTATAAAATTCAACAAAATAGTTTCAGAAAGTTTGAAAGTCAGTAAACATACTAGTATCCAGCTATAATTTTCTGTTTGAAATCATACTAGTCGGAAAAAGTCCAGTCGATACTAGAGTACAACTATAATTTTCTGGTTGAAATCATACTAGTCAGAAAAAGTCCATTCGATACTAGAATACGACTATAATTTTCTGGTTGACATCATGCTAGTCAGAAAAAGTTCAATCCATACTAGTATACGACTACAATTTTCATAGTATGTGTTTAAGTGACATAAGCTGTAATTTCTTTCGTTTATTTTATTTGCATTGTATGCTATTGTAATTCGCTACATGGTTATGAAATACTCCAAAGAGTAAAATCATAGTGGCAGCTCTGTCTCGTTCGGACTTTTATTTAATCGCTTTGTGATTCTTTTTTCTTGTTGTTAATAATTGGATTTATTATAAAGCTAACAACGTTAATTAAACTTCAAACTATCATTGTTATCCTGATTAAACTGTTTGGAATATAAAATACGAAGCAAATCAATTATATTATTATATCGCAAGTATAAGAAAGCTGCTGTGAAATTGGTGGTGATTGCTGCTTTTAATTTACAGCTGTATTCTAACTCGCTTATAAGTGTGTGTATTTCTGCTGTGTACGCTGTTAGTTTGTGCAGTTTGTTGTTCTTGTTGACATCCAGCTGTTTCCAGTGCTCCGAAATAACACTTGTTTACAGAATAGAAAAAGTGCTCAAGAATAACTCGTTATTTTTATTTTTACTTTTAATTTTTGTGATGGATGATTTTTGTGGCAAGTGCGACAAATCTTTTAGCAGGAGTGAATTCTTAATTGTGCCTTCCAGTGATTTCTGTTATAAACTTTTCCATCGCACCTGTTGTGAGGGCCAAATGTGTGAGTATGACGTGAAACTGCTAACGGTACTTCTGTCCTTGATGTGTAAATGCGCCGGATAGAATATTGAAGGCCCTTGACACTGTCCTCGCCTCACAAAAACGTGGTCTGGAAACGATTATGACCGCTTTCGAGATCAGGTTCAGAGATGTGGCTACGCAAATTGAAGATATAAAAAACTCAATGAATATCAATTCTGCACCAGTTAAAGCGAAAGGAAGAACAGGTAACGCGTAGAAAAAATAAAAGGCGTTAAACAGTGCCAAAAACAACACTGACAATGTAGGTGCATTGGCTGCGAAAATAAGTGCACTTAAACCAGCCATCGCTAGTTCAGGTTCAAGTGCTTCAATTAATAATAGTTCCGAAACGGACCTTGTAACCTTTTCACCTTTGCCTAGGGTCTTACCATCTCTCTCGGCTCCCCTCCTTTCTACCTCTTCTGTTGGTGGGCAGTATTTAATTATCTCTGCTGGGAATGGTTCGGCTGCTTTAGTACAAAGTACTTCTATTCAACCGCTGCCCTCACTTGTACTAGCACCGCCTGATTGTACTCGCACTCCTGATGACGTTGAAGTCGTTTCTTCGAACAGTTCTTCTGCTGCTTATACCAACAGTAGTGTTCCCGTTACCAGTCGTGATACAAATGAAAAAAACGCGCTTGATGTCGGTAACAACTTCGGTAACAAAAATACGGTTTCTGCGGTCTCTCAGCTCTATGGTCCGTTCCACCGCGTAGGGCCATTTTTGTATCGATGCTACATGTATCGCTGACTGATGGGGATATTAGGAGTTACATTTGTTCTAAGCTTGGTGCTCCACCCACGACCAACATCAGCGCCTACAACTTAATTTTAATTATGACAGAGGCATTTCGTCCTTTAAAATCTCAGTGCCTGATACATGTTTTGAGAGTGTACTTGTCTCTTATTTTTGGCAGGAACATTCTGTGGTACATTTGTTCACAAAAAATCTAGACTGCATCTCTCACCTGCATCTCTCTCTATTAATGATTAAAAAAACTGAATCGCTTAATTACTGTCTCACCTTTTACTATTCATTACCAAAATGTTCGGGGCCTACGTTCCAAATTAAATTCCTTTTTTCTAAATAGTTTCGCTGTTGTTGCACATGTAATAGCATTTACAGAGACCTGGTTAAAGCCAGACAATTTTAGCTCTGAGCTTTTCTGCAGTTAGTACATCGTTCATCGGCGTGGTCGTATGTCTAGGGCTGGTGGCGTTCTTATAGCTGTCTTTCAACAACGTACCGAACGGTAAAAATAAGGTTCTGGATTTGGTATTTGTGGATGACTCTGAAGGTGTCGCACTTAGTCGAATTCCTCCGTTATCTGTCCCTGAAGATCCACTTCATCCCACGCTTGAGATAGCATGGGATATGGCGCAACCTAGCAGTCTTTGTACAAAGATAGGAAAACAGCGCTCCCGCTCCCGATGCTTCTCCAAAGCGAATTTCATAAAGCTCAATGATATGTTAGCCACCCACGACTGGATGAATCCCTTTGCCTGTAAGGATATCGAGACAGCCGTTTCCATATTCTATAACTCTCTAAGTGGAATTTTTGACAGCTGTGTCCCTCTTCGTTATACTAGTGTTGGGACGAATAAGCCGCCCTGGTTCTCCAAACAGCTTACGAGACTCAGCAATATTAAGTCCAGACTACATAAGCGTTTTCAGAGATCAGGAATATCTGATAATTATTCGAAATAATTGGTGGCTCGCTCCAATTTTCAGTTGCTGAATCAGCAGTGCTATAAAGATTACTTTACGGGTTGCAAAACTCAATTTTTCAATAACCCGAAAAGGTTCTACAATTTCCTTAATTCAAAAAGAAAAACCTCCGAATTTCCATCTTCCTTTTCTTTTGCAATTAATAATGCCAGTTCTGATCAGGACATCGCGGAATCATTTGCAGATTACTTCATGTCAACCTGTACATCTAATAGGTTCCAACAAATTCTCTATCCTTTCAAATAAGAAAGTTCTAACTGCATTCTCAATTCTGTTATAGATAAAAGTACGTTCTACAAACCCTTCTAGCAGTGAAACCTACATTTTCTGCAGGTCCAGATGGTGTCCCCAGTTGTGTGCTGAAGTACTGTGCTATAATTTTATCTGACCCGGTCTTTAAATTATTTAAACTATCTCTTGAATCTGCGTTATTCCCCACAGATTGGTAGCAATCATTTATTATAACCTTGCATAAAAAGGTAGAAGGTCGAATATTGAGAACTACAGGAGAATAGCTAAGCTTTCAGCTATTCCTAAAACCTTTAAGCAAATAATCACATGCCAACTGCAATATATGTGTAGCTCACCGTGTCAACATGGCTTTGTTCGCCGAAGATCAACCACAACGCACTTACTTGAGTTCACCTCTTTTGTTATGGATGAATTCTTGAATTGTAGCCAAACTGATGTAATAACACAGACTTCAGCAAAGAATTTGACTCTGTCAACCATAAGCTTCTAAGTCATAAACTTGATTTATTAGGTTTTCGGAATCATTCATTAGTATGGCTTGAAAATTATTTTGTGAACAGGTCTCAATAGGTTTTGTTCAATAATTCTTTGTCCACGTCGATCAACGTAACCTCTGGTGTGCCTCAGATAGTCATTCAGGCCCCTTGCTTTCTACCCTATTCATAAATGATCTACCTCAAAATATCTCTTATTCCCGTACTTTCACGTATGCGGATTATGTAAAACTGTATTACTCCTTTTCCCCTACTGAACCATCTCGGGTAGATCTCCTTCAAGCCGATTTGGACTCATTCCGAAACTGGTGTACAGTCAATCTATTAAACTTGAATAGCTCTAAATGAAGCCAGCTTTGGCATCCTACTCACTAAATGGTACCCTTTTGGAACGTATATCTGATGTAGTTGATCTAGGTGTCCTTTTTGATCATAAACTAAGTTTAAATACGCACATCTTCTTTGGAAAATCGTAGAACTTTATTAGGCGTAATGTTGCTCCATAAGCTGATTATCGGCCAAATTGATTCATCTGACCTTGTTAGTCGACTGAATTTCGCTGTTCCTGCTAGGTCGTCGAGGCACTATGTACCATTTCAATTATCCATTTATCGTCAAAACTTTTGCCAAAAATAATTCTCTGAATGTCTGGTGTTTACACTATAACAACTTATATAGCTGTATGAGCTTGGAATGTTCTTTTGCCTCTTTATCTAATGCAATACTTGCATTCCTAACCGCCGGCTGATATACAAAAAAGGATTCACCTGCTCCACTTACATAAATGTCATGACTGCCAAGTTATTAAATCGATCTAATAAATTGATGAAAGAGAGGGTGGATTGGGGATACGGCCTCTCCAACCATCCAGTTAGTTTTTCAGATTTCTACATACAACTTTAATGAACATATCGATTGACTGAGAGAGTGGATTGGAGACAAGGCCTCACCAACCACCAGTTTTGTCTCAGATTCCTACACTCAACCTTAAACGAATAAATCGACCGAACGAGAGGGTGGATTGGAGACACTGCCTCTTCAACCATCCAGTTAGCCACACACAAATAATATTAAATAAATTAAATTTATGCTTTCCTCTGTTTCGTTAATTAAATTTTTCTTTTTTTATCTATTTAATATTTTACTTTGCTTTGTAAACCATGTTTTATATTTCAATAGTCGACAGCTGTTTTTAGCAACGGCTTAAAATAAAATGAAAATAAAATATAGTTTATGTTTTGCAATGCCAAATCGGGGTTTTTCACAGGGAAAATGATGAAAAAAGAAAATGGACTCATCAATACATGAAAAATGAAAATGATGTATTGATGAGTCCATTTTTTTTATCCCTGCTAGAGGTTTTGGTTCACATTTGGACTAGGATTCTTTTAACTTTTTTGAACTAGTATGATACTGGTATGATTAGACTGCAATTTTACTAGTACATTTCCTTCCATTTTGAACTACTGTGAAACTGGTATTTTACGGCCAGTATGATACTAGTATATTTCTACAATATACAAACTAGTATTTCATGAGTAGTATATTCTGGTAGAAATCTGAAAATTGACATCTCATAGGACATCGCCATGTTCAAAATACCAGTTGCTTATATGGAAATATGAGTATTTGGGCTTGGTGCATATAATAATTGTAAAGTAGTTTGCAACTAGTTGGTTTGACTGCAGGGCTTCTATTGCAATCCGGTGACTTGTATGTATGTGTATACGATCTTATTTTATAAGCTACCAACCGCTCGCGTCACATTTTTTATTGACGTTATGTCATTGTGATGAATTGTTGTTTGGTTATTTGTGTTATTTAAATGAGTTGTTTTTAATCGCAACCTGCTTAGATTATAATCCTGAAAAGGCAGTATCTATGAATGTATTGATGTACTTTTCATTATAGTATTGTTCTGGTCTTTTATATACCAACCTGCAAAAACATTAAACCTGCCTTGCTAACTTCGAATTCGCTATTTTTGGAAATTTCAGCTACGAACGTAAGATTTTATTTTACTCACATTTTCAATATCTATTCACCTATCTGATCCGGTATATAACAATAAATACAAACACTTGGTTGGAGCTTGGAGATAGTGGCCAATGTTTGAAACTGTTCGAAAGTGAATTTCTAAGAAGCGGCAAACTCTTCGAAAATGCAATTTAAAGCTTTTTACCCCGGCTTCCCATAGACCACCCATGCGGGGAGCGCCGGCTGGAATAAAATACCACGAGACCTCTTGATGAATATAGAGGCTACACAGAGACTCCTGTGATGTGAGAGGGAGTTTTTAAAAGTAAATTGAGACTAGATGACGCGTCTACAAAATTCGTTCCCTGGTCGGAAAATATATTTTTTGGACAACTCTTTCGAGCAGTGAACCTCGAAAATGCGCTAAGAAATGTTTCTGCGGATAGATCGCTAGCTTTTAAGTGGATTGTCTGTGTCGAAAAGCAAAAAAAAATGCAAACATGTCCTTTAGTTACCTTATACGATCGTCCCAAAAAGGTTTAAGAAAGCGCCAGCAAAATCGACCCCGGTCTTTTCGAACGGTCGGGTGAGGATTGTCCGTCCTTTGGAAAGGGCGGCCGTGATTTGACATTGGTCCCGTTGTTTATGAAGAACGCAATCCTTGCAATTATGAATCACGGTTTTGATTAGATTCTTAGCCTTTGGAATCCAGTACTTCTGGGGAAGTAATCGTAATGTCAGTTCATTTCCACCGTAGAGAGAAATACGATGTATCAGTTGGTCTAATAGTTTGGAAAACGGACAACTGTGCGGAAGCAGAAACGGGTGATTTTCATTGTACGAAAGAATCAAAGAGTTTGCTAGTCGTCCATTCACTCGAATTACCCCATTACTATCTAGAAACGGATTTAACGTGAAGATTTTACATATTTTTGTAAGTTTAACGAGCTCAGCACCACTTGATAATAATTCTTAGTTAATTATTATTATTTTTGGTTAGAGGAAAAGATGAAAGCAACAAACATATACAGGCTATAGTTATAGTACTATTTCGAAAACAGCCACGATTACTCGTCAGACTAATTCGTATAGTTTTTGCTATTTCAGAGGATCTTGTGGAGAATCGAACACTCACTCTGATTGTAAGCGCAGCCGCCTAACGTTTGGGGTGAAGCGAGATTTTGGTGATCTTCAGAGAAATGATTCATCACTCACTCTGATTGTAAGCGCAGCCGCCTAACGTTTGGGGTGAAGCGAGATTTTGGTGATCTTCAGAGAAATGATTCATCTGTGGCAGAATTATCAGCCGAGTGTGGATTTTTGAAATTTCCTCTGACGAAATGGCAAGCGAGGGATTTGAATGCAACTGTTCCGTGTGCTTGTTGGTCCGATTGTACAATCGGAAGATATATGCGAGAACCCGAAATGCTCTTGGTAAAAACGAAAATCTTTCCAGGGGGTCGTCGTAGTTGCATATTCGCGATGTATGCGTCTTTATTGTTTTGGCCTCGAGGGTGACGTCATCGGTTTGGTGATCATACGATAGCCACTGTTCTGCCTCGTGCACTAACCATGAAGGCCCGTACCACCACAACTTGTTCGACTGAAAGTCCTGGGAATTTGTTCCTCGGTTCCAGAAATCTGCAGGATTATCTTTCGAATCTACGAGATTCCAATGTTTAAATCCTACCAATTCCTGAATCTTTGCCACTCGATTACTGACAAAGGTAGTCCAGGTGCTGGTCGCTTATTTAGCCACGCTAGAACGATGGTTGAGTTAGTCCAGCAAGTGACATTTTTCACCTTGAAGGGCAGTTCGCTCAGAAGAGGCTTAATCATATCGATGGCAAGAACTGCACCACATAATTTTAAACGGGGGAGCGAAATGGTTTTGACTGGTGCAACCTTTTTGTCAGTAAGAACTGAGAAGACGCGGTGCTTTGTCTTTCGACTCTTAGGTAAATCACCCCCACGTATGTCTTTTCCGAGGCGTTGCAAAAGAAATGAATTTGAAATGAGGACTGGTCTGTATATTCCACCCATCGCGGAATTTGTATTTCTTCGACATTCCTGTAGTCTTCCGAAAACGCGATGGATTTATTAAGATTTTCCGATACATTTTTTGAATATCTCTGTTAAGAACGAATTTGTACACCCGCCACCGAATTATCAACAATGTTAGGTCAGATTGAGCTGGGCCTACATGCAAAATAGCATTAAGCGATACCCCGTTGGATGTATTACTTGATGCATTAAAAACAACCCTTAATTTTGTCAAAGTGCTTTCTGGCTTCACAACGGCGTGATGTGGAAGATAAAAATGGCATGTGCCCTAAGTCCAAGTATTCCTGTATGACGTTGTCGTACTCTTCCTTTAATGGCTTTTCTTTCAATAGCCTGAATTCATTGCGATTAACTTGTCATAGTACAACGGGTCGCTATACGCCTAGTTTCAAATCCGTATGGTAATTACTTTTGAAGAGCAACGACACGATGTATCTCCTTTCCCAATCTCGTTTGGTGGTTTTTCCATAAAGTTCCTCGCAAAACGAGTCTTGTGTAGGCTGAAGATTTCTTTTTGAAACTTCTTCTAGTTCCCAGAATTTCCGCAGTTGGCAATCTAACGAGATGTCCTCCCCCAAAGAGACTTTGGTAACAAAGCAAGAGACGTGTGCAGTGGACGATGCTCCAGTGTTGATCCACTCGAAAATGGTCTCTTGGGACAGAAAATTGTTATGCAGACTGCGCTTTACCCCGTCCAACATAATTTTGAGGTACAAATCCCCTCCTACCAAAAAAATTATCGGACCACTTTGACGGAAGTTCGGATAACCTAAGGGAACTTTAGGCAGTTGATCTAATATAGATTCATCTATTGTGGTCGAGGGTAAGTTGCCAGTGATTGTGGGTAAGACGAACGCATTGGCTTCTATGAAAAGATTTGGGTCACGGGGTGAGCCCAAAACGAAGGAGCAGCTTTTTGAAGTGTTCCTCCAAACTTTCTGATTTAGTCCCGAAATAACCGCGTTGGCTATTGAGCACGGTAGCTTCAGCAATTTTTCAAGTCGTTAAAGTCCGAATGAACGATGCTTCCGCAGCTGAGTAAATCAACGCCCGAACGACATATGTTGACCCTAAGTGGCAAATGTGAACCATCGCGGTTCCGAAAGTGCCGAATATAAATTTAACGATTTCAAACTTTCTACATCTGACGGCGGACGGAGCGGACTGTATGTTTGTGTGAGTGTTGGGCGGCACTCTGTGAAGTAAGGAATGATGTCTACTTTTGCATTTTGAGCACGCGAATTGACTTTTGCAATCTTTTATGGAGTGTCATTTTACCAGGCAGTTCAAACAGCAAATATGTTTTTGATAGCCAAGAACCTATCATGTACGCAGTTAAACTCAACTACATTGGTCGGGAGTGCTACTTTCCTTTGGCTCGTTGAGTTTGGTGCGCTAGAGACGGATTATTGTCCGTTGAACATTCTACATCCACTATAGACTCCAGGGTCCTAAATCGTTGTGTTAGGAATGAATCCATTTGTTGCGTTGTCCACTAGTGACTGTTCCCATAACCTTAGCGTCGTTTCTGGAAGGCGGTTCGTTGCCAAAGTTGGTCAATGGAACCTTAATTTTTCAAGCCGAACATCTCTAAAAGGCGTCAAGGTAGGGATATAAATGGGAGTTATTGGAATACAAACTTAACGTTATAGGCTGAATATCTCTAAAAGGGCTCAAGGCAGGAATCTGAAAATTTTTATGGAGATATACGATCAATACCATACTCATGACAAAAAAGTGTGAGTTATCGAAACAGGGAGCGTGGCCCCTGAATATCTCTAAAATTGTTCAAGGCAGGGATCTGAAAATAGGTGTGGTGCTATTCGTTACCAATACTATAAATAAATAAATAAATCTATGGCGCGATATACAACAGGTGTATCGTCATAAGCCTCCTAAGAGATTTTTGTGCTGTGCCGATTTAAATTTTTCCCTACAAATTGGTGGGACCTACAGTTTTTTGCCGACTCCGAACGGCATCTACAAAGGAGATGAATTTTTGCTGAAAAGCCTTCCATGGCAGAAATATACTCGGAGAGTTTGCCAAGAGACGACCCTGTTTTGAAAAAACTTTTTTAAACCACTTTTGATGTTACCTGTACCAGGGCTCGAACCTTGAACCTTCCGTGTGGTAGGCCGGCAACACTACCACCACACCACGGCGGCCGCCATCAATACCATACTCAGCGAAAATAATGGGAGTTATCAGAAAATTGGTGTGGAACGTCCCATACGATAATAATTTTTCAAGGTGAATATCTCTATAATGGTTCAAAGTAGGCACTTGAAAATTGGTATGGAGATTGTTGTAAATTGATTATTCCCCGCAGTTTAATAAAATACACGACACATTCTGTAGTAATTCAAACCGGAAGTAAGTAGATATTTATTCAGTAGAAAAGTGGATACATATTCAGGGTTGCATTTAATGGTCTTAAGTGTCGTTTGATTTTACACTTCAATACTTTTCCTGAACGACATCTTTTTATTCTTAAGATTAACTAATATATTTTTCGTGAATTACATTGCTTGTGTGCTAATTCAAGATCATTAATTCAAACAATATAATTAATTGTAATTAACATTTTCATTTCATTTGTAAATGAAGCATTTCATTATTATTTTTTTAAATTTTTTTGTAGTCTAAGTGATTTACAAATATTGATATGATTTAACTTGACTATGCCTTTGGTTAGGATGTCTGCTAGCATGTCGTTGGTTGGTATGTATATTAATTTAATTTTGCCTTCATCCAAGTGTTGACGAATAAATTTACCTTCAATGTCAACGTGTTTTGTGCGAAGTGAGTACGAATTGTTCAGAGCCACTTGTATGGCACTTTTATTATCGCAATAAAGAGTCATGCCACTGGAAGTGTTTGGCATCAACTCTTCTTGTAATCGCATTAGCCACGTTGATTCTGTTGGCCATGAATTCTGCTTCAGTTGAAGATAGAGCACCAGTTCGCTGTCGTCGAGTACACCAACATATCGGACCTCCCTGGAACATAATTACATCGTTGATCGCCTTTCATCGAGGTCACCAGCACAATCTGCGTCGCAATATCCAGTAAGATTGCTGGCTTCTCTGCTAAACAC
Organism: Merzomyia westermanni; assembly: GCA_949987695.1. Classification (NCBI taxonomy): domain Eukaryota; kingdom Metazoa; phylum Arthropoda; class Insecta; order Diptera; family Tephritidae; genus Merzomyia; species Merzomyia westermanni. The sequence goes on from OX465289.1 coordinate 113,819,351, forward strand.
AATTCTGTAATTCATGGTGCCCCTTATGTAACGCATTACGCGCTTGACTGCAATGCAGTGTGCTTTTCCTGGATTTGTTGAAAAACGACTGAGAAGGTTTACAGGCCGCGTTATTTGTGCGGCAAACAATAAGCACCCAACGGCTTGCATATACGGGATTTTCGACATATCACGCTGTTCAGACTCGTTAGTAGGACACATTGTGGCACTCAAACGCTGATTCAAATCAATTGGTGTTGCCACCGGGTTGCTATCAAGCATTCCAAAACGATTCAACATATCTGTTATATATTGAGACTGGTCAACTTCGATAGTGCCATTCTTAATGTCGCTAGTAATACGCATACCTAATACTGATGATACTTCACCAAGATTTTTCATCTTAAATTCTGATGAAAGTTGCTTTTTCAGCGTTATAATGTTAGATTCGTCATTTGAAAACAAAAGTACGTCGTCGACATATACGGCAAAAAATAGCATTACTTTGTTGTGTACTTTGTAATACACACATTGGTCTACGGTACTTCGGGTAAGACCTATCTTTAGCAAAACATGATTGAATTTCTCATTCCACAATCGACTTGAGTCATCGGAGTCATTTGCACTTTCAAAACTAGAACAGTCAGATTTTGCTTTATTGTCACTATCGCGCTCTGTATTATTGTTTACAGTGACGGAAGCGCTATCACAATCGGCATCGTGTTTTATTTAAATTTTCTTAACAGTTGGTGATTCTTTGCTATCTGCCTCTTCTGAATTGCCAATGTTAAGTAGTTCACTCTCGCCTGATAGGTCAACTATATAGTTCATTTCACCCGTGCTTTTCTCTTTCTTTTCAAAGAAAACCACATGCCTACTTATTATGATTTTTTGCGTTTTAGAATTGAACAATCTACATGATTTTGATCTTTTGCAATAACCCAACATGATGCACTCAGTAGACTTGGCGTCTAGCTTTTTTCGTTTTTCCCGAGGCACATGCACCATGGCTTTACAGCCAAATACTTTAAAAAATTTTAGGTTTGGTTTCTTGTTTGCCCATATTTCGTACGGGCTCTTTGTGTTTGCCGCGAATGGAATACGATTCAAAATGTATGCAGCTGTGTTTGCAGCCTCAGCCCAAAATTTTTTATTTAACTCGGAATCGATCAACATGCACCGCACTCTTTCAATTATTGTTCGGTTAAACCGCTCAGCCACTCCGTTTTGCTCAGGGGTATATGGTGAGGTGGTTTGATGCACAATACCTTCCGACAAACAGAAGTTCTTAAATTTTGAGTTAATATACTCGGTGCCATTTTTATTTTGCGCGAACACTGATTCTCAACCAGTTTCTTGAATTTGACGAACTCGTCAAAAACTTCAGATTTGTGTTTAATCGGCACTACGAACAGTTTATGGGAAAAATCATCAACGAATGTCAATAAATACCTAGCGCCAGAGAAAGAATTTTCTGCAAATGGACCCATTACGTCCGTGTGTACTAAATCGAGCAAATTTTTTGCCCGACTGCCACTGCTTTTAAAGAAAGCACGCGTTTGCTTTCCTTGCACACAAACCACACAATTTTCTGTACTTGCTTTTTCAAAGTCAATACCAACAGATGCACATTTAACTTTTTTTAAATGCTCTGGGCAAATGTGCCCCATTCTTCTATGTCATAGCTGATAATTATCGCGAGCAAAAAATGCATTGTTGCTTTTCGAGTCGTGATTATATACAGGTCTGGTACGTACGAGGTGTGTTCAAAAAGTATCGCGAATTTTGAATTTTCGCTGGTTACGTATATTCGAATTTCGAATTTTTTGTGGCGTTATGTTGGTACTCATGTCTCTCACTTATGCCGACAAGCTCGGCCATTTTGAATGTTCAGTTAATTGTTGACAGCTGCTTTGCTTGCACGTGTTTTGGATAGTCTTCGATTTTTACCTATTTTTTTACCAAAATTGCTCAATTGTGACCAAAAACAGCATCGCATGAACATTGCTAATGAGATGTTAAACTCTGTCCGCGACGACCCAAATTTGCTCCAGAAGATCATAACTGGTGACGAATCGTGGGTTTATGGTTATGACGTGGAAACCAAAGCTCAATCATCTCAAAGGAAGCTGCCGCACGAACCAAGACCGAAAAAAGCGCGCCAAGTTCGGTCGAATGTGAAAGTTTTGCTGACAGTTTTCTTCGATTGCAGGGGCATGGTGCATCATGAGTTCTTGCCACAGGGAAGAACGGTCAATAAGGAATATTACCTGCAAGTTATGCGCAATTTGCGCGAAGCAATCCGCCAGAAACGCCCGGATTTGTGGAAGAACAAAAATTGGCTTTTGCACCACGATAACGCCCCTGCTCACGCATCGTTGCTTGTGCGCGACTTTTTGGCCAAAAACAACACACTAATGATGCCGCAGCCACCGTATTCCCCAGATCTGGCCCCCTGTGACTTTTTCTTGTTCCCTAAACTGAACAGGCCCATGAAAGGACGACGTTACGCTTCTCTTGACGAGATAAAGACGGCATCGAAGGAGGAGCTGAACAAGATACAAAAAAATGATTTTTTGAAGTGCTTCGAAGATTGGAAAAACCGTTTTCACAAGTGTATAATATCTCATGGGGATTACTTTGAAGACGACAAAATAGATATTCATGAATGAATAACTAATTTTTGAAAAAACACAAAATTCGCGATACTTTTTGAACACACCTCGTATTCCACATTTTTCACTACAGCATCTGTTTGTTCTTTGTTCGCGTATAAACGCATATTTATATTACCTTTTGATTTGACTTTTATTGTTTTATTATTTGCAACTAGAATGTTTTTATTTACAACTGGCACTTCATCAACGATCACATTACAATTTTTAGTCATATGTGAAGTTGCGCCAGAATCAACAAACCATTCGTCTTTATTACGAATGTCATGCGAAAGAAGTGATGCGAAAAGAACACTTTTGCCCTTTTTGGCGTTACCATCGCGCTTACTTTTGTTAGGACAACTTCTAGCAATATGACCAAGCTGCTTGCAAGAATGGCATCGAAATTGATTCGATTGATTTGACTTTCCCTTAAAGTTGGACTTTGTGGTTGAATAAAGTGCATTCTCACCACATGTATTCGCGTTATCAAATTTAACATCTTGCAACAAGAGTGTTTTTATGCTATCGATCGTAAGTTTATCTTTGGTGTTTTCGACGGCTAATACAAGTGAACGAAATTCGTCTGGTAGCCCCGCCAACATTAACGATGCGGTAAGCTCTTCGTCGATGTTGAGGCTGGCATTTTGCACTTTAAGTGACGTCATCACGACCGATTTTACGTATTCCTGTAGTGATACGTAATTAGAAAGTTTACAATGCACTAGTTGTTTTAATAACTCTACTTTTCGCGTAACACCGTTGTCTTCATATGCGGAAAATAATGCTTTCCATGCTTGATGAGCCGTTGTAGCCATTGCGATATGTGAAAAATTATTTGGCTCTATCATCAGGGTTATTTCAGCTAGTGCACGTTCATTGCTGTCTTTTTCCTTGTCTGAAGGTTCTACGGGTAGTTCTGTTTCAACTACTTTCCAGCAGTTCTTTATTACAAGATAGGATTTGGCGTGGCGCTTCCAAACGTCGAAATTTTCGCGACCTTTTAATTTTTCGAATGGAAAGGTTACTGCGTTTGTCGCCATGATAAAAAAAAAAATCCGAAAAACAATCAATCCGAGTTTAATAAATGTTCAACCGTTTAGAAAATATACTTTATAAAACTTTATCAATAATATTTCGCGTATTAAGGCCCATAACCTGTTGTAAATTGATTATTCCACGCAGTTTAATAAAAGCCACGACACATTCTGTAGTAATTCAAACCGGAAGTAAGTAGATATTTATTCAGTAGAAAAGTGGATACATATTCAGGGTTGCATTTTATGGTCTTAAGTGTCGTTCGATGTTACACTTCAATAGAGATATACGATTTCAGTACCATACTCACTGGAAAAAAGTGGGATTCATCGAAAAAGGGAGCGTGGCACCACAAACTCAAACTTAACTCTTCAGGCTGAATATCTGTAAAAGCGTTCAAGGTAGGGATCCGAAAGTTGGTATAGAGATTCGCGATGTCAATACCATACTCACGGAAGAAAATGTGAGTTTTAGGAAAAGTAGGCGTGGCATCTAATACAAACTCCACTTTTAGGCTGAATATCTCTAAGAGGGTTCAAGTTAGGGATCTGAAAATATGTGTGGTGCTAATCGTTATCAATACCATACTCATGGAAAAAATGTGAGTTTTCGGAAAAGTAGGAGTGGCACCTCCCATACAAACTTGATTTTACAAGCGTAATATCAATAGGTGTGGTGCTATTCGATATCAATACCATACTCACGGAAAAAACGGGAGTTATCGGAAAAATGGGCGTGGAACCTCCCATACAAACTTAATTTTTCAAGGTGAATGTTTCTATAAAGGTTCAAGGTAGGGATCTAAAAATGGGTACTGAGATATTCGATATCAATACTATACTCACGGAAAAAATGGGACTTATCGGAAAAATGGGCGTGGATCTTCCCGTACAAACTTATTTTTTCAAGGTAAATGGCTCTGTAAGGGTTCAAGGTAGGGATCTAAAAATGGGTACGGGGATATTCGATATAAATACCATTCTCACGGAAAAATTGGAGTTATCGGAAAAATGGGAGTGGAACCTTCCATACAAACTTAAGTTTTCAAGGTGAATGTCTCTGTAAGGGTTCAAGGTAGGGATCAAAAATGGGTACTGAGATATTCGATATCAATATTATACTAACGGAAAAAATGGGAGTTATCGAAAAAATGGGCGTGGAACCTCCCATACAAACTTAATTTTTCAAGGTGAATGTCTCTATAAGGGTTCAAGGTAGGGATCTAAAAATGAGTACTGAGATATTCGATATCAATACCATACTCACAGAAAAAAATGGGAGTTATCGGAAAAATGGGCGTGGAACCTCCCATACAAACTTAATTTTTCAAGGTGAATGTTTCTATAAGGGTTCAAGGTAGGGATCTTAAAATGGGTACTGAGATATTCGATATCAATACTATACTCACGGAAAAAATGGGAGTTATCGGAAAAATGGGCGTGGAACCTCCCATACAAACTTAAGTTTTCAAGGTGAATGTCTCTATAAGGGTTCCAGGTAGGGATCTAAAAATGGGTACTGAGATATTCGATATCAATACCATACTCACGGGAAAAATGGGAGTTATCGAAAAAATGGGAGTGGAACCTCCCATACAAACTTAAGTTTTCAAGGTGAATGTCTCTATAAGGGTTCAAGGTAGGGATCTAAAAATGGGTACTGAGATATTCGATATCAATACCATACTCGCGAAAAAAATGGGAGTTATCGAAAAAATGGGCGTGGAACCTCCCATATAAACTTAATTTTTCAAGGTGAATGTCTCTATAAGGGTTCAAGGTAGGGATCTAAAAATGGGTACTGAGATATTCGATATCAATACCATACTCACAGAAAAAAATGGGAGTTATTGGAAAAATGGGCGTGGAACCTCCCATACAAACTTAATTTTTCAAGGTGAATGTTTCTATAAGGGTTCAAGGTAGGGATCTAAAAATGGGTACTGAAATATTCGATATCAATACTATACTCACGGAAAAAATGGGAGTTATCGGAAAAATGGGCGTGGAACCTCCCATACAAACTTAATTTTTCAAGGTGAATGTTTCTATAAGGGTTCAAGGCAGGGATCTAAAAATGGGTACTGAAATATTCGATATCAATACTATACTCACGGAAAAAATGAGAGTTATCGGAAAAATGGGCGTGGAACCTCCCATACAAACTTAAGTTTTCAAGGTGAATGTCTCTATAAGGGTTCCAGGTAGGGATCTAAAAATGGGTACTGAGATATTCGATATCAATACCATACTCACGGGAAAAATGGGAGTTATCGAAAAAATGGGAGTGGAACCTCCCATACAAACTTAAGTTTTCAAGGTGAATGTCTCTATAAGGGTTCAAGGTAGGGATCTAAAAATGGGTACTGAGATATTCGATATCAATACCATACTCGCGAAAAAAATGGGAGTTATCGGAAAAATGGGCGTGGAACCTCCCATACTAACTTAATTTTTCAAAGTGAATATCGCTATAGGGGTTCGAGGTAGGGACTTGAAATTCCTATGGAGATATACGATGTCAACACCATACTCACGAGAAAACAAATGAGTGTTAGCTGAACATCTCATAAAGGGTTTAATTTAATAGTGGTAAGAATTTTGAAAGACCCGTTCAAGGGAGATGAATGCCTACTTCCTCGAACTCACTTTACTTCAACCGATTTGCCGTTCCAGTTCAAACGCATGCAGTTGCCGGTGAAACTTGCATTTGCGATGACAACAAACAAGTCACAAGGGCAGTCGCTAGAAGTATGCGGCATACTTCTGGCAATGTCATGCTATGCTCATGTTCTGCTCTATGTGGCGTGTCCCGTGTTGGAAAACCGTCCTTACTATTTATTTACACTCCGGGACAGAAAACTGAAACTGTTGTGTATCGTGCAGCCTTAAACTAAATACTATAGTTGTACTTTTTTTGTGAATTGAATAAAATTAATCGATATGAAATTAGTACATATTTTGTTTTATTTCATTTTCAAAAAATTCTGAACGAGACGAAGTCCTCCTAGTCAGCTTTCTTTAAAAGTATAGTATTTAGGATTCAAATCAGGGATGCACAACGAAATAAAAATAAAACAAAATTTTTTTATGTACATAAAAATAATATTGGAAAGCCTTTTCGTTGGGCCAAATACGAAAACGATAAATATTTCGTTTCAATAATTATCAAAAATTATTGGACTCGATAGTTTTCTTTCGTTGATATTGAAAAAAAAAAATCAAAAAAATTTCGTTTCGTTGTTTAAAAAAAATTCCAAGTATTCATGAAACGAGCTCAAGACCAAGAATAATAATTTTTCACTTTTGGAATTTTATGAAAATTATTATTGTTTTTATTTATTAATAATCATTTTAATTAATTATTAAAAGTTTTTTGGATTGAATAGAGTAGGAAAAATGTTTTAGAGACAACTGCCATAGCTTTTCTTATAGATCCATTTCGGACGCTGCTAGACTTCACTCATCAGAGAAATTTTGGCACGCATTGCTAACCATTAAGCTAACAATACGCTGGTTTTGATGTCATCTAAACTCCTAGTTCTATTCATCTTTTTACCATATGCATGAACCACTTCCGCCATTTGACAGTTAGTAGTGCGATCATGATGGATTTTTGACAGCTCTGTTTTATCATCAGAACTGCCTTTCCGTGTGCTCTCGGTTTTTGTTATTGCTTTTTTGTACCAACAATGTTGTTGATTTACGGCCTGTACATTTTCAAGTATTCATGAAACGAGCTCAAGGCCAAGAATAATAATTTTTCACTTTTGGAATTTTATGAAAATTATTATTGCTATTATTATTATATCTAAACTCCTAGTTCTATTCATCTTTTTACAACAACATTGTTGGTACAAAAAAGCAATAACAAAAACCGAGAGCACACTGAAAGGCAGTTCTGATGATAAAACAGAGCTGTCAAAAATCCATCATGATCGCACTACTAACTGTCAAATGGCGGAAGTGGTTCATGCATATGGTAAAAAGATGAATAGAACTAGGAGTTTAGATGACATCAAAACCAGCGTATTGTTAGCTTAATGGTTAGCAATGCGTGCCAAAATTTCTTTGATGAGTGAAGTCTAGCAGCTTCCGAAATGGATCTATAAGAAAAGCTATGGCAGTTGTCTCTAAAACATTTTTCCTACTCTATTCAATCCAAAAAACTTTTAATAATTAATTAAAATGATTATTAATAAATAAAAACAATAATAATTTTCATAAAATTCCAAAAGTGAAAAATTATTATTCTTGGCCTTGAGCTCGTTTCATGAATACTTGAAAATGTACAGGCCGTAAATCAACAACATTGTTGGTACAAAAAAGCAATAACAAAAACCGAGAGCACACGGAAAGGCAGTTCTGATGATAAAACAGAGCTGTCAAAAATCCATCATGATCGCACTACTAACTGTCAAATGGCGGAAGTGGTTCATGCATATGGTAAAAAGATGAATAGAACTAGGAGTTTAGATGACATCAAAACCAGCGTATTGTTAGCTTAATGGTTAGCAATGCGTGCCAAAATTTCTCTGATGAGTGAAGTCTAGCAGCTTCCGAAATGGATCTATAAGAAAAGCTATGGCAGTTGTCTCTAAAACATTTTTCCTACTCTATTCAATCCAAAAAACTTTTAATAATTAATTAAAATGATTATTAATAAATAAAAACAATAATAATTTTCATAAAATTCCAAAAGTGAAAAATTATTATTCTTGGCCTTGAGCTCGTTTCATGAATACTTGAAAATGTACAGGCCGTAAATCAACAACATTGTTGGTACAAAAAAGCAATAACAAAAACCGAGAGCACACGGAAAGGCAGTTCTGATGATAAAACAGAGCTGTCAAAAATCCATCATGATCGCACTACTAACTGTCAAATGGCGGAAGTGGTTCATGCATATGGTAAAAAGATGAATAGAACTAGGAGTTTAGATGACATCAAAACCAGCGTATTGTTAGCTTAATGGTTAGCAATGCGTGCCAAAATTTCTCTGATGAGTGAAGTCTAGCAGCTTCCGAAAGGGATCTATAAGAAAAGCTATGGCAGTTGTCTCTAAAACATTTTTCCTACTCTATTCAATCCAAAAAACTTTTAATAATTAATTAAAATGATTATTAATAAATAAAAACAATAATAATTTTCATAAAATTCCAAAAGTGAAAAATTATTATTCTTGGCCTTGAGCTCGTTTCATGAATACTTGAAAATGTACAGGCCGTAAATCAACAACATTGTTGGTACAAAAAAGCAATAACAAAAACCGAGAGCACACGGAAAGGCAGTTCTGATGATAAAACAGAGCTGTCAAAAATCCATCATGATCGCACTACTAACTGTCAAATGGCGGAAGTGGTTCATGCATATGGTAAAAAGATGAATAGAACTAGGAGTTTAGATGACATCAAAACCAGCGTATTGTTAGCTTAATGGTTAGCAATGCGTGCCAAAATTTCTCTGATGAGTGAAGTCTAGCAGCTTCCGAAATGGATCTATAAGAAAAGCTATGGCAGTTGTCTCTAAAACATTTTTCCTACTCTATTCAATCCAAAAAACTTTTAATAATTAATTAAAATGATTATTAATAAATAAAAACAATAATAATTTTCATAAAATTCCAAAAGTGAAAAATTATTATTCTTGGCCTTGAGCTCGTTTCATGAATACTTGAAAATGTACAGGCCGTAAATCAACAACATAGTTGGTACAAAAAAGCAATAAAAAAAATTCCTATAAAAATACATGTGTAGGTACATATTTATATGCATACGTAACATATACTCGTATGTTACAAAAATTCAATATTATTTTTATATCAAACTTTTTGCAGCGAAAACCAAATCTTTTTCATATTTAACATAATTAAAAATTTTTGGAATGTTCTTTTATGTTATAACCACAACTTTCTCTCTCTCTATGGCGCGATATACAACAGGTATATCATCATAAACCTCCTAAGAGATTTTTGCGCCAAGCTTCTCTTCCAATTTGTGGTGTGCCGATTTGAATTTTCCCTACAAATTGGTGGGACCTACAGTTTTTTGCCGACTCCGAACGGCATCTACAAAGGAGACGAATTTTTGCTGAGAAGCCTGTCATGGCAGAAATACACTCGGAGAGTTTGCCAAACCTCTGCCGAGGGGCGACCCCGTTTTGAAAAACTTTTTTCAAATCACTTTTGATGTTACCTGTACCAGGGCTCGAACCATGGACCTTCGGTGTGGTAGGCCGGCAACACTACCTTCACACCACGGCGGCCACAATATTATTTATCTCAGCAAAATCAAAATTTTATTTTGCTTTTTGATAAAAATAACGTTATTATGCTAGTACATACTATAACCAAAAATCTTGCTACAAATAAATAAAAATAAATAATTGGACCTTTGGTGTGGTGGGCCAGTTACATTACCGCCACACCACGGCGACCGCCAACAAACAAACACCTTATAAAAAAACAGCAAACCCAGTTTGAATGCTAGTTTTCGCCATTGATGAGACGAAAGTGGTACTTTTCATTAGACATAAATTGAAAGTGCTAGTTTTCGTCAGACACAAAATGCAAGTGATAGTTTTAGTCAGTCACGAAACAAAATTGCTACTTTTGGTTAGACACAAAAATTATGTTGCTAGTTTTCGTAGGGCTCTTCGATATAAACTTTTTCTTTTATACTAGTAAACCTAGCCCGACTCGCTGCGTCTCAGAACTAAAGAATGACTGAGTCCGATTTTCATCATATAACCCATACGAGATACGATATGGAACTTAATTACATCGCTTACTGCAGCCATTGTCACCTTACGTTTGATACCCATATTATACTAGCACATTTGGAGTCAGGTTGGTCCACATATCGATCGATACCTCCGAAACCGGTCGAGCTATCGGTACAAATTACATCTTCACTTTTAAGTTAAACGTCTAGTGATGCAATGGTAAACGCTTCATTCCATTCCTTTCAGCAGTTTTTGAGTGATGCGCGACCAAACAGACAAAAATTCTAAAAACTGTTGATTTGGCTTCTATTGGCTTAATAATGGTCCCTCCTATCGATTTATCTTAAATATATGCGATGTACAGACATCGACCTGTCACAATTTTATTATATATAGATATAATAAAATAGTGATGTCTGTACGTTATAGATTTCAAAGAAAAATTAATAAGTTGGTCCTTTATTTGAATAACAGAATGCAAAACAACAGTTTGAAGAATTTTTATGTGTCTATCTGTAGGTTTTAACGCGCATCACTCAAAAACTGCTGAATGGAATTGAATGATTGCTGTAGTGGCTATAAAAGTAGGAGCACCTCATTTTATAAAAATAGTGAAGTCGTTTCAAGCCGATGCCATAATAGATATTACGTAAAAATGCATAAGGGGATTATTTTAAGATCAACAGGATTAAAATTCTTTCGTTTTTGCCCGTATCTAATATGTTTTAACTCGCATCAGTATATTCCTACTGCAACCAATTGAATATTTTTTTTTTTAATATACTGCTGTAGGCCTACATTGAAAAATAGGAAACATTTTAATAATGTTGTCTCATTTCATCAACTAATTGAATTGTGTTGCTCACACTGGCTTACTGGCTGTCAAAAGGAGATTCAAGCTTACTAATTTTATTGATATTATTAGATTACAATCACTTTTTAACCATGCTCGCAACACATAACTTCTTAAAAATTAATATTCCCTGCCTTCACTTCCCCTCATTCGCTTACACCATCCAGTTGATTTCACTGGTCTACAAATTCGAACTTTTTTCTCCACCAGAGACGCGAATATTAAATTCGTATGTAAAACCACCCCCTGATTCCGAAAATTTAGGTTATTTTTGATTATATAGTACCGTTTTTGAGATATTTACGATTTACCGTTATTTCAAAAAAAAAAAAAGATGGATCCACTTAATGATTTATATCTCAAGAACAAATTGAGCAATTCCAAAACGGTTTGAAAAATTTAAAAGCTAATAAAATTTGCTATAAACAATGCACACAACAAAAAAAACCGCTAGGCCGTGTAGGTTCGAAGATGATGAACAATCAATACGGAGTTTTACCTTTTTTTTTTTGTAAAAATATAAAAAAATTTGTACTTTGCGTGGAAGGATTTCGAAAACTTTTTATGTTTTTCCAGATATTTTTTCTCTATAAGCTCTGTTTTATTACAATAAAAATAAGCTTTCATCGAATAAATCGATGGACTAATACAAAAGTTATAAGCATTCAAATAAATATAGCCATATAATGCTGAAGTACCCTACACGTACATACGAGTATATATTACACCGCGTTACACACATTCTGTCCTACGAACCAAAAATACTTTTTCGGAAAGGGGAGAAAAAATAAAAATACACGTGTATCGGCGATTTTCATGTACACGTCAGAATTTTTTTTTATGTATAAAGCTCGTAGTGTCCGTCTGCCCGCCTGTGATCGGAACAAACACACAAACGGAAGAGAGTGTGTTGTATCAAACAATAAACTTGCCGAATTTAAATGATGCAATATTGATTGTGCGATTCAATGTTTCATCTGTCCTACCTGTTGAAACTGTTGTAAAAGTTATAAACAGTTTAGTGTTAGAAAGTTTTTATTGATAAACTACAAATATATGGAGTAGGATGGGTCGAAAAACAATTTTTTTTTTCGGAACGCTTTAGTTAGTTTAAAAATTCGGAGTCCCTTAAAGTTAAATTCAGGAAAACCAGAGAATTGGTAAAAACTCTATTTTCGAAAAAATTTGGCGTGATACAGACATTTCCACGAGTCTGCCTGCAAAAATTCAGCTCGATTGGATCACGGAAAAAGGGTTAAAAATCGATCCAAAGTCTTTCTTACAGGCGGACAGACGGAAACTACGAGCTTTATACTTTATACATAAAAAAAAAAAATTCTGACGTGTACATGAAAATCGACGATACACGTGTATTTTTATTTTTTCTCCCCTTTCCGAAAAAGTATATTTCTTTCATAGGACAGAACTAAAGCTCGGTTTTGTAACGCAGTATTAGTATTCATATATTAGTTAGTACGTAGGTAGATTTTCGAAGGGTTATTAGATACAAAAAACTGTTAATGCCGTTAAGAAGGTAAACTTTAAAATTTCAAACCCAGGTACGTTTGAAGCAAGCGCAAATTTTTTAAAGCAGGTAGTACTTTCTTTGTATAACTAAGGAACCTTCTTGTCTAGGTAGGTTTCGATTTTTACTTGATCTGAGTATAAGTAGGAGTAAATGCGAATTGTTCCTTCATAATATCTGGAAGGCTCACCGGGTACTGTTCAGTCTATAAGTGCATTTCGTAACCCGTCATTTACTTAAAAAAATAATATGAATAAAAGGGCGCGAGAGTTTGAGTGTAAAAATTATCCAGATATGTTCTGCTTCATCTCCTGTCAATATATTGTTAAAAGGATGCGACGTGTGTTTTCAAATCCTTTGAAAGTTAAATACTATAAGTATTTTGGCATTCAGCCTAAAAACACTGGAAAATCATGGACACGCATTGCTAACCATTAAGCTAACAATACGCTGGTTTTGATGTCATCTAAACTCCTAGTTCTATTCATCTTTTTACAACAACATTGTTGGTACAAAAAAGCAATAACAAAAACCGAGAGCACACTGAAAGGCAGTTCTGATGATAAAACAGAGCTGTCAAAAATCCATCATGATCGCACTACTAACTGTCAAATGGCGGAAGTGGTTCATGCATATGGTAAAAAGATGAATAGAACTAGGAGTTTAGATGACATCAAAACCAGCGTATTGTTAGCTTAATGGTTAGCAATGCGTGCCAAAATTTCTCTGATGAGTGAAGTCTAGCAGCTTCCGAAATGGATCTATAAGAAAAGCTATGGCAGTTGTCTCTAAAACATTTTTCCTACTCTATTCAATCCAAAAAACTTTTAATAATTAATTAAAATGATTATTAATAAATAAAAACAATAATAATTTTCATAAAATTCCAAAAGTGAAAAATTATTATTCTTGGCCTTGAGCTCGTTTCATGAATACTTGAAAATGTACAGGCCGTAAATCAACAACATTGTTGGTACAAAAAAGCAATAACAAAAACCGAGAGCACACGGAAAGGCAGTTCTGATGATAAAACAGAGCTGTCAAAAATCCATCATGATCGCACTACTAACTGTCAAATGGCGGAAGTGGTTCATGCATATGGTAAAAAGATGAATAGAACTAGGAGTTTAGATGACATCAAAACCAGCGTATTGTTAGCTTAATGGTTAGCAATGCGTGCCAAAATTTCTCTGATGAGTGAAGTCTAGCAGCTTCCGAAAGGGATCTATAAGAAAAGCTATGGCAGTTGTCTCTAAAACATTTTTCCTACTCTATTCAATCCAAAAAACTTTTAATAATTAATTAAAATGATTATTAATAAATAAAAACAATAATAATTTTCATAAAATTCCAAAAGTGAAAAATTATTATTCTTGGCCTTGAGCTCGTTTCATGAATACTTGAAAATGTACAGGCCGTAAATC